>VXAY01007336.1:209464-316239 GCA_013399855.1 Oxyruncus cristatus
GATGTTGTGAGGGGGAGCCCGGTCACAGCCCACACCACCAAAACACACCCCCCCGCCCGCCGCGTTGGTGAAGGTAAAGGCTGCTTCTTATACGAGGATGTGCTGCCGAGTGCTGCCGCTCGGCTTGGCTTTCACAGGTGGGTCTTGCAGGTGAAACCGTCCCAAACGCACAGTCCCGCTGCCCCGGGCAAACGGTCCGAGTGCAGTGCTCCAGCTGCAGCCCCATAAACCGAGGAAAGTTACGGCCAAGCATCGCAACAGGCACGAGGCGCTGACAGCCCCGCTCTGGGCTCAGGTGTCCCCTGGGGTCACACACCTGGTTTGCAGCAGTGGGGAAGCACAAGCCACGTGCCCACCACGTGTGTGACTGTGAAAACATGTGGAATAGCATCAGGCTGGAGCACAAGCCCGAGCCTGCGCCAGCTGCTGGCACATCTCCCAGCTCCTCTGACCCACAGCCGGGTCAGTTGGCCAGGCAAGGAGTAAGGATGACCTGCAGCAGCTCTTTGCCCCTGGAAGTGCAGCTCTAGGAGGAGACTCACATCTATAGCTTAGCTCACCTCTAACAAAGACTGGCCCTAGGCCATCCTAATCACTTCCTGCTCGGTGCTCCATGCAGAGAGCCAGCTTTTGTTCCTCAAGAGCAGGAAAACAGGTTGAGTTGGACTCGTTAACATTAACACAGTGATATGTAAAAGCTAAATCAAACTGAAAACATATTTCTTCTTTACATACAGAAGCTCTGGCCCAGCTGCTGTCACTGTTTGCAGACAAACACCCTGTGGAAATGCCAGTGCTGCTGCAGGGTCATATCAAGGGGAACAATCCCACAGGATTTTCCCCAAATTTGTGTTGCTTGCCAAGTGGGGGCGGCGGGGGAGGGAAATCAGCCCAAGGGATTTAACATCCCAAAATTCAGCCTGGGAAAAGCTGCCTCTGCCACGAGCATTGTAAAGGACACTCATCCCTGCTCATCCACAAAAGAGATTTGTGCCCTTTGCCCTCTGTGTCCCAAATTCTCCTGTGGCTGGGACATCCCCTCTGCCATCACTGCAGCAGGGCTGGCAGCTGACCAGAGCCACGGGACTCGAGGGCTCGGGGCTGGGAGACAGCACCAGCAGCAAGATCTTGGTACAAAAAGGATGGAAACCACCGTGTGGGAAAACACCCCTTTTTAATCCTGAAATCCCTCAAGTCAGGTCTGACTCTCTGTCCTGTCACCCAGAGGGATGGTACAAATCCCTCGTGGCCGGGACAACAACCAGCCGGGCTTTGCCATCATCCAACCTCGTGGGATGGGGCCTGAGCTGACAGTGACAGCATCAGGATGAGGGAATTAATCACAGCCCATTACCTCGTGTCTCAGGGCCCTTGCAAAGTGCCTGCTATAAAACTTTTACGAGCCCATCAGGACATGGTTTCCACCGACACTGAACTGCCCGAAGAGCTGACACGGATGAGCTCTTGTGCTGCTCCTGCTTCACTGAGGTGGTGAACTGTCAAAAGGGGTGAACACAGTGTAGCTCATATGTGTTTTATTTGCTAAGAAAATAAGTATTTTCTTATAGCAAACAAATATTTTCCATGCGAGCAGATACCTGTGTTCACCACAGTGACGAGTATTTTCAATATATGGAAAGCTCTGCGCTGTAAGGACTGAGTTTTCAGAGTATCCAACACCCCTGAGGCTTTTCAGCTCAGGGAGCTGCTGGGAGCACAGAAAAAGCAACAGCTCCTTTCAGGTGGTAAAATCCCTCTCACATTTATTTCTCTTCCCTGACAGCTATTGATGAGGAATAAATGTCCTTCGCTCCCAAATGCAGCTGGATTTGAACTAACGATTTAAAGATGAAACAATCTGTGTCCTGTTTCCAGTAAGTTTGCCTCAATCCATTAAACAGCACTTTTCAGATGGCTTTATTGGTTTTTCTTTTATGGCTTTAACTGTGACTCACACAGATAGTCCCTTTTAAAGCCTTCCAATCTGTGGCAATCAAACAGTGCCTCCGGCGGGGGCAGGAGGGGGAAATGCTGTTCTCCAGGGGGAAGGGGGGAAAGCAGGATGCTGCTGTATGAAGCAGACAGAGCTACTGTGTGTAGTGGGTGCCCCACGCTGGGCCCTTCTTTAATCAATGCTCACCGGGGAGCCACAGATCAAATAACCCATCAAATATTGCATCACACAGCTCTCAGTACAGACAGAGCTCAACTCCCAGCTGCTGCTGGTGGATAAACACCACGAGAAGTGATAGCACTTAATTGCTCGTCTTTGACATTTGCACTGGCTCTTCCTCGCTGGCCTGTTCCTCTTTTGTTCCTTGGAAGTAATTCCTCCTCACCACGGCTCAGCCGCAGGCACGGGGACGAGGGATGAGCCCACCACCAAAGGAGCAGCTCTGGGGGAGCAGAGCAGGGGCTGCAGGGGCACAGCTTGGGGTTTGCTGAGCTCCAAGAGGAGCAGAAGAGGGTCCTGGTGGCTCTGCCAGCTTTTTGCCCAGTTTTCCCTCAGCAGAGACACGTTGCTCCCATGCTATAAGTTCCAGCTCTGCATGGAACTCCACAGGCATGTCTGGGACTGCTGGTGGGAGGAGGAGGAGGGAAGAGCACCCCTGAGTCCTGAAAGCTGGTGCTATTTAGGAGCCTACACCAAACCCTTTTTCCTGTGTTATTTCCAAATATGAGCCACAACATAAACCAAACCTTTTCTCCACATCACTGCTGTGGCAGAGACCAGCTGGACACCGTTGCCTAGTGCCTGCATCCGTGCTCCCTCCAGGCTCTGGCTCCAAGGGAAGGCTGGAGGAGCCAGGCACATCCTGCACAGCCTGTCACACCTCCAGCAGCAGTGACAGATTTTGCCTCCTTACACCCATCCCAAGGCCTGCCTGGTGAGCAGCATCTTTCCTGCCACATCACACAATTTGCTGGGCCAGCATGTGAGCAAGCACAGTCCCCAGCACTGCTGCCCTGACCTCTGCTAGCTGGAGGTCTGGCACACTCAGAGGCAAAAATGAGTCTTTTTTTCCCCTCCCTGGACTTCCAGTCCAATGCTTTTCCCGACACCAACTCCACTCCAAAAGTATTTTCTGGAATTCAATTCCAGTGCGATATTTAAAAGCAAGAGAAACCTTGCTACTCTGGATACCCCTGGCCCTCATCCAGGAGTATTTTACCTTAATTCCTCCTTCCCAATCCTAAGAATGCAAAGCATTTCCCTCTGGCTCTGTCCAGCTTATTCCTCTAGCCCGGAGCAAGAAGAGCTGAGCTTGCTGGCTTAGGCCAGTTCTTGTTGGAACTGTTAAATATTATCCTTTTTCCTCGAATACCTCAGCAGCAGTTGCAGAACCCAGTTTTCCCTGGCTGTCTCACACGAGAGGCTCTCCTTCCCTGAGAGGCAGCTGGAGGAGGGTTGTTGCTTGTGGTTTCATCCCCTAAGCTCAGTAAAGGCGGTTTTAAAAAGCCAGGGAGGGGTGAGGGGCTCAGCTGCCACTTCAGCCTCAAAAAAATCTCCCTGTTACCTCCGCTGTAGAAGGTTGTCTACAGATGGAGCCTTTACCGAAGGAACTGAAGGGACAGAGGGATTTGGAGGACACCGAAAGGATAAAGCACAAAGCAACGGCGTTGGATTTCGGCTTGCCCTGTGTGTCTGGGAAATTCATTTGGCCTTTGGGTAGAAGCAATTCAGAAATCCCAGCCCTGTATGTTCCCCATGCTGTCTCACAGCCCAGAGAGCTGGCTGGGTGTCCTTCCCTCCCCCAGCAACCCTGCTAAGTGCTTGGCTGGCTCTGTGTCAAAGATGTGCTTAAGTCAATCCTGTTATCTGTGCCTTTATGGGTATGAACAAACAGCCCTCTGACCACGGGAAAAAGGACGGATTTAGCACCTTACTGACAAAGTCGGCTGCCAACCATTAAATCAGCACAGATTTCAAGCCCTGGGAGGGTGCCTGGGGTGTCCCTCTCTACATCCCAGCCTCTGAGATGTCCTAAATGGATCTTGGGCTGAGGGTGACTCCAGACCCCTGAAGGAGGGGCGGGGAATGGGAACAATCCACTCCTGGCTGCACATCACAGCAGGATGGGGAGCAATGGGGGCAACTAACTGGTGCGACCCAGCACCACAGTGGTGTCTGTAAGCACAGCCTGAGCCAAAAAAAACCCACCCTGGACATTCAGGGAAGAATTACAATTCCCAGAGGGGGAGAAAATCCAAGAACTGCGTTCACAAGCCTCTGAGTTTAGGGAAAACAGGCCCCACGAGACATTAAACTGATGACATTTTCTGCATCCCCTCACAGAAGGAGAATAAGATAATTCTGCTCCCAGAATCACACCTTGCACCTCCCACAGTCCGCCCTGGGAGCAGAGCAAAACTGTCAGCCATGAACCCCTTGAGGACACCAGTTAATTTGGAAGGATGCTGAAGTCTGTCTCTGTGATTCCCAGAGGAACACTCTTTTTTATTGCTTTTCTCTGCTACTGGTATTTTTCTGGCCTGGCTGCCTCCTGTTCTGATGACAGTGGCCATGCAAAGTTTGTCCTTGGCAGTGCAAGGTTTTCTCCAGGGGATGCTGGAGCAGACTCGGTGCCTGCACCCATGGCTGGGGCCCTGCTGGGCACTTTTGAGAGCCATACAGTCTGTGTTCCACACCTAAAACCACCCAAAACAAGGCGTGGGAATCCCTGTGGGACCAGAAAGGTGCCATTCTTGGTGTGTTTGCCTGCAAAAGGCCTCAGCTGCCAGCCCAGGGATCCACCTGAACTGCAGGCACTGCATCACCCTTGTGCAAACCTGAAAGCATCACTCCTTGAGCTCCAGCTTTGCCCTGGGCTCCCAGGCAGCGATCCCTGGGTCATGCAGGGTTTGGACTCGTCCTGCTCTTCACCCATCCCAAGCTGCAGCTGCATCCACCTGCCAGGAAGGGCATCAGCCTGAAAAAGGAACAGCTCAGCTCACCCCCCACTGCCCTGGGAGGGCAAAGCCTGACGTGGATCTGGTTACACATCGGACACACTTTGCAGTGGTTCAGCCCACTGCTCTAGGGACAGGCCACATGTCTGGGCACATTTGTGAGTCAGACCCTCCCAGCTCAGCTGCAGCCTTTGGGAGCTGCAGCCCCCAGAAACTCACCTCCCCATCGGCCCCAGCCCCAGCTGTGACCCCTTATTTCCCCATCACCAAGCAGGGATGGCTTTTCTGCTGCAAGCACCATTTCAGGAGGATTTAAACTGAGGTTATTGAAGTCGGGAGAACACGGACTTTTTTTTCCTTAGGTCACTACAACCCAATCTTAACCTGGTTGTGGCTCAGAGAGGATGGAAGTGGTTTCTTCTCCCATAAAGCAGCATTTTGTGATAAATAGCTCCATATTCCCCCATGCCTGATCTTGTGTCTGCTGCTTTCTAGCCATGACAGCTGAAAATTGATTTTGCCGTGTGTCTGGAGGAATAATTACGGCCATAGGAATATCTCCGTGCAGTTCTCATCCCTCTTATTCCAGGTGAGGTGTTTTAGGCATCGGATGGATTTATTTCATGGGGAGACTTTTTCCCCTCGCCCCCAGCTGCCGGAGCCCCTAGAGGTGCAGAGTCCTCAGGTTTTTCCAGCTGGTAGACAGTCCCAGCCACCCAATAAATACAGAGCTGGCTGCTTTTTCCAGTCACAGCACAGGGGGGAATGCTCTCCTCTTTTACAGTTATCTTCCCTCCTTGGCTCGCACACAGCTGCCGATGTGGCACGACGGGCGTGTGCAGGCGGAGCACGGGGACCTCTGGGAACGAGCCACTGCCTAATTCCTTCCCCTTTCTTTAAGTTTCCCTTAAAAAAAAAAAAAATATATATATATATATATTCATATTTTTAAAAAGCCAATATCACAGAGACTGGCTAAGCTGAAGCTTTCATAAAGTCTCACGACCACACTGCTGAAGGCATTTGCTCTGAGCGATGTGTGATGCTCTCAGCCGACCCTCGAAAGAAGAGGGGTATGATATTTTTTTGTGGGGCTTGTCCCATGAAGATTAAATAGCTGGAAATCCCCGGGGGTTTGCCAGATCAAGTCCTGAGTTAGTAAAGCTTTACCACGTGTGGTGGCCACTTAGTGAGCTTAATATCCATCAGCTTATTTATAGTGCCGGGGACACAAGAAATGGTCTCATCTGCGTCTGGAAAACAGCACAAGGAGGCTAAAGAGCAGCTCACAAACCCCACCATCTAAAAAACAAATAAAAGAAATCCAGCTGCCGAAGACACAGAGCTCTGCTAGCAGGGAACCAAAGGCTTTCAAACCCTCTGGTTGGGATGGCGGCAGTGAGACATCGGTGCCATCGGTGCCTTCGCCTCCTGCTCGGGCAGTTGGCTCAGTGGGTGCAGAGTTTTTCTGCCAGAAGCTGGCCAGCTTGGCTGGTCTTTGCAGGACTTGGCTCTTGCAAGCAACAGCAGTTCTGAAAACAAAAATACCCCGTCCTCTAAATCCGCTGGCACCTCCACCACGTGCAAGGCACGGGCGTTTGGAAGCAGCGACTGTACGAGCGCCCGGCGGGTCCGTCACACGTCCCTGCGTTCCACGCCAGCAACAAGGGGCTACGGAGGAGTAAACAACCTTAAAATGACCCAAAGCTCTGCAGGAACACCCCTAATACGCTGCTAATAAAGTGGCGCAGCCCTTTTTCTCAGAGTTTCCTACAAGTGACGTTAAAATTCACACCGTTAAAGGGGAGGCGAGGCAGAGTTTAAATCCCATCCCCACCACGGTTCCTTGTTCCAGAGGTGCGTTGTTTTTATCATCCCCTGCCTCCCGCACGGCTGAGCTTGATTTTGTCAGCTAAAAGAAACGGGATTAAACCTGAATTCTCCCCCCACAGGGGCTGCCATGGACTCGTCAGACTTGTTAAGAGTCATGGGGGTGGTGAAACCCAAGTGGAGAACCTGAGGGTGTGAGGACATCTGAAATCTTCACCCACCAAAAAAAACAACTATCAATTCACTGTAGACAAGCTGTGAAATCCAGACCTCCTTTCTCCCCGGCCCCTGCTCTAATCACCGGATAACAACCCCCTCAACCATGAAACAGATGTTAAATTAAAAAAGCAGGACAGAGAAGAATAAAATGCATCAAAGAAATAATCTACTGAGGCTCTGCCCCCTTATGTGGGGCACAAAAAGGACAACATCTTGTTTTTTTTCCTTAAGAAACCCAAAATTGCCCCAGCAGAGGCAAATAATGAACTTATCCCCCTGCAACAGCACTTTTAAATCAGTAGGCGAGAGCAGCCATCAACAGCAATTTTCTAGCTGTGATGGAGAGAGAGGGCACAGAAATGGCAAAAATCAGGAGTCACTCAGCCCATCCTGGTTCCAGGACCCCCTGCACAGCTTTTCCATCATTTCTAAATACACACACACACACAAATAGGTATTTACAGTTAATGCTCAATGCCCCTCCACCTATTGCCATGGGAACCTGCCCAATTTGGTCGCTGTATTTCCCATTATTAACTTCTGCACATCCTCTCCCCTTCAGTCCAATAGGGATACTCTATTTCTTGTTTTCCCAAGGAAAAAAAACCAAGGCTTTCTCTGCCAGAACTGGCACAGAAAGGGCAGAACTCCCCAGCCAACACACTGCTGATGCTCGTAAAACCAAGGAGGAAACTGTCTTCACTCATGTGGCCAGCAAGAAGCTTTTGCCCTTAGATCAGGGCTTTTGGTTCCAAATATTTCTGGTTCCTTCGGGCAGAAATCCCTTCAGGCGGCCTCTGAGTAACCTGGGATGGACGGAAAGCAGGTATTTTTAGTGTTTTGGTGGGGTCTTTTTTGGTGGATGCAATCACAGCTCATGGCACAGGCTCGCTGAGAGCAACCTGCTACCTCAAATCAGCCCCGTCCTGTTTATCTGCACGAAGTCCCCATGGCAGGTCCCATGCAGGGATGTGAGAAACTCACCCTGCTTTGCCTAAAATACATTTTTATGTACATAATATACATATATATATACACACACATATATACATATATATATAAAATAGAGACATATATATAATGCACACGTATACAACGGAAGAGGCTCCCCAGGGAGCTCCCCAGGGAAGGGGTGGCCAAGCCCATCAGAGTTCAAGGAGCACTGGGATGATGCTCTAAGTAACATGGTTTAGTTTTAAGTCGAGGTGAGGAGCAGGGAATTGGACTCAGAGATCCTTAGGGGTCCCTTTCGACTTGATCTATTCTATGATTCTACGTCCTACTCTACAAACACACACACACATAAATATATATATCTGAATTTCTGCCCCAGGCTGTGGTTTTGTCTGCTCTCACTCCCCTCCTCAACAGGACAGGGAGGAATGTACAATGAAAAACAAGCTCCTGGGTCAAGAGAAAGGCAGGAGGCGCCTCACAGCCAGTAAACCCGTTTCCCAAATTGTCCAACAGGCACCTTTTCCCAGCACAGCACTGACACAAAGGGCCAGGACACAGCGAGGCTCCTGCAGTGAGTAAGAAAATGTGATCAACCCTCATGAATGCGTGTGGGGAACCCTGCCAGTGCCTGCATTTGATTTCTTGCCTAAACTCGGGCCAGCTTAATGCAACATCAGCTTGGAAGCCATAAAACATGAGACAAACAATGTAAACCCATGCAACCAGCAAAATTTAACAGGAAACAGGCTGTGCTCTTTATTTTCTGGATCAGAGAGCAGCTGGCCGGCACAGCAACAATTACATCCAAAACTCCTTGCACCCATTTTTGCAAGCAGGAAGAAAGGGGGCTGAAAGCTGATTTCGTGTGGGGTTTGATATAAATCATCTGCCCATGCCTTGAAATCGGACGAAAGGCAGAAAAGCCACAAAAATAGACAGATAAAACAGTGTTAAACTAAAAGCCTGGAGAGAGAGCAAGTAGCAGGATGAATGTGATGCCTGGAGATGCTGGGATTTACTGCTTATTTAAGGACTGGCATTGCTGGGAGAATAAATGTCTGTACCCTGGAGCTGGAAATAACTGCACTTAACACCTCGTTGGGGTATTTTAAGGCAGGCACAAGACTGGCAGGAATCTCCTGTGTCACTTCTCCCTCCAGCAAATACATTCTCCTCCCAGCCATGGTCAGTGCTGTGCTGGAGGGCCTCAGCTCTGCTCGCCAGTGGCAGCGGGAGCATCAATCCCGTGGGGCTGCAAACAATATCAGGGATAAAGCCAAAAGGTTTGGCTTTATCCCGGGAAGGCTGGGAACCAAGGGATGAGTGTGTGCAGGAGGATGGGACCTGAAACAGGTGCCGGGGCTGATGTAATCCCTCTCACAGGCAGATCAAAGCCCCCTAAAATCCATTCCCATTCATTCCCCACCCCTCTGTTCCCACTGCAAGGCTCCAGCAGCAGCGCCCGCTCGGTGCTGCGCGTCCTACGGGGTAACACTGAGAGAACACTGCTGACATCAGCACAGCTCCAAATGGGATTCCACCAACTCCAGCCCCTGCCATGGATTCAACCCACCTCACGAAGGGCATCCCCTCACCCCCGAGCAGAGCAGAGCAGAGCAGCCCCCGACTCACGGCACTGTTTCATTTCATCCTCTGGGACTCAAACAGGCGGTTCCGGTCCCCATGGGCAGCGCTGAGGGGCAGCGAGTGCCTGCTCCAGGCAGATCCCGTCCTTCCCACTGCATCCACTGCCAGGGATCACCAGTGCCTGAAGAAGGGCTCAGCCTGGAGCTGGAGCCTGATTTGGGGCAGACTGGGAGGATCTCGGCACGGCCAGAGGCAGCTCAGGACACGCATCGGGTCTTTGGTGATCTCTTCCCACCAGCTGCTATTTCTTCCCCACCCGCTTTTATAGGAGCCTGATGGCTCCCATTGGCTCGGGACACACTTATTATAGCAACTACTATGACCCATTTAAATTGCATTAAATAATTTCTCAGTTCATTGTCCTGCAGAGATTAGTTACACATAAGCATATTTTAATGATTAACTATCGGGCTTTGCCGAGGCTCCAGTAGAAAAGGTCGAATCCTCAGCCTCCCTCCCCTCCTGCCAGCTCCCTGCTTCATCACCGGTCCCACAACATTTATGGCTTTCCTCGGAGCCTCCGCTCCTGGCCTGATACAACCAGCTCAGCTGGCGCTGGAGGGAAGGCTCCAGGGCTGAAGCTGTGGAAGAGTAGGGGAAAAGGACTGGGAAAAGCTTAAAATGCAGAGTCCAAAGAGGAAGAAACAGCATTTGGAGGCTGAATTGTGAAAGAAGCAGCACTTCAAGAGTCACTCACAGGTTTCAGGGTGAACACTCGGACGCTGCACATCCCCTCCCATCCCACCAAAACCTGGTGGTTTCCAAGATGGGGGAGCAATGATCCTGCTGCAGGCACCTGGCGTGGATGGGACAACCCCAGCACCAGGCAGGGATGAGTTGCCTGCCCTCCATCAGCTTTTTGGACAACGAGGACCATTTTAGGGCCATTTCCAGTGCAACACCCACAGTGTCCGAGCCGCCTTCTCGGGTGGCTTCGACTGCTGGAGTCTCACCTGGGGTGGTGACACACAGGCAGAGGGACCTGTCCCCCTCAGAGCAGCCCCATGGGGCTGGGAAAGAGGCAACTCCCTGCTGATCCCATGCCTGGGGGCAGGATGCTGCACAGGAACAGGGAAAATGTTGACGTTGGCCTGAAGCAGCGTGTCCCTCCCCCAGCCCATTCACGGATGTTGGGTGTGGGCAGGGGGAGCAGCAGCAATTGGGGGGGAGGTTCTGGGCTCTGAAGGAACAAACCTGCTGGGAGGAAGCAGTTGGGTCTTGAGTGGGCGTTCTTGGAGCATCCTTTTCCCTCCCTCCGGCTGCTGCACCCCAAGGAAGCGCTGCTGAGCCACGGCCTGGAGGAAGGAAATCCATGGACAACACAAAAGGGGGGGAAAAAACCAAAAAAAAAAGGATCTTTGCAGATGAACGTGAAGAGTATAAAAAGAAGCAACTGTGTCTTGAAATGATTTCAGGGAGGGTTGAAATTTAACACTGCAGCTGGTGAGGCTGGGAAGGGGCTGCTCCGGAGCCACCTGGGATGGCGAACAGCCAAGCCCGGGGAGGGTGAGTCCCACGGTGGTGGCACCAAACACTTTCCACGCGGGATAAGGGACACCAGGTGCCCAATGCATCAGGATGGGGACTGGGATGATGCTTTGCAGAGGCACCAAAGTGCTTGTTCTGCACATTTCCCCCAAAGCCCACCTGCCTTCTGTCCACCCACGGCATTTTGGAGCTCACCACGTGGTGCTGCCTGTCGTGTCCTGGGGCACTCAGAGAACTGAACACAAGGAATTAACAAAAAACCTGCTTTTTTTTAGAGCCCTCTCAGCCCGGAACAAGAGCAGACACTTGACCCACAGCTGCCCATAAAAGCCCCTGGGTTTCTCTCTGCTGATGCCCTCCCTCCTTGACAGGCAGCACAGGGAGGAAAAATCTTGAAGATCCTTTTAGACCTGGCAAAAATACCTCTGGTCCAACAGAGCACATGTTTAAAGCCTTTAACACATCCCCAGGGGTTAAATTTCACTACATATAAAAGCATATGCATAAATAAAGTGTGGGAAGAGCTGGGAGAGCCCCTCCACCCAGCCCTGCTCACTGCTGAGCTGGATCATTTCAACAACTCAGACTTTCTATTTTGGGACGACTATTTCTTGACAGTGTCTGGTCTGTAATAAAAGGGATTTGCTCCCCCAACCTGACATCCCATGACAGGGGAGCCCCCAGGGAGCGACGTGGGGTCAGACGTGAGGGCAGGGAGGAGCTGCACATGCCCCAAAATCCAAGAGCAGCAACTGATGAGTATTTTAGATCTGTGTTTTTTAAGAGGAAAAAAAGCAGCCAGTGCATAAGGCACAAACCCAGCCAGAGCAATGTCCCTGTGAAGAGACACAAACATACCAGGTTCCCGACGTGCTGCAGCATCCCAGTGCTGATGGGATCAGTGGGGAAGGCATCCAGTTACCTGTTTCCAGCTGGGGACTGATGGTTTGAGCTCATCCCCATTCCCCCTGCAGGTAGGTTAAAGCCCTGCTCCACGCCCCAGCTCATGGCAGACTTCACCATCCCGGCTGGCAAGTGGTGGGGCAGCTGTGGGGTTTTGGGGTGGGAGGTGGAGGGGTTTTCGAGAAAAGAGACGAGTTCCTGGTTTGTTTTTCTTGGTTTTTTGGGGTTTGTTTTTGGTTTTTTTCCCCCCTCTGTTTTTAAATGAACAATGAAGCCCCATAAAGCAAAAGGCTGGGGGATGCTGCCAGCTCTCCTCTCACAGCTGGAGCAGGAGCCCAGCTGGACCAGGCGCCGACTGCCCACAGAGGGTTGGGCAGCGAAGCTGCTCCTTAGGAAGAGGATTCATCCCCACAAGGGGTGGGATTCACTCACCAAGGCTCCCAAACGCAGCACCCAACAGGCCCTTGTGCTCAGGGCTGAAGCCTGTCAAGGTGCCCAAAGGCCCCAGTGCCACCCCCCCTCCTGTGCCCAGCACAGTGGCTCCAGCACTGTCTGGGTGCTCCCAGGAAGCCTCAGCCACCTGCCTCCCCAGGCTGGATGCCAGAGGTGCTGGGAGAGCCCTTCAGAGGATGCTCTAATCCCCCAGGTACCAGCAGCACCAGGCACTCAGCCCTGCTGGGACTATCTGCAACCACCCTGAGCCCCGCTGCAGGTCCCTTCCCAGCTTCACTGTTTGCACCCAGCCCTCCACAACGAGGTTTTGGCTTTCCCCCTCTCTTTTCAGATGTTCTCTCACCCCGTTTGGCTGGTTCCAGGCTGGCTTTATTTTACATATCTTTAAAGTTCAGCAGCATCTCAGATGGTTGTTTTTATAAACATTAAAGTTAATAAAATAAAGCTCCTTAATGCAGAGGTAAATTAATTTAAGCAACATGTGCAGGGAGACTCTTGCTCGTGGCAAGCAAAAGTTCTGGGGCTTAACAAATGTTTCCCAAGTGCTCTCTGCATTTCAGCTGTGCTTTGGCCAGAGCTCCCCTTTTTTTTTTCCAGCACAAGCATTTCTTTTTGCTCAATAAAAAACTTTGCAGCAGGATTTCTTTCTGTGGGAACAGAAAATATTTTCTCTGTCAGCGTCTCCGGCAGCTCCAACCTAAACAACCCTGCCATCAACTCCCCCCAGGGAAGCTGGCTGGTTCCCAGTCCATGCCTCCAGAGCAGCCCTTTGGAAAGGAGGCTAACCTGAGCTTCCTCACTCTGGGATGGTTATAAAACATCACTCGTGGTTTTAAAGGTACTTTGGGCTTCTTTGGAGAATTCCCTGGGCTCCTCTGGGGGTGTGTGTGGGAGTTGGATGCATCCAAGCTGCTGTTAAAATGTTTTAAAGAGCTTTAACACCCCAAGGACAATCAGTTCCCTGCCTTTCTTGATCCAAACCTCCTCCCCTTTAACAGGATCTCACCTGGGAACAGGGATCCCATTCCCTGATCTCACAGTGGAACATCAGCTGGTGGTGAAGGACCAGCATCCCCAGGGCAGGTTCTTGCTGCCCAGGTGAAGGTGTTGCTCTCTCAGGCAGGGAAGAGGCTCTTTGCTCATTTTGATACTCACCACTCTTTATCTCCTGGTGGCTTTCCAGCTGCCTGCTCCCTGCCCTGCTCTTCCCATGTCCCTGCCCACAACCCCAACATCAGCAGCTCTACTTTGGCGTTCACCTCGGGACACAAATTGGGTCTTCCCTACCAACCCCAACCTCCTGCTGATGCAAAAAGGCCAGTTTTGGTGTTCCCAACTTGCCCTTTGCAAACTCTCCCTGGGATAACACCGAGTGCTTCTCCCTCCCCCGTTTTCCTTGAGTTACAGGATGCTCTGGCTCATGTGACAGTCATGCCACTGAGGTCCAGAGAGCAACACCCACATGCCCCAGCTCAGGGTCTGCTCCTCCAACTGCAGTTTACGCACAGGAGAAACCTGTATAATTTATGCCTCCTGAAGAAATATGGCCCTCTGTTCACCATTAAACAAATCACCTGCACTGCTGCGCTGGGGATCGTGGCTGTCCCCCGAAGGGGACATGGCCATCAGCCCCGTGATGCCAGCGCTTGGCTGCAAGGGAATGCTTGCCTTTGGCTCCGTGGCTCAGCCCCACCCTCAGACTTGGTCCTGTGCCCAACTCAGGAGCACAGATGTTTTCCTTAGGAAGTCATTCCATGACACAGGTCAGCTCCCCGTTACCTCTGCCGCGAGCGGTGGGGACGCAGCGCAGCACACGCAGGACGTGCCCTCGTGGTGGGGTAATTCCTGTGATGTCTGGCAGCTCCTTGCCCTGCGAAATCCCAAACTCGAGTCCCTGTAATGAACAACCTCCAAGTGGCCACTGCAGAGATGCAAGTACACGGGGGGGGGCTGCTGTGCAAGGGCCAGCCCGGCTGGGAGCAGAGCCCCGAGCACGACGGACACCCGCGTGTCCAGGGCGGGATCGCGGTCACAGCAGCACGTCACGGACACCCACACGCTGCTCCCAAAGCACAGGGAAGCGAGGGCTGCAGCCTCCTCCTCAGCTCCCAGCTGTCAGCACAAAAGCCTCTTTTATCCATGGGGACGCACAAAAATGTTAAACAGGCCCTTGGGCAGCGCTCCAGGCGTCAGCCTTGCTGGGAACCCACAGCCCTGTCCATGCCCAGCCCATGGATCACCCCTGTCACCCCTGAGGGCTTTGGCCAAAGAGGAAATCAAGGCAGGGAGAAGAGAAACAACCTCCCTGAGCCCTGCCACAGGCAGGGCTGGCTGATCAAGTCCAGCTCCAAAGGCACTGTGTAACTCCCCTGCTGCTGGATGGGTGTTGGAGACCCCATGGAAAGCTCTCGAGGTGGCAAACACCGACCCTGCAATCCAGACTGGAGGAGTCAACTGAGACACTTCTGTGAGTCCTCCTGAATTAGCAGGAACATTTCATAACCACAGATGTCCTTATCAGCGAGGGATACTGGGACCAGACGCCGTTATTGAGACCAACTGGTACAACGGCAAAAAAACCCCCCCACAACCTGACAAGTTTTTAGGCACAAAAGATCTTCCCATTCCTTCTGTTTGGAACAGTCTGGCGTCCCCTTTGCTCCGGGAGCTGGGACAAGAACAGGCTAGTTATGGGTAGAAACGAAAAAGAAAAGCAGGAAGAGCCTGATATTGGCCAGGCTGAGGTGCACACAGGCCCTCCTGACTCCCCTCTGCCAAAGCCTGAAGTGTTTCCTAAGTCACTCAAACAACAGGAGCTCCCAGTTGAGACCGACACTTCCAAAGCCTGTGTCCAAAGGCAAGGGAAGTGGATGTCATGCCAAAGGAAGCAAGGCAATTTCTGGGATTCAGAACGTGCTGTCTGCACGCTGCCAAATGTGGCAGAGCTGCCACCCCAGGGAGGGCAGAGGCAATAAAAAGTTTCATTGTAGAAAATGCAATACAGGACAAAAATGTGTTTAAAAACTGGGATCCAGAATGATCCCACTTTGGTTCTGGGATAATTCACCCGTGGTTTGATGCAGAAGGGCCCAGCACAGGCAGAGTGGAGGAGTTTTGGGCCAAATTTAAGGCAGGGGAGAGGCACTACTGATTAATTCGGCCCATGGAGCAAATTTCAAGAGAAATTTTTGCTTCAACTAAGCAAAATTCAAGAGAAAACTGCAACACCACCTTATCTCAGCAGCATCCTGGAACACATCCTTTACACCAGAGGAGCCTCTTTTGGAACAGACTCAGCTGCTCACATGGAGCAACTCGATAAACCCCCATTTCAAGGCCTCGAGCAACTGATAAACCCAGAGCCACGACATGAAATCCCACTGCAATCCCTCAAGTCTGTCCCATATCCCAGAAATAAAGCATTTGCATCTTGTCAGAGCCTCAAACTCCCATCAGCAAAGGCATGGATGGGAAAGGGGACAAGGGAGGAACTCCCAGTCTGCTGCATCCCAGTCCTTAACGAGAGCCCGAGTTCATAGCGTTAGGAAGGGAAAACAGACTGACAGGAATGTTGAGGTTGGATGGGAGCTCTGGAGATCACCCAGCCCAACCTCCCACCTCAGTCAGGGTCAACCAAGTCTTCCTCCTTCAACCACCAGCTGGAAAAAACACGTGTTTCCACTGGGATGAAGAGCAAAGTGTGACTTACTCATGTCTGGACACCATTTCAATGTACAACTTCAGCGCTGTTTGAAGACCTGCTGCAGGAGAAAACCTGCTTCCAAAGAAAACCAGAACTCCAGATTTTGTGGGTTTGCCTTTCCTAACTAGGACTGCCCACCTTTAGCTAATCAACACGCCACACAAAGACAAACCAAATGCATTTTGCTCCCTGCTTGTCAAATTCTGCATTTCAGTGGTGGGCACAGCCTCACACACAGCCCTGCCCCGGCCTGACCTCCACCCAATCCCTGCTCAGCATATCAGGAGGGATTTCCTGTATCTTGCACAAAATTCCCTGGAAACATCTGTTTCCAGTATCTCCATCTCCCTTGCTCGGCACCAGAGCACAGCCAGGTAGGAGCAGCAGCTCCTCCTCCTCCCATAAAATAAAGCTCCTTCTAATAAAACTTCTCCAGACAAAGGAAGCTGGGCTTCTCAGGCTTGAATTTATGAAAAGAGAAACCCCAGGTGTTTTAAAGTATCTCACCAGCAAAGGAATTCTGGCAGCTCATTCCCCCCTTTCTCCCGCTAAGAGCACAAGAGCCGCTCAGGGCAAAGCCGCTCATCTGCCAAAACCCAAACACACGACAGAGAGTAAAAGCGAGGAGGAGAGAAGAAATGAGGAAAGTAAAAATCACACAAATTTCTTAAACACTCAGAAGGTGCTGAGGACTCTGTTTCTTCACAAAAAGCAGGGACTGAGCTTTTCGGTGCCCGACACGCACGTTCCTTTCCTGCCGCCCGCAGGGCACCAGCCACTCTTGGTGCCGCCTCCTCTCCCCCGCCAGAGCTGTCAGGGTCCCTCTGCTGTGCTCTAACTGGTGAGTGAAGGAAACAAAAAGCAGCTTCGGGAGAGGGGCAGGGCTTCTGTGCAATACGCAAGACACGGGAACAACGCTGTCACAGCAGCAAGGTGACACTGGCTTTCTGTCAACCATTTCTGATCTCGGGTTTCCGACACGGACCAGAGTGAAGAGCACAACACAAACCTGCCCTCAGAGCCCGAGTAACTCCCCACCTGGACTTACAGTGACAGAGAGCATGGACTGTAATCTAAAAATCACTTCTGGACGCAATGCAGATCCCAAAGTCCCAGATCCTTTCAAATGTCATTTAGTATTGTATTTTTTAGGGAAATTCACGCAACGTTTATGCATCTTAATTCAGTCTCTCCGAATGATCCATGAATTTAACAGGTGTATCCGCCTGGAATCGATACTGATGAAAAGGTCAAATACAACAGCAAGGAATGAGTTCCTGCACCTTGGCCAACACCCACACAACAAGACCACAGGGCTGCTGGGCAAACATCCATGATGGTAACCAACCACCAATTCCCAAGATGGAGCATCCAACTTCGGGGATCCGTTAAAACATTCCTGCTGGCTAAGGATACTTGTGATCCGGTTCCATCCGCTTTTTGTAAGGTTAGAATATACTTCAGTGAGTTAATTTTAGAGAAGGACAGATAAAAATGTAAACACTTGCAGCCCAAGGCCGCAGCCCTGTCAAACAACAGCAGTGACCGCTGTGAATAAAAATGCTAATTTTAAAATTAATTGCATGTCATTCTGTGATATGATCCACTTATCTTTCTTGTTTTCTTGCACGTTTAGAGAGAAAAATACATACTGATGTATTCACAAAACCACCCAGGACTCTCCCCCTCTCATACTACACCTACCCAGTCAAAATGCACCTTTAGTCTCCAGCCTTGGAAAGCATTTAATATAAGATAAATTATCTTTAAGAGGTGACAAATACATTTTCCAATAATTTTCTTTCCTCTCCAAACATCAAAGAAGCTTAAATACCAAGGAAACACATATCACAAATCCCCCAGACACTGGACTTTATCAGTCCCTTTCATATACAGCACAACTAAAGCTCAGAGAGCGTAAATTCTTTGCGTAGAAGCACAAAATAAAACCATGACAGACCTGAGGGGAAAGGGGGGGGGGAAAGTCAGGTATCTGATTTGAGGTCTTATATCACGTCTACAATTCACAAAATTCCCCAGGATGTAGTTAAAATTTTACTTCCACTTCCAGAACCTTATGGTAATTATAAAAGAATGGTCTGCAGCCATGATATAAAGCAGTGCCATGGTAGCTCCTGACTTTGTGTGTGTATATACACACACACAAATGATTTATTACAATCATCAAGGCTTGCAACTTTAAATACTTGATCCCAAAATCCTTAACCAGACAAAAGCTCAGTACACAGCAAATTCTGCCTCATCCAGGACAGACTCTCATTCTCCCAAACCAGATCAGGACCTTGGTGTTGACTCATTTATTCCACCACCGACAGTATGTTCACAGCACTGACTGGCCTACGTATAAATATTGGAATTAATGTTCAAAGGGCAAATACACACCTCACCCCTCAATATTCTGCTGTTTGTTAGTCAGAGCTCTGAGTCCAGAGCCTCTCTGCTGTAAACTGGCCCGAGTCCCTGGTTCCAGAGGCAATTTGCTGAGTTAGCTGGTGATCGAGATCTCTCTGTTATTGAGGAGGGGCTGCCAGACGCCCTTGAGAACAGATCCTTTCACTTCCGTGATGTCAAAAGCCTCCTTGGAAGTGCCTGACCAGAGCCCAGGCAGCTCTTGTGCCTCTCTCTGTTTTGCTCACCAAACAGCCCCAAAAGCTGGCTTTGCCTTGCGGCCCCTGTTCCGAAAGGCAGTTGGGCAATTCAAAAGCTCATGAAAGCAATCATCATTATAGCACTGCTGTGATAATTAAAACATTGCCAGCTGTACATGGGCCCATTCAAATGTACAGCTGTTACATAGGCAATGAAAAATTACAAAAGCTTCAGATCCTGTGCCCCATGCTTTCTCAGGCTGCTCCATTACAGGCTCGGTTACTGCCATTCCCTGTTGATGACAAAACACCAAAACAATAGTGTCCTTTTCTGAGCTTTCTTGTAAACAATTGGTTCCCTCACCACTTCCAAGTGGTAATATATTTTACAATTATGTCCAGCACAGGATTAAACCGGTATCAAATTAAAAACAGAAAAATATTAGCTGATTCTCTTCCGAAACTGCCGCCAGCTTTGGTCTAGAAGCCTCCTATGCTTGGTCACCTTTGTCTTCCACTGCCATTGCTGAGTCTCTCTGTTGTTCTTCTGGATCCCCCGGAAGAATACTGGTGACTGTCTGGAGAAGGGACTCGATCTGCTCCTCTGTGAGCCTTTCCTCGCTTTCTTCTACCATCTGCAGGTTAAAAAAACAATCCACTGTCATCATTAAATCCACACTTCCTTCCTCAGCTCCAAAGAGTAGGGCTCAACTCTTTGGGAAATACTTTGTCAATGGATGCAAGATACAGTCTGAGCTCATTGCAAAAGCATTTGACAGTGCAGAACTCTTGCAATATTTAAAAAAAAAAAGAAAGAAGAGCTCCATTGTTAACCACCACAGTTGGCACTCGGGAACCAGATCCTGCTTTCCTTACAGCAAGGAACACACCACACTCGGAACAGCCTTTCCTCCCTGGTTTCTCCTCAGGTCTTCTGTCAACGTCCACACCCACGTCTTGAGCCAGGCTTTTCATTTAACTCGCGTTCAGACCTACCTTCCAGACCTGTTTTCCCAAGCTTCTGTGCTTTCATGTGAGGACTGAAATGACATATCCTGAGAGCGGTTCCCTGAACCTTGGCACCTGGACTGTTAAGTAACCAGGCCTTAAAAGAAACCACCTAATCCTGCAGCAGCTACACTTCACTGGAATTTGCTTAGATTGGAGATTCCTGAGTATAAAGGCATTTAAAAAGCTCTGAGCCACACAAAATACGCTGTCACGAAATCAACTATATGATTCCATGAGATTAATTGGGGACCTACTCCCACTGTGGAGCTGTGGGAACTCTTATATCACTGCCACCAGTAGAACAACTGCCCTAATTTATAGGCAGCTGTTAAAAGGGAAAAAAGCTTGTCAGAGGACTGGAAAAGCAAGCCAGAAGAACTCTTCAAACGCAAATGAAACCAATTAGGATTGTGGGGTTTGAGTTTTCTTTTTTATACAAAGTCCTTTAAAATGTCCTTTGAAGAGCGGTGATTTATATTAATTATGGTTCCAAGTCAATGCAGGTTTAATCAGCTCCAGCTATAAACTGTCAGCTACTCAGATGCATCTTGCCTTCTGAAAAGCTGAGTGGTATATTCAATTAACTTGTTTTTTTCCTTCAGGGTTCTACAAGCCCTCTTTGCACAATCTGATCATCGTTCATCAGTATTATCCACAGATCCTGGATGAGTGGAAGCGCACACAGCTCAAATCCACTCATGTAGCAAAAGGCAGACACTGAATATCTATTTGCAAATGACTGTTCCTGGGGACTATCCCCGATCAAAGGATGAAATTCCCCGTGGAGTGGCTTTCCAAGTACTGTTAGTTCAAGAACTACTGTAGGACACTGGTTTGAACAACAGTCCTGGCTCTTGTTCCAGCCAGCTGCTACACTGTACTCCACGTGCTAAAATACACTAAAATACACTAAAAACACACTAAAAATCCTCCTTCTCTGTGAGAACTGCTGCAGCTACTGCAGTGGGGTCAGGCAATTGCTGCCAGGTTGAATCCAGAGGGGATCACCCCAGCAGCTTGACCAGCACACCTTGGAGCATCAACACCATACCACGAAATGTGGACGTGGAAGGTGTCCTTCTCCATGGCAGGGAGGTTGGGACTTAGATGTTCCTTCAGGTTATTCCCAACCCAAACCACACCAGGATTCTGTGATTCCATGCTAAAGTAAAGTATGTTACACCCACTCCTTGGTGCCAATCCTGCTGACTTGACATAACCCTCTAAGAAACTTAATAGCATAGGGCATCTGTAGAGTAATCAGCCTGGTTTTCAGACTGGATTGTAGTGTTATTAATTACTGTTACACTGAATTTTAGAGGTGACAGCCCCATAGCAGCAGGAGAATACAAAGAACCAGCCCACATGCTTTGGACAGGCAACATCACTCCAGGCAGGATGACTGATCTCGTGGTGGCCAAGGTCCCCCACATCCCTCTGCTTTCTGATCTTCAGAAAAATGGCACTTTGCCTAGTTTAGATTTGATTTATTGGATGACATGAAGTCCACCCATTTTAATTTTATCCCTCCCTATTTATATCTCTCCTCTCCCTTTTTTTTTTCCCCTCCGAACACTTTCTCCTTCAGGTGCTTGTTTCAGGGAGACAGAGTCAAACAAAAGGATGGAATCAGAACTCAAACACAAAACAGTGAGTTCCAGATCAGCACCGCCTCTTATTTAAGGCAGAATACATTTATGTGAGAATCTAACCACTGTTTTCTTACATGTTCCTCAGTGAGCACATCCCTCCAAATGAGTAATGCCCCAACTCCCAGGACGAACAACGCCGTTGATGTCATTTGTACTGGCTGAGCACGAGCCCTGCCCGGCTGACAAACAGCAGACACGGCTTGGACAGGGACACATGAGCTCTGGTGACTGCCCTGGCAGCTTAAGGAATCACACTTGAGCACAAAGCTGATGAACGAGAACAGTCTCTCGTGTTTCAGATGCTCCGGTGCCGTAACCGACGGCTCATTAAAGCGTTGAGTTTAAAAAGCATCTTTAAAGCAAAATGCCAGACACTGCTCTGAGAAGGGGGGATGCAGCTCCAGATTCCCTTCTGCTGACAGATCCGTAGCCTCTGCCAGAGGGAAGTGGTAATTCCTTAAACTGCCGCACCGGGCTCACCAAGTGCTCACTCCTCTTGGTGCCTCTGCACCAGCTCTCACACCAGGAACCACCAAAAGACACAAATCTGGCAGGATGGACAGACAGCTGGTTATTCAGGTTGATGTTTCAGCGCTATTTTGCTGGGATACCATTCAAAAGTCCAAAGGATCAAAAGCGTAAACTACAAAAATCGATTTTTCTCACTCTTTTAGGGAAGTGAAAAAAAACCAGCCTGAGCCTGACTTATGAAAACGTAGGCAGTGAGGAAGCAGCAAAGCAGCAGGCCAAAAAGCAGAATTCAAAAATCAGGCACAGACAGCAAGCAGATAAAGAGACAAATGAAACTGTCCTAAAGGAAAACAGATCTCAAGGGGAACAGAAGGTCACCCAGAGGCTTTTTCTACATTCAACAGATGTTCACACAGCCTTCTGATTTACAACCGTAAGACAAAATGCTACCCACGGTACTAGAAAATACGGTGCTGAGAAGAGAAATTATGTGTAAGAAAAAGCCCGAGAGGCAAAATGAAATGACTGTATTCAAGTACCTACATTTTTAGCAGGAATTTTTCCCAATCTTTGCAAAAATATCTAACAAAAAGCCTTGCTAACCTCGAACTTGCACTTGGCTGAAACCGCTCAAGCAACAGACTCAAACCATAAGCAGTCAGGAATGCAAAGTTTATACTAAGGAAAACAAAAATGCAAATGTTTGAAATAAGTGTATGACCTAAGATGTTGATGTTGGCACTGCCACACACCCCAAATGGAACCAGATCACCCTCACAGACCGTGCCACCTGCCAAGTTTAGGGTATCGTCAACCAAAGCGCTGCTGACCCACCTATTTTCAATATTCAGGGATTTGGGCAAGTCACAGAACTGGGCAGTGTTACAGAAACACAATTTATAGATAAAAAGCACCCTGATGTGCAGCAAGACAAGCATGTCCCTTTCCCAGGGCTGAGCAAGGGGTTTTGGAAATGAACACAGGGAAGGGCAGCGAGCCGTGTCAGCTCTGTGGCTTCCGTAATAAATAATTCCCAAGTCACGACATCCAAGTCTAAACCACCCCAAAATAACTACAGGGTTTTGGTAGCAAATGCTACAGCACATCAGTGTCATTCATACATACACAGAGGATGAATTATCTATGAAATACAACTCCGTGGTCGAGATAATTCAGTCAAGTCAGGCCTCACTAACAACTTCTATTTCACCCAAACTCGTAACAGTTAGTTATTAAATTCCCATTGCAATATACTCATGCAGGAAGCAATTTTCACATTTCAGTTCCCCAGTGCTCTGAACAATATAGAGCTAACGCTCTACACAATACAATCTACAAAACAACCAAAGAAGGAATCAAGGAAGGAAGCAGGAAAACTTCATTTGGTAGCTTAAAGGGCATAAAATTCCTACAGCTAAAAATAAAAGGGGCACGTTCCCCCTGCAGCTCGTATTTACTTTTCAAGCCTGGGTACCCAGAGTTGTTCCTTACTTTATCTATAATGTGTTGATAAAAACAGCCAGATTTTCAGAACTGTGCAATACATACAAGTATTCAGAGGGCAGCTGAAGCCACAGTTCTGCTCACCTTTGAGAGTAATGCTACTTTTATTTAGAAATCCAATAACCAATTTTTCACCTGCTTAAGCACCTTGTGCATACAACTGTCAAGCCAGAGCTTAGGTTTGGACCTAATTTCAAGTATTTAAGAGCTCCAACTAACTCAACTGGACTTGAAGCTTGAAATGAGGCAAATGTTTACTCAATGGAGAATAGCTCAAGGAAATGATGCCAATTTTCCTCTTCCTCTCCAGATACGTCTGTGCACGGGCTTTCTGACCCTGGAAAACGAAAGAGGCACGTGACACCGAACCCTGAATCCTGCTGTAAGAGAATGCAAAGGCAAATCCCTCTCCAAGTGCAGCACGAAGCCCCGGTAGATGCCTCGTTCCGTAACGGAACCACTACTGGGGGAACCAGAGCTGTGCTCATTAAACAAATGAGGGTGTGGGATATTTCACTGCCTCCACGCAGCCCTTCCCAGCTGCACATCTTAACAGTAGCTTTTTTTCTTTTATTATTATTTTAAATTGAGCACCACATCTGAACTTCTCAGAGGAACGAAAACGACCGCAATTACCAAATCAGAACGTAATCACAGAATTACATTAAGTGCGGAGTCACGTTAAGACCTGCTGGTAAATTCTCACGGCAGAAAGGCATTTTTGGAAGCTTTTAAAGATTTGGTCTGTGAAGGAGGCAAATCAGAAGGTAACAGCTAGTCTATTAAGGTAATTTCAAAGATTAAAGTGTTTGTTCACAAGTTAAATGTGCAAATCTGTACATTTGCAGCGCCACGTACCAACGTAAGCACAAAACATGAACACAGACATAAACACACATAATTGTCTAAGTTTTTTTGTGTTTTTTTTTTTAGTTGGTGAAACAAGGACAAACACTTTGGAACATGCTTTTCCTAATTAAAACCATACCTTTTCTGCTTGCCCGAATAAAAGCCAAGTATAAGAAACTTCATCATCCTTGCTGTGCTTCTTTCAGGCTTTCAATGCTAATGTTTATTTCATTTAGTCTCCTGAGACAGGACAATACACTGCAGATGTTGAAGAATAAATAAAGACACACTGAAGAACCCCAAAAAGTACTGAAAGAGCTCAGAAACTGTCTGAAGGACAAGTAATATTTGGTGAGGAACAAACCTCGGCATCACAGAGCAGAACAACCTGTGGGCCAAAAGCTGTTGTTTATTTGAACAATAAGCCAAGAGTTCTATTTAAAAAATAAACAGTAAACTACAGTAATAAAGGAAATAGGGATTCTGATCACTTCCAAAGCAATCAAGTTCATAATTTAACTCCAGTGTAGGAGGTAGATGTTTGATGAGAAAATGACTGTTATTTCCTCCTTTGAGTAGTAATTTGAAATTGTTTGGCACCAACACACTAATAGGAAAAAAAACACATAAAAAAAGAAATAAAGTAAAAGGTTGAATGATTGGATTAATGTCCCTCAGAGCTAATTAACCAAGTGGAAAGTAGAATACATTGTTGAGAAAATAAAATGTTCAAACCCCCCTAAGAACTTCCATTTTCCAGAAGAATACATCATTATTTTCTAGTCAAGAATAAAGGAGAACCTGCCAGCCCGGTTATGCAGAGCACACAGGTACAAGGTTGTCCGGGCTGGAAATCTGGTTTTAAAAAGCGCAGAATTAAAATCTACTTTTCCCTTCAGAGAGAAGAACGTGGGGCAAAATTTGTGCGTCAGAAAAGATGACGCTTAATCTTCAACCCCACCACGGTTTTAAGCACTAAGCAAAGCCGAACCACTGTCATGGTTAGATGAACATCAGTGTCTTTTTTCCTTCCTCCTTTGTGAATCACTGAGCCAGGAACAACATATGTGAAAGATTAAAACAGGAGGTCAAGATAGCTGCAGTGTGTACAGTGTTTTACCCTCTGGGGTATGAATTAGAATTTCACGCTCCTTTTGTCGCTATTGTTGTTCGAAAATAAATCCTGGCACGCGGTCTGGAAACGACAAAGACGGACACTGGCACCAATTTAGGCATAAAGACTTACAGAAGACCTTGGGATCAAAAGATCACAACGTAAATTTGGGGTTTTTAGCTCGAATGCGACTTTATCAAAATTGATTTATTATTTGCATGCAACTAAATCCGGGGAATTTTGCAGAGGGCGAGGAAAAAACTAAACAGCTGGAAAGGCAAAAAAACAACAAATGAGCTTTTTAAAATGAGATATTAAAAGCCTGTCAGGTAAATTTGGCTCCATCCCACAGACAGGGAACATTGAGTAAAAGTTTGAGACGTCAAAACTCTTTGAGCAAGTGAGAAATAGATATGGCTTGTTCAGCATTTTGTTTACAGTTTTCTAAAAAGGAAGACTGATGTGCCTACATTATAAGAACTGGTGAGAAGTTTTCATCATCATTTATTTCTGATTCAACTCCAGGAGCAACTCAAAGCTTTTAAGAGGCAGGGGGAAGTTCAATGGAAAGAGAATCAAGGCAATTTTAGAACCTAATATTCACTTCTCAGTAGGTTGTCTCCCATCCATCAGCTGCAGTGAATTGACTCGCCTGCATGAAATCTGTGCATGGATAATCTTCTCCCTGTGGACATCAAAGGAAAATAGAGCAGCCTCCCCTGCTCTGCATTATTTTACACTCACAGAAGACAGAGGTTTTGTGTGTTCAGTGACTGCTACAATCTCCTTCCCCTGTCCTCACCAAAACCCCAAACGGTTCAAGGCAGCAACTGAACAGCAAAATCGTTTCCTTGCTGAGGCTCCCAGGCTCTGGATTTCACTTAAATAAACCACTCTGCAGTTTCCCAGCAGTTACTGAGCTCAAAAGACTTTGATGCGCTCTGATGAAAGAGTAAATGTCCTGCAATTTCGGGGAGGCTTCATCTAAAACAGTGCTAACAACCCAGCCAACTCAGATCACTGCAATGCTAGTTTGGGAGAAACTAGCCCTGGGAATTACAGGGGAATTGCAATGGAACAGGAGTAAGTGCATCCCCAGCACTTCCATGACAACAGAAATTCAGGCTAATCCCCCAATGCACAAATACCGCATTTTTCACAAGTTGCTTTTGACCATTAGGGAAAGGTTCTGGATAAATAATGAACTGCCACTGAACTCAAATCTCTGTGTTTCTGTAAGTTTTAGCAGTGAGTTTTATCTAACTTGGACACTACAAACCTTGAAATATCCAAAGCACCACACTGTGCAGAAACTTGAGTTCTAATACAAAGGCCTAAATTTCTTATATTTACCTCCTGGACTTCAAACACAACACAGGAGCAAACTATTTTCAAAACATTTTCTGCGTAGGTAAGATAACAAGGAGCTAAGGAGGATTAACAAGGAGAGGAGGGAAGAGACAGACAAAAACCACACAGTCACCTGAGAGCAGCAAAAGATTATTGCATTTAAAGAAGGGAAAAAGAGACTGTCTATGGCAATAAAATAAATCTGTGTCTAAGCACGTGAGGCCAACAAAGGCACGAGACAGGCTCCCCCTCACGGCTTATGACTAAGTGCCTGAGCAGAGCTCATGAAGCCTTAATGCTCTTGGTTGGGTTGATGATTGACACTGATCTCCTCAATCACAAAACACAGCATTAATTCCTCAGCCAGAAACATTCTTCCAGCATTATAATCCCTATTCTGTGGCTACAGAAGAAAAATAGTCCTACTGGTACCTCTTTAATCCTTCCCCTTTTTTTGCAGCAAAATATGATCCTGTTACTCCTCGCTTTGGTCCAGGTTAAGATGGCAAACAGATGTTCTTAGTGCAAGAGATCTTCATTGAAATAATATCCTGATTATAACAAGCTCTTTATTACCAGGGGGTTTTGGATTCCTAAGGAGATCCTTCCGGGAATATAATCATCTCTTTCTATTTAGTGACAATCCCTCTTTACATCAGAATTATGCTTCACAGATTGGCAGTGGCTACTTTCCACGAGGAAGTCTGTTTATATCCATGTCTCACTCTGCATCACTGCTCACAACTCTGTATCACTCACTAATTTCTTTTCAGCACGTTCGGTTTTACTGTAACACAGAACTCTGCCACCCAAACAACCATGTCATGGCAGCTGTCAAAAAGTGAAGCACATGATCACAGAGCTGCAGCAGCAAAAAGACCCAGCTGAAATACAATCTTAGTTGCAATACTCCAGTAACCAACCTTTAATGACTGCATCGAGCATCTGAAACACGTGACACTGAAGCAAACAAGAGGTGGAGAATCTGCCCGAGAGAAAAATGGGCGAGTCTCTAAGGAGGTCTCAGACAGGAAGCTGAGTGGATTTGAAACAGTGGATGTAAAGATGTGCATAAAGGGATATATTCAATCACTGGCCATGAGAAAGTAATTATTCAATTGATCTTCAAGGTTAAAGCTGCTTCCATTTAAGCTTTGAACAGTCAGAGGCATTGTTACTCACCAGCTGGATTTCAACTGCCGTCACAGGCCTGTGGTTCAGCAGCTGGAGCTTTTCTGCCCTGGTTAAAAGCAAAGGGTAAGACAATCCACATCACTATGTAATTTGAGGATCCCCTCAACTGACTGGTGTGATGCAAATACATTCCTGATAACTTAGGCATGAAATGCCACTGCCAGGAATAATTCTGACCAGGTTTTTAGGGTGGTTTAATCGACATAATTTGGGTGTTTTAAACACAGTATTTTCTTGTGTGTTTATACAGGCTGCTGTTGCCACCTCTAGTCCAAGGTGGCAAGCAGAGACATTTAGACCATTACTGTACAAGCATTAATTAGCATGCACTGTTACTTTGTCAAGGCTGTGCAGAAATGCTGAACAACTCATCAGAGACTCTTCTGTTACAAACACACACCCACAGGAACAATGATCACACCTAAGAAGTTACAATCCATCAGCCAAACGCCAATAACCTGCTTGTTCTTTTAGGCCACTGCAAACACAAAGTAAATACAAATAAACCACTAATAGTAACCCATAATTTTGAAGAACTACATCTTGGAATTTATTGCTATTTAGAGGGCATCTTTGATGGAGGTTGCCACCAATTCTGTGTCTGGAAATCCCTCAGAGACACCGTCTCATCTCAAATGGCCTCTGACAGCGTCTGCCCCTGAAATCCAACACCCTCCCCAGGCACTGCAGCCCTCAATCATTCATGGACAGGCACTGGCACACGCCCAAAGCCTGAGGGGCTCAGGAGAAGCCTGTGAGGAGCAATGCCTTGCTCTGGTCATACATTCACACAGTCCAGAGACTGAATTCAGCACTTCACCAGCACACAGCTGACACCCAGAGAACAAGGCTCTTCATTTACCCACTGAACACACAGAATGAGCAGCACGGGCATCACATTTTCCTGGCTGATGTCTCCTGAAGGAAAAATCCCATATTGCCACAGACTGGATGATCCAACAGACCCTCTTCAGCTAAAAAAGCCCATAACTGCAAGTGACTTGGTGATGGCAACAAGAGAAGAGAGGGGACTGTGGCTGAGCAAAGACAACTGCTCCGCTGACAGCAAACTCTGCTGTTACACCAGAGGATTTTGTGATGTGTAATCACAGCCCTCAAGAATAGAAAACAGCTCCAAAGGGATGACACGCTGACTGTTGGTTTTAGATCCAACCTGCTGGCAACAAAACCAAAATCCTGAAAAAAAAAAAAAAAGGGGGAAAAAAAAAAAAGAAGTTTTTAATTGACACACCTAGTCCCTGAGCTACTCTGCCATCATTTTTATAAACGCTGGAAAATTGCTTTAATGATGACTTTCGGCTTCAGGAGAAAAGCTTGCGATTTTTAAATGAACAATTCACAACAGAAAGCTCAAAGAAACCTTCCTATTTACTTATTATTAGTTTCCTTTGCTTTTGGACAACCAAGGATGAAAGGCAAATACGTTTCCACTGGTGGGAAGCAGTGAATACCCCTCCTTTCCCTCCCCCCCCCCGCTAATCACTTCCATCTATTTGATGTTTACAACATGAGACTGTGGAAAGCATGGCAGGATTTAACTCTGAGCTGAGAGCACCACTCTTGGCTGCTTTACTGTCAAAGAGATGAGGTATTTATAACTGCTGCCATCTACTACTGTCATAACTAATGAAAGGACAGAAATAAAACCTCAATAGCGATGGAAGACAAGAACTGAAATCCTTTAAAATTGAAAGCAGGTCATTTAAGGAGTCAGTGAGAAAAAACCCACCCCCGCAGAAGTGGGTAAAGATAATTAAATACCATCTTCACTGTACAAAAACCTGGCCAATTCAGCTGACTGTATGAAAGATTTAGTGCTTTTTCCTCAGGAGCTGGGGAAGTGCCTGGTTCAGTGCCTGGAGCACTCGATGGAGGTGCAGAAGCTGCTGCTCCAGTCCTGGCTTTCAGTGTTATTTGCTTTTTTAGTCCCTGGCCAGGCCTGTGTTTGTGCCTCAGTTTCCAGGCCTCTCAAAAAGAGCCAAGTTTCTCTGAGGACACCTATTTGTAAAAGACTTCCCCCTCCTCCCAGAGCCCTACTTACAAAGACAGGCTGGGTAATGAATTCTTAACTTTATACAGGTTTCTCACTGCACTGTGCTCACATGCCACTTCGGAGATCAGAGCCTTTTCAAACAAGTCTTTCTTCTCTTTTGCAGCAAAGCACATCCCAGTGCAATCCTACAGCTCCACCGCAGCTTCAGACTAAGCGTATTCTTTGAATTTTACCAAAGAGCACATAAAATAAATTTTCTCCATCTTCTTGTTTGCCAAAGCAGCACCTTCGAAATGTCTTGCCAACAAAACTTCAGAGCCAAATAAACAGGACCAAATAGCCCAAGCCACTTCATGCCTGAGCTAAAGAACGCAAACTTGACTTATCCAGAGGTATTTTAAAGCAGGTGGAGCTCTATCATGTTTGTCACAGGAGGATGTTTCCTGGCAGAGCAGGAAACAGAAATAAATTAAACCCAATTACACATCGTGACTAAAACAATCAATCAGTGAAACTGTTCATGTTTCCCGAAGGCAAGAAATATGGAACACAGTAAGAAAGGTCACTTCTCAAAGACCTTTTGCTTATAAGCATTTACGTCACTAATAACTCATTAGTGAATTGATGTAAGTTTTACAGGAGGGCCAAAGGGATTTGGATCTCAAACGCATCATTTCAGCAAAGGTGGCACCTTTCAGGGGATCTGCAGTTTTAAAAATGCACACAGAAGAACGAGAGATAACCTGCAAGTCATTAAAATATGTTATCTGAAGAACTGCATGCCTGTTTTTCATCAGCAAAGCTCCCTACTGGAAAAACTGACGCAGAACATCACAAAGGAATTAACAGCAGGGTGCAAAAGACCCAAAAGCTACATAAATTAAGGTGCCTGTGCAGCATGAACGCTAATTAACACTGAAACATAACAACCTTTAGCCATGTTCACATATAATTATCATGTAAGCAATGCATTTGTTTCATTTCCACAGAGACTGAATCCAAAGACACAGAGAAATAACCAACTATTCAGTAACTGCCATCTGAAATTTGGTACCAGGCCAGTTACTTGCTGCTCAACCTAAACACTGTTCTGATAATGAAGATACAGAGTTGGTTTATTTTGGCAAAATACTGTAATATTACAAAGGGAGAACTGACTGTAGTTGAAGATGTGGACAAACGTGTTGATACACACGTGGGTACACCACATGGTTGGGGAGATCTGCTCCTCCTGCAACGGAGAGCTGTAGCATTTATCTTTCCTCCTCTGTTCGGCAAATATCCAGCTCCCAGGATTATTTAAGAAACACCAAGCCTGTGTGTGCAGTACAAAGGGTTACCTCTGCTTCCTCAGGAGTTCCCCATGAGCAGCAATTCCTGCTGTTTGCCCAGAACACAGACACGGACTCCAAGACCAGCCCAGGGAACCCTCTGGATGGTTTGGCCCCAGCTCTTCTCCCCCTGTGCAATTTCTGACCTTCCAGCTCACCACAGATGGAGTGACCAGAAGGCTACGAATCTTGGTATCCCCTTGAAACAAACACTGAAAAAAACGTCTCCGAATTTCACTTGGTGTGATAGAAAACTGGATGACTGAGCCCTCAAAACCTCAAAGCAATGTAAGTGGTACGAGCTGGAGCTCATCAACTGCGCTGATCTTTTTAATGCTGACACCAAAAACTGACTGCCAGCATCAGGGGTTCTGTGTACCTGGAACTCCTTGACAGCACAGGCACAAATTCAAACCTGATTAACCCCAATTCCGTCAAAAATAAGCTTTAAGGGAGGCAAACTGCAAGCCTGAACATGCATCAGGATCAGTCCTGACTGCAGTACTTGCCATGGGCACAGACAGAAGCCTGAATTAAGTTCATGCTCTGTTAAACCTAAAAAATAAAATTAACTTTTTTCAATTGCTATGAATTCATCTTTACACTTTCTACGGAATGCCTGTTACACTGACACTCACTAAAATAAAAGAGGGTAACTCTCCCATTCATCTAGACAGAAGGTGAAGAGTATTTTCAGCTTAACTGCCCCCAAACATACATATTTGTATTTTCTCTGGGCTGCCTGGATTTTAGTAACACTGTTCGGAACATGAAAGCTGCTCTTTCAAGAGAAGAATACATACAAAAGATGAATGACAGCTGAAAGTAATTTTCTCACATAAAAGCAAGATTCCACTAATCAGAGTTAATGGTCCGTGTTACAGGCTTGCACAGGACCTGCCTGGTGAGAAATCTCAAAATGGCAATTACTGCTGTGGGGCTGAGCAGAGCCTCCTGCTTCCAGGCCACATCCAGCAGCTCCAGGACAGCTGGAGCCAAAACCAGCATTTCCAGCTGAGGGTAAAATGCTGTGGAGTGGGCTTGGGGGACACACAAAGCTCAGGCTGCAGGAGACACAAATGTGTGCAGTTACAGGGAAGAAAACGGGTCTGAGGTCTGTGTTTGAGGGGAGATGTCGTAGGAGGTGAGGACGGAGGGTTACAAGAGCGTAATCCTAAAAAAACAGTTCTCCTAAAAGACAAAAAACCCCCGCCACTGTCACGTGCTTAACGTCACTCACAGCACAGACAGCACATTGCTACAGCACATCAATTCTAAGAAATAATAAAAATAGTTACATTCTGTCGTGGCAATTAAAGACAAAAACGTATCATACGCCGTCAGCAGCGAGCAAATTCTTGCCAAAGGAGGGTTTGGTTAAAATATAAATGCTGCAAGAATTTGCCGTGTCTTGGTATTGCCCATCTTTTATCTCCTGGGCTCCCGGACTGTACATAAATATATAAGCAAGCACGTGCTGCTTTTCTAGTCAGAGATCTACAGGCCTGGGTGAGGAGAGAAGAGTGTCAGCACCAAGACACAGCACACAGAGCTTAAAAAAAAAAAAACAAACAAAAAAACAACAAAACCCTTAAAACATCTGTGACTGTGCAGAGGCAAATTTATCCCCAGGAATGTATGTTTTATAGTTGCTAGGAAAACCATAAAGTAACAGCTGTACACATAAGCACGGATTCTATTACTGCTGAAAAGACTTCAGAGGTAAATCCCATGGTCTTGAGCCGACCACGGCAACTCGTGTGGAACACCTGAACCCAGACCACAGGAGCCCCAAAATGGGAAATCACAGTATTCTCTGCAATTCCAAGCCAGGACATTTCTCCAGGATGAAATCTGAGGGCTGACAATGGTTATCTGAATGCAAAAAAAAAAAAGTGGGACCCACACTGCTCCGGATCAAAGGATTAATTCCCAATCAATCCAGAGGGAAACACAATAGTCTTTGTAAAGTCTATTAAATGATGCCATTGTTAACCAAGCACCATCCTGCCTTGCTGTTGAATATTCATTTTGAAAGCTCTGGAGGAGACAAAAATGACAAAGTAAATCGTTCAGCCTTTCATTCTGTAGAGGTTGTAGTTTTTGGCAGGAATGAGGGAAAATACTTTCTAAAAGTACCACAGATTTTCAGCTCAACACTTCCCTGACTGTGTTGATTTAGAGACAAAAAGGGTAATGTTTCTGTCCAGTTTCTTTTTAAATTACAGTAATATGCAGTCACTAGAAATCTGGTTATTCCAAATTTAGGTCCAAGATAGGCTATCAGGAACAGGAAGAAGCACAAGCAGAGCCAGTTTTCATTTAACCATAATTACAGAGCTCGAGCTTAATAAATGTTCTTTTCATGCAACTCCACTCCCCCTACCTCACAAAATATGAAGTCATTCCAGGGACTAAAACTGGAAAATTAGCTGCTAGTGGCATACTGTATTTCCAAGTACAACATGGCTTACTGTACTTTAGTGTTAGCCAAAGCCTGAGGCCTCAACAAGGTAATAATAAAATCCACTGTGTCAGTTCAGAGGTTTTCCTTAAAAATAATAATAATAAAAAAAATCAGTTCGACAGTTTCAATTTTACCAAAATAACTGATGAAACAGATCAAAAAAAAAAAACTGTGGGGAAAACTGTGCTTTACCAAACCTTACTGGCTATTTCAGTGAAATATCTGTTTGGATGTCTTTGAATTTGCTCCATTTAGCAAGGCAGCTCTCTGAAACGACTCTGAAAGTTTCGAGTTGTTTGCACACATTAGGATTTATATTTAAAATTTGCCTTTTGGGTGTCGGGTTTCTTTCCACCTGCAACACTAAGGAGAGAAATCCACCACAAAAGGGATGCTGGTCTGTTAACCAGGTATCTTGAGTAGCAAATATCAGCAGTAACCGATGACTTGAGGTGATTTTACAGGAGGTGCACACATGCCAGCACAACGCTGTCACCTCCCTCCCTGTGCAACCCGGCACGCGTGCTGCGTGGTTAGTCCCGCAGGCCTGGGGAAGGAGGGCTGGAAAAATAAGAACTCCTTTGATTAAAAGCTCTGTTGTGCCTCAATTGCTGCCGCTTCTCCGGATGGAGTCTGGTGTCCCTTCCCTTTCCTCTGGAATTCTCCCATACACGAGCACAGCCTAGTGCCGAGGGCTGTCATCGCGCGCTGAGCAGGGAAAGCAGCTCGGCCCCACCGCCTGCCTCCAGCAGGTTTGCAGGTAGGGCTACAAATCCCCCTCTTATCTTCGAAGTCCTTGTATTAGAAAAGAAATTCCTGAGCCTAATCATGAGCACGAAGAGGCAGAGGAATTTAAAACAGAGGAAGCAGGCTGAGAGGATGGAGCGCTTCTAGCCAGTCGTGCCCTTTAACCAGATGGATTTGTCTGACACCAGCTAACACATATATATATATCTATCTTAAATCAAATCAGGTACCTTCAGAGAGCTGTTACCAGCACAGACAGTGTCTGACCAGCTATGAGATTAAGGGAGAGAGCCCTTCTTGGAGTGCCTTACCCAGAAAGGAAGCAGCAGAGACAGACTCTGGAATTCATTACCCTTCGTGGGAGGAAAGGTCATTACAGAGATCACGCAAGGAAGGTCCTGGAGAGCAAACACTGCAGGTTTCTTTCCTCCCAGAGGGAAGAAAGCTCTCTACCAGATAGCTGGAATGAAATCTCTGGTGAAGTCTTTTCTGTAAACACCACCTCCATCCCACGGAATGGAAATGACCAAAGCCTTTAGTTTTTCATTTATTCAACGAGAGAGCAGTGTTGAAATGACCTTGGTCATGAACCAAAGGGTAGTGCAAAATTTCCTTGGAGGCATTACTGTTTTAAGTGGTTTTAACACAAAGTGCATTTTGTAGTAATTGCACACCATATGCTTTCTGTGTTTTGGTGTGAAGAGGCTGCCAGATGGGCTCTGACACTCCTAAACTCAAGTGCCTGAATGGAAGAGGTAAGAAGATGGAAAAAGTGTCAGGATCAAACTAAACAATTCTGTTCCTTATTTTATAAAGTACATGGCAAATGCAGAGTTGGCAAGTTCTCTACCAGATGACAAAGATAATAGCAAAGTAGAAGTTGTACAGGATGCTCACAAAACTAAGGTATCACCACCCGGTGTGAGCTCTGATAAGCCATAAACAGAGTAAATTTGCCACATAAAATAGTGTTGGCTCTTCACTCTCATCCTTCTGCCATTATGCCCAAGGAAATGACTTGGGAATAATCCTCTTGCTTAGCTTACAGACTGATGCAGAGCAAAAGGACAGAGGATGACACCTAAACCCAAAGGCACCTCCTAGCATCCATAAAAAAATTAAATAGTCAAAAAGCTCATTTAAAGCTTTTAACTATTTCAACCTCTGCAGCAGTGCTGTATTCCAGCTCACTGAACAAGCAGGAGTGGGAAGGTGAGTATTTGGGTAGATCTTCTACAAAATATCTCAGCACTGTGGAGTTAGAAGTTTCTTGTTATGACTCAGATTGTTTAGTATTTCTCTCTTGAAGATCCCATGCAGGGGAGCAGCTGCAGTCAAGGTACCTGCTGTTGTTACAGAGCTCTCCAGACTTTTTGTAAGAGTTAACCCCGAGGTTCTGGTAGAATTCTACTTGAAAGAAGTTTAAAAATGAGCCTCAAACAAAAATAAACCCTTTGACTTCTAGTGGGACTTTTATACCTACATCATTCAGTTACTCTTCCTCTGAAAAATCCTACTCTGCCTTTCTGACTCCTGTTGCCTTTTTAGATTGTTAGATTTGATAGATTGTTCTGCTGGTGACTTCCTAAACTGCTGCCCTGTACAGACAGAATGAGCCTATTTCACTTCAAACAGGACTGTTTCACATTACCAGAGATGAAGGATGCTCACTATTTACTCAAGAAATGGTTTGCTCCCAATTTTAAGACACTTTCACTGCCATACCACCAGCTCTTTACAGCAAGCAGTATTTTTATAATAGACTATTTTCTCCATTCTTTAATACCTCTGTGCCAGAAAATAATTAGGACACCTTCCCCATGACATCAATTGGTATCCTGCTATATAAAATGAGGACTAAACACTGACATACTGACCTGGCAACTTTAGTTCTACCCAAGCAAGCACTACCAGCCGAGTTCCAATATCCATGATAAAGCTTCCAAGCACCAGCACTCCCACGTCTGCAATTCCAGCAGCCCCAGAGCTGCCGATATCCTGGATGTGAGCGATTGTTTGTAGAGAGGGGGCACTGAAAGTCAACAAAATAGCTGACAATCTGCTTTCTACTCAGCTTCCTCTGCTTTGGACCGGGTCAAAACTTGCCTTGTAGCACTGCGCCCTCCAGACGCTCTCACTGTGCATTTTGTTTTTGTGACACAAGCAAATCAATAAAAGCCTCTTTCCCAAGGGATAAAGTCCTTGGGAGCCCTTCCAGCAGGGAAGAAAAATGCAGGCGGTGTCTACACAGCATAAACCACCCCTTTGAAGTGAAAGGGGAGTCATTAGGAAGCAGTTAAATGTTAGTTCTTTCTGCTTTAAAAATCAGATGAGCGATTAGAGCTCTCCGAGCAAGTGGCCAAGTGATCCCATTCCTTTGGGTCTGACTGTTTACAACAGGCTTCACTCACACTCTGCACAGAGGTTCAAGAGGATTATGTGTTTCAAGCACTGTGAACAGCCACTCACACCACTGCCAAAGAGGAAAAATGCCCTTTAAAATGAGCCTTCTCGTAACTGTGAAGGAAATCTTTTATTTTCTATGCAGAAATTCCCCAAATAAGAATGAACCGTATGTTCAGCCTTATTAGAAACCGCAGGGGGAGGGTGGAAGGTTGATTGACACAATATTTAGGTAACTGAAAATGTACATAAATATAAATGTTATATAAATATGCGTGGACAAAGAGCACACAAAGAAAAGACAAACACCTTACTTTCCTAAACTCAGGGAGAGAGCCCAACCCTGAGAGACGATCTGTAGCAGTCGGGGTTCACAGATTCACATAAAAATTAAGAGTAACATTCTTTCCCATACTTCTATTTACTTATTCCTTCCCAGGATTTTATTTGCTTATTGCTTTTTTTTTTTTTTTTGCCTTTTAGGAATTAATACATTTTTGTTTCAGGACATTCATAAAAATAAGATAATAACAAACCAAGGATGAGTTAGTGGTTTGGGGCTTTTTTTTTGGCAGTTCTCTTGCCGTGTTCAAAACCTTTTTACAACTTCTTCCCCAGAAAACACTTCAGGAACTCTTTGTGCTTGGATGATGTGAAGTCATGCTAAAATCAACATACTGACAGGAATCTGTTTGAGAAATACGTTGGTAAACACAAGCCCACTGAAGGAAATCCTCATCCATGCAGGCATTAGAATCATAGAATCATAGAATCAGACGGGTTGGAAAGGACCTCGGAGATCATCAAGTCCAACCCTTGATCCAACTCCACTATGGTTACTAGACTATGGCATTAAGTGCCACGTCTAGCCTCGTCTTGAAGGAAAAAGACTGAAGGAAAAGATGTTTGGCTGAGTATTTGAACAATGGCAGAAAATACATGAATTAAACCCAGACAGATTATCACACTGCACTCGGGGATCAGCGTTTCTACCCTGCCATGAGTTTATACTTCTGTTCAAAGGCACATCTGTACTTACTTGGTCAGCTTATGGCCTTTCATTGCAACGAGGAATTCTCTCACAGTCTCTGGGCTCTGGTACCTACAGGGTGTTTTCGAAATGTACTTCAGGGTCTGCAAAGGACAGAAAGAAAGAACATTTCATTTCACAGTTACTATTTGCTTCAGTTGCGAACGAAACGAGCAGATCTTGAAAGGCCTCCTCAGTGCTGCTCAGGAAAACTGGGAAAGTCAACTCAGGTTTTGGGGGTTGGTTTTGTATTTCTTTTTAAACAGTGGGAAGTGCTGTCATAGATGAGATGGGTCACTCATATTGTTCTGTCTCCAGTAAGAATACACTGAAATTTTCTGAGGGAGTTAAGAAATCTTATCTAACTACAACTTGATGTAGTTGAAACTACATCAACACTTACCCACAAAGCCCCAGTGAATTCCTTCCATAAAGGCACAGCCCAGCCAGCTCCCCACACACCCAGGTGAGAAATACAGCCCTGAATATTCCCTCTGTGGCTCTGGACCAACACTTATCTGACCTGTCCAAAACCCAAAGTTCCACATTGAAGGGCACAGGAAAGGAGGGAGTTTTAGCTCTGTCTACTAAAAACCCACCTGCTGCTTTGTGAAAAGACATTTGCTCTCTTGGTTTTAAATAATCTCAGGTGATGGTAACACTGTGATCAAGACACACAGCTGTGCTGGGTAGTATCACTTAGTAACTCTTCAAACCAATAAATATTTACAGATCCACAGCTATTTTAAAAAGAACCAAGATATGAGGCTCGGGGTTTTACTGGTTTTTTTTGGTGGTTTTTTTTTTTTTTTTTAATTATTATTATTATTGTTTTGGTTTTGTTTTCTAAAAGCACTTAGGGAAATTGAATTCCTGTTCATCCTTAAACCCACATTCCCTTCTGCCAAGTTTTCCTGTGCTCAGTGCCAGGGATACTCTCACTGCCAACCCATAAATCACTCTTTAAGCTCTCTAATCTATGGCTGTTTTCATACTTTATCTGTATATTTGGCAATGCTTTCTTGAAGTTTACAGAAGCAGATTAGGTTGGTTGCCATGAAATCTGAAAGGATATTGTCCTATTAGAAATGTTTATCTGACTCGAAACAATTTATCTTTGCTCCATTTTTTTTATATTTTTTTTTTTACCCACTAACCTCAGCTAACTTTCGCAGATGTTTGCTTTATTTTAAACAACACAATATCTAACAGATGGACAAGACATAATGTAATTTGACCTGAGTAAAAAAACCCAATTTGTTGATAAAAAAACCCCACACAAATTCCAGTTCACAGTTGACTTTTCACTGGGAGTAGCTTAGAGTCTTCTTTAATATTTATTGTTGCTTGAAACAGACCCCAAAATGAAGAGTTGGAAATAATAGAAAAGTCAAGAAAATCCTTGCTTTGTCTGCACTGTGTGAATCAGCAGCTGAAGGGTTTAAAAGAGCACTGTCAGTGCTTGCTTGGAATTTGGGAAGAAAATCTTCACCTGTTGATATTCCACAGCAATATAAAGCTTAAAATATCAACACAACTGACTCCTGATGCACTTAATGCACTGCAAATGCAGACACGTGTGTGGTAGGGTATCCCATGCACAGATTATCAATAATAATAACAACAACAATAATAACAACCCCATAATACTCTGAGTTTCTTTCTCAGAAAATCTTTAAACTGAATATTTATATTTGAAGAGTCAGAAGCCAAAAAAAGCTGACTTGTGTTCACAGAGCAGAAAACAACAGATACTGGAGAAAATGAGCGACAAGAAAGTATGTAAAGGGATGTTCAATGTATTTGCATTAAAATCTGCTCTCATTTAAAAATGCTTGGTAAGGGAAAACAGGCTTCAACAGCACATGATAATTCATCCTGCTTAACAGAGAGAAAATTGGTGAAACATAAATTTCAGGACCAGTTTCACTGGACTACTGAGAAATATATTTAAAAGTATAACAAGGTGCTGGATAAATCTCCTTTCTGTAAGCCCTGTCTGACCTTTTCAGATGACACGAAGTTGTTATTCACCAGTAAAGGCTGAAATGAAATCATCGTACTGTCACGTAACAGAATTAGTTAAGAGTAATAATTTCTCTTCCAGTTTAGTTGTTTCTTGGTAATTTCAAATCATGAAAATGACAAATATACAGCAAAACAAAGTCCCTTTCATCTGGTTATTTCAGTACCAATGGATAAAAGTCTGCACAGAGGCCGTGAAGATACAGTCAGCAAGAACAAAGACAATCCAGTAAGATCAAATTCTGGTTTCCTTTCAGGCAAATATAAAGAAAACAGACACAGAGTTTACACCATGCACAAAACCAAGCATCCTCTGGGTGTTTAACATATAGAAATACAACGAGGCAATTAAAGCTTTAAGGTGCATCCTGATAAAATTTACTTACAGGATCTTTCTCAGCTGTTTCAGAGAGGTACGGGGAGAGACTGTCAGTCTCCATGAAGGTTTAATTTAGATTTTTTTGGTAAGCCCCTATTTTGTTGAACACGAGGCTCAGGAATTACGACTCTATACCTTTTCAAACAAAGCCAGAACTAAAACAAAACCAGAGCCTAGGTCAAATCTTATTCACATGAGCAGTTTCACTGCTCAACGGGATTACTCATGCAAGCAAGGCAAAGTGCTTTCAGCTCGCTGCCAGTCACGGTGCTGCTCATGCAATTCTCCAACGCAGACACAAAGGGTCCCACTGCAAGTCTGTACCAAGCTGCTCATTTAAAATATTTAAAATGTTAATATTCGCATTATACGAGTTGAGGAGCTTTTCCTAGCAAGAGATGGAACATTTATTACCAATCTGGCGTCCAGCTGATGTTACCTGTGGGTTTGCTTTCCTTTTGACCAAAAAGAAAAAATTAAAACCATCTATTTTAGTTGGAAATTATTAGTTTAATTCTGTTAATAAAAAAATGCCGTACGTGATCTGCCTGATCAGTTGTGAAATCACGATCACATGGTATCATCAATTCCTTAGATGACTGCAAAGTTCTGCCCTGTGTATTAAAAAAAACAATTTTAAAAAAACCCCCAACATAAAACTAAAGAGTTCAAAACCAGGGTGGTTTAAAATTCTTTTTGTGGTAGGTTTTATTAACAAGAGCTGCATGTCACCACCCTGAGAACACAGTTACCCTGCAACCTGAATAAACTGACCACAGAAAAGTGGCAAACAAAATAATCCACTGTGGTTTTTAACAGGGGAAATTTGATGCTGAATCATTAATATGCAGACCTAAGGATGTGAATTTCTCCAGCTTGGGCTAATCTGCAAAGGACTTTGACAGTGCTACTCACCTCATACATGATGGTGTTCAGATTCTGCTGGCCAGAGCTCTGCTTGTTTTTCCCACTCTCTTTGCGCTGCTGCTTAAGATCAGTGAGTAACTGGAACACCTGAGGGGAAAAAAAATACAGTGTTTTAGACCATCTGAGAGTATTTTATAACAGGAAAACATAAATGATCAAAAAAAAAAGCCTATCAACCAAACAGCAAAAAAAGTGTGGCTGTTTTGGTGGATGATCCAGCAAATGATAGAAGTTTTGGCCCCAGAGTGATGAATAGGTATGTAAATTGTTCTTTAATAACTGTGACTATTTTAAACAGATTTTCAGCACTTGTTCAATGTTACCCAAGAGCCCCAAAGGAGAAGTTGCCAGGATCAATGTGACTTGTTTATGTCCTGTCCTGAACAGAGCTGGGTCATGCCCTGCTGTGCTGGCACCGAGCTCCCAGTTACACGAGTGATGCTTGAAGCAACATCTTGCAGCAGTTTATGGCTCTACTGGATTTGTTATGACAGATGCACCTACAACATTATACATATCCTGCCTCACAGAGATGCATTTTTACCTTGTCTGCAAAATAAAAGTAAACTCTACACCTGTCACACTGCCAGGAACCCACTAACTCAAGGCTTGACCTACAGATGCTGCTGGGATTAACAAATTCCAGCGGAGCTATTCACAAATGTTACAGTGACCAGCATGGTGTTGTGGTATGTTAAACCACAAGGGCTAAATTAGCTCCCTACTTCATCACGAGGTAACACAAGCAGACATTCTTGAAAAGCACGTAATGAAGTTGTCTTCACATTTATGATGCAACGAGTGCCAGTGTAGGAGTGAGATTCATCATCCCTAGACATGCAGCAAAACACGCAGACAGCATCACAATTACTCTTTTATTCCTGTATTAAACCACATTAGAATGAAACCTCTTCAGATGTTTTGACTCTGCTTTCACAGTATATCCAGAGTCAACACCCCCAGCAAAGTAACAGACCGCTTCTTACTGTTTATCCCCTCATTTTTAACCAGCTTAATTCAAGACCCAGATCCAACGGCATTCCAAACTGTCACGGCCACGGGAATAAGAAAACAAACATTTCTACACAGTGAGAAATACGAACATAATCAGCTACAAATCCAGCAATTACTTTACAGTGCATCTTCCACGAAAAAGGAACCCCTCTCAATCCTTGACCTGAAACCCCAAAACTCCAGCTGTGAACTTCTACCCAATAAATGTCTGAAGAAAACGCAGCCAGTGGCAACAAAACACAAAATGACAACTCCAAACTCACAGCAGAACTGTAGGCATGGAACATTAACGTGCCAGTCCTGAGTACTCCTGTCAAACACCGCTCTCTGTGCAAAGTATCGCCTCAGTTTAGAGAACGCTGGCTGTGCCTGTCAAACTGCAACTGGGAAGAGGAGCACACGGAAAGGTGTCGGTAGTTTTAAGGGAACCAGTACTTCGAAGAGCACTGAAAAGCCATACTTGCTATTTTCTTTAGTGCAATAGGGCGTTTTTAACAGACAGACACTTAACACTAGTTTGGCTGACGTGGTATCCTCTATTTCTTAGGCAAGAGAGTTCTTTCCAAGTACCTCATTAAAGCCCTTCTAACAGTCACCAGATGGTTGCTCTGCTGTTCACAGGCAGATGCAGCTCAGGATAAAACACTTCACGATTTATTTCAGAACAGAATGAAACAGCTGTGCAATAAAAAACAACTTCAGCAATAAAATAATACAAACAAAGCACTTGGGTTATCAAAACTGTTCCAAAAATTACATTAATAAACAAAACACTGAAATCTTTGCATTACCTGGCTGAAGTTAAACCAATAAGAACACGACATTTCTTTCCACCTCACTAAAAAAACCCTTTACTGAGGAGAGAGAAAAATTATTTTCTGCTGTAGATAAGTTCTGAATAAGATTATTTTTTGTTATATGAATGTCAATGTTCACTGCTTGCTATGACAGGGCGTTGTAGCCTCCCCATGACTCCAGACTAAGGTACATCACTGGCTTCTAAGAGTGTTTATCCTGAGTGACATATCTCAGATCAGCTTTAAAAAAAATTCTGTCAACCACTTGAGGGTGTAAAACTACATTTCCAGTAGCTCTGGTTTTCATACAACTCTGCACTGGTAAGTTACAGGTTCTTACATGAGACCACACATCACAACAATTAAGTTAAACAGGAAACACTGATTCCAGCAGCTGAAAAATGTTTAAACTTTCTGCAAGAATTCTGGGACCAAACAGATAATAATACAGTACTCATTACTAGCAAAAACACATCTCCAAATCTTCTTTAAAAAGCTTGTTTTCTTAAAAACAAATCAAATGCAGCGGGGAGCAAATCACCTACAGGTCCTGCTGACTGCCACTGCCAATGTTCAGCTTCCAAAGATTATACAAGGGACTGATGACAGCTTTAAGCTGCTGGTTTAAAACCAGGATGCAGACAAACTTACCTCAAAGTTACTCAGCAGGGCAGCATTTGCATCTTTTCTAAAAGGAAATATGAAAACAATTAATTATGCTGCAAATGAAACTGTTCAAAGTTTTTCTTTGCCGAGTCCCGCGGGCTCTTAAAGAACAGACGCTATTTTGGTTAAGTTTTTTTAAGAAAAGAAAACCCCAAGGAATCTATTTTGGGTGATTCTACATTACCAAGTGGTTGCCACCTTATTTTTCCACATTGCTAGTAGAATTATGACATAAATATAGACTGAATCTAAGTCTAAATATAGACTAAATATAGACTCTCATAAATCATAACATCCTTGTACAACACACTCCTTTTACTCAGCCACCCCATTTTATTCACTCACCCAATTTCACACACTAAAATCAAATTGCTTTGCTTCTTCCTTAAAAAACAGGCCTCTAGTTTTATTTCAGTAAAGACTGATGGGAAACAATAATTCAGATTTCACGCCCCATTTCTTCATATTTCCAGAGCGTGGAGAAAGAAAATACACTGACTATTTTAGTACATTGTACATATGTGTGTGTATAGACACAGATAGGGCACTAATTCACACGGGTAAATTAATTTAGCAGTCCATTTTTTTACTAAGTAAAAAAACGTACTGCATTTCTTCTTTATTTTTGGCATTTTTATGTGCCTAATTCTTTAACAGGAGGGCGAGTTTCCCATTTTCCACCAACCGAACACTTCCCCACCAACTCAGTCCTAAATAAGCAAGAATCCTTATCCACCACTGGCAGGGTGACCGCAGAGCCAAGCACATATTTAGACTAATCCTGCCTCTATTACCACTGGATATTGTAATTTTATTTTTTTAAACAAAAAAAAAAACACCAAAAAAAAAAAACCACCACAAAAAAAAAAAGAAGAGGAAAACCTGACAGGGAACATCCTATATTCCCTGAACAGCACGTTCTGCTGAGCAGTCAGTAGCCACAACAACAGCAAGTTTCCATACAAAAGGAAAAAAAGGCCTTTCTCAGGTCTGCGCAGCAGCTTATGGAAAAAAAAACACCAACAAAACAAAACAAAACAAAAAAAAAGAACAAAAAAGGTACAATGTGTTGTTAAGCACCGCCAAGCGTTTGAATAGAACTGTCACGTTCATCACTTTCAAACGAGTTACATGAGTCCACAAACTTCCACAGGTTCTATCATTGTTTTTAAATGAAAAGGACCTTCTAAAATACGCTGAGATGAACTTCAACTCCCATTTGCTGACCGGAGTGAAACTTCAGCAAGTGAGCTCACGCACGCATTAGTTTTCATTCATGTTTTACAAGCCATATAGCTTTTGTTGTTAGGTAAATGCGATTCTTCGGAACGTTTGCATTCAGGCCAGGGCTGCAGAAATCCCCGCGGATCAAAGACATTCTTTGTCAGAAATAATAACGCTACAGGAGAATTACATATGGAACTGTTCCGTTGAGCAAGTGAAAGGGTCATAGAGAGTAAACAGGCTAAGTTATGCAAATGAGCCCGTGGGATCAATCTGAAGTTAAATTATTTAAGACAACCGCCTCCTTTTTGTTCATGTGAAGAATGGACAGCCAGTGAGGCAGCCTCAAACCTTCAACAGAAAAAGGCCTCTAGTTTTATTTCAATAAAGACTGATGGGGGAAAAAAAAAATTCAGGTTACACACCCCATTTCTTTCTAAGGCAAGAGCACGGAGAAGGAAAATACAGTGACTATTTTCGTACTGTTTCAGCACGATTTCTGTTGTGCTGAAATGCCAAAATTATAAACTGATAAAACTTTTGCAGAACTTATAAAGTAGAAACAAAAGTTTCTTCAGTCTTTACTCTCACAAAGCAACTATCAATTTTACATTCAGGAAACAAGAAATTCTACATAATGAACTCTAAATATATTTTAAGCAGTCAACTGAACAGTGTGTTTAATTTTTATGAGATTAAAACTTAAGCCGAAAGGAATTTTCATAGTAATGCCGGAAGTATTAACACTTTATAGAATCTTTAAATAGGTAATTATTTGCCCAAAATTTAATCCAAACCAAGACATTCTTGAAGCCTTCTGCACACATCAAAAAATATCTTAGTATATGGCATCACACCTCTACAAACGTCACTGACACTTCACATTTTTAAATCTACAGCTTCAAATATGTTGCATATTTAAAAAACAATGTTTTCTGGAGGGTTCTCTTCTCTAATAACAGATAGCTCTGGCAGGGTAAATCCTGGAGCAGTTTTCCTAGTTGCAAAACTTCCCTCTATGAAAGCCATCAGGCAGGAGGTAAAAGATGAGGGAGATTAAACTCCTACAGTAATTTAAGTGCTTAAAATGGACTAAATTGTTCCACTCCAATTCAAGGAATGTTCACCAACAGCTCAGGATTTCAGCCCCCAGATCTTCTACCTCTGAGGCACCTCCTTTTTGGTACTAAAAGAGGCAGCACCACTAAAATATACTGGGCTGCTCAAGGTAATAAAACCAAGTGGATGTGTAAGGAGCATCAGAGATTTACTATCAGTGGTATCAAAAGCACCTTTCTCAGTGTACAACAGCAGGATCAGCTCATTTCCCCGCAGGCTGCTGCTCATGCTAAGACTTACGGCATGCAAACACCTATTTCAACAGATGTTTCTTATCTCCTTTTAAATTTTATGTCAAGAAGATCTAATAATAAAGCATCTGTGGATTACATGAACTGCAGTGGCTCAGCCGACTTTGGGGGATGCTGCTACATCCCACGGGACTTGCACCTCCACGCCCCCATTTATACGAGACCGGCGCCGCGTACGTATATAAATGAAGATGAAGTTTAAGGAGCTCCACAGAACTCGGGAGTTTCTGAGCTTCAAAATTAGTCAGATCCTGCTGGTTTTCGTGCCCAGCTCGCACTCCCACAACGGAAACACACGGCGCTGGCGGCGCAGGAAGGCAAACCACGCTGCCCGGTGTAACCGCCCTGAAACGCCGGCCACGGTTCTCTCGTGTTTGCGATTGTTGGCACGGACTCCAGGCTTTCTCCTTCTCCTTCTCCGGCACGTCCAGCTCCTACGCGGAGTCACCGTCCCGATGCTGCCGGGAACAGCTCTCTCCCAGCAGCTGCCAGGGGATTCCCGATCCGCCTCTCCCAGGGCAGGCGGGCGGGGAGATGGGGCCGGAGCGAGATTCGCGCCCAGCCGCGACACCCCGGGCCCAAAACAGCTGCTCCGAGCAGGATTGTTAAAGCAAATAAAACCCCTCCGCTTCTTACCAGAACGCCTGAACCCGCTGCTTTGGGGGATTCGGGGGGCGGGGGGGGGACCTGAAGGCCCAGTACTCCCGTCGTACACCTACTGTACCCGCAGGCCCATATGGATGTATCCCACACACACGGACACCCTACAGGCCCGTAGAGATGTACCACCCACACAGATGTACCCGCACCCCCCGCTGTCCCCACGGCAGCCCGTGTCCTCGGTTTGTCCCCGGTTAGTCCCCGGTTTGTCCCCGGTTCCTCCCCGCCCTCCCCGTTCCTTACACCTCCATCTTGTCCGCCCCGGCGCGGCCTCCCTGAGGCTCCTCCCGCTCCGCTCGGGCAGCCGCAGCCCGGCGGGAGACGGAGGGGGAAGAGCGGGGTAAAGGGGGAGGTTGAGCCGAAGGAGGACTTGGCGCCCGCGACGGAAGCGGAAAGGGAAGGAGAAACAAGGAAGGAGAAAACAACAACAAAAAAAAAGAGAGGGAGGAAAAGGAAACCAACTGCATTGGCCGGGAATCGAACCCGGGCCTCCCGCGTGGCAGGCGAGAATTCTACCACTGAACCACCAATGCTGCTGATGATAGAAATGTCCCCGCCCCTCCTTTTGTACGTACTCTAGACCAAAAAAGGTACAAAATTATCCTGAAAATTCACCCAGATCGACAATTAGCCGCTATTAAATTTGAAAAAGCCAAAGCAGCATCGCGAAGGTCCTTCCAAATCTAACCTCTAGCCGCGTGCCGCGAGGTTGAAGTAGTTGTATAACACTCTGCCGTGTGTCTTTTCCAGCCGTCTCGGTGATGCTTTCCCATTTAATCTATGTGCTATTAAATATTGCAAGAGCCCTTTTCATACTCAGTAAACCTGAAGACCCTTCACTGAGTGCAAAATCAGTGAAAATCCCATTGGCAACAGCAAGGAAAATTGCCTGGCTCAGAGACTTAAGAGCCCACGAAACACTAATGCCTTAATTCTGATATTGTCTCTAAGGTAAAAGTTTATATGCAGATACAACACCACTAACTCCCTAAGGAGTCACACACAGATACACGTAGTTCTTTGCAGCAGGGATTTAGGAGCCATTTAGGGAACCAAATGGGTTAGACTTGTGCTCCCAGCGTCTTTCTTGCAATGCCAGCGCAAAATCCACCAGCTGATTTTCTCTCCTGGATCAAACCACTCCCACTTTTAGGACTTTTCTTCCCCTTGGGGTTTTGTAAATCCTAAATCAATCCTGGGCAAACTGCAGTGCTTCGGGAGCAGTCCTCTGTGCAGTGCAGGACAGCCCTGGCAGCTCCCAGTTCCCAGCTCTCCAGGAACCTTCATCACCAGATGTAGAAGTGCTGGGCAAAGTTTAAAAGCCACCTCCAAAGGTTTTTCAGCCCTTTTCAGTTGAACCCCCCCCCCAAAATAGGACATGTAGGACCCATCACACATGGACTCACTACAGATAGAAATTCATTTATCCTCCAGAATCATTTATTGTGCAGTCCTGTGGAAAAAGAGCCAGGAGAAAGGTCTCCAAACACAGACTGAGAGCTGTTGGTCTGACTCAGTGGACAGGATGCAATGGATGCTGCCCTTTTTCATGTCAGGATTAACTGGCCTTGTAAATTGGCCAAAACTGGCACAGCAAATGCTCTGTAACTTCTCTGCCATGTTTCCAACCCTGCACATGAAACTGCCTGTACACCAGCTCCTGGCCAGGCTAAAGGGAAGGAAAGAAGAGAAAGGATGTCAGCTTTCATGTGAAAACACGGTATTTCAGAGTTTTTTCAAATCTACTGATCCTTGCCTGCCTCTCATCACTCTCTTCAGATAAGGGTTCAGAATCTTCAGCATATTAATTTCATTTCTCCCTTGCATCTCTTTGTATCTCTCCCCCAGCACCGAATTATCATCTTTATTTCCACTGTTTCTCCAGAAGTTTCCCTCCAGACCTTTGCTGAGACATTTTTTCAGTCAATGATGCCTTTTACAATCCGTGATGATGATGCAGCTGGGATGAATGGGCATAATACAAATGCCTCTCTCAACAGCTCTTAATTCTTTCTCTAATAGAGATATTATTCCTAAATATTTTCCAGTGGACACATATGGCCTGTTAGGGTGTAAATACACATATGGGTCAGCTAGAGGTCCACTGACATCATGCAGTGGAGAAGGGGAATATCTAAGAGAGCTCATTACCCTTACAACCGTTCAGGAGGTGAGGTGATGAGGTCAGTTCACTGGTTTCAATTGCTGCTCTTTAGGTGTTAGACAGTTATGCTACACCATCCATAGGGAATGCAGACATAGGTTTTTCTAAATGTGCTTAGCATGTCAACATTTTAAGCATTGGCTTGTGATTGTTACCACTAAGGCTTGGGGAGAGAGGGGCCTCGGTATTAACTATTGAAAGCAGGGGGCCTAGGACTTGCTATTGAAAGCAGATCTGCAGGGTATTTGTATTCTTTGTCATGAAAGATGTTTACTGTATTCAGCATTTCGCTGATCACCGTATAGTGTCTTTCTTTTTTTTTTTTTCCTTTTACATTCAAAATTCATTAAACAAAGTTGGGGGTTTTTTTAACAAAAAATGTCAGCACCGCTTCACATCAGCCGAGCTGACGGTGCGTTTGACCAGCACTTTCAGCCCATGGAGCTATTTTCTTTTTCTAAACCAAAATCACGTTTTAAAAAGGGTGTTTTTAAAGAAGCCATCCTTTTTCTTCGCTGGACTCAGTTACGAAAATCAGGCCTATTGTGAAAAGTGTATTTCTAGAACCACGAAAGCTCCTTCAGAGCATTGCACTCTCCCAACAAAACAGAAGGAAATAGTAAGGCTGTGACTGATTAAAAAAGTAACAATAAAGTTCAGATCTTTGAGTACTTTAAAATACATTTTATTAAACTTCTCCATGCTGCAAAATTGGCAATTTACTCTCTAGCACTACCTCACTGTACCTTATTGAATGATTTGCTGTCCACTGTGCCAGAAAGGAAAATAAGTGGAAAACCTTTCCCTCAGACCTTCCTCGATATTAACTGTGGTGTGAGGATTTGGGGCGTTAATCTTTCCATTTCCCAAAGCAAATAAAATACTGAATGAAGATGATGGGAAGTGGAGAGCCATCCAAAACAGAACAAATAGAGAAGACAGTAATGAGGATGCACTTCAGTGTGCATTAGAAAACCTATTTGGCAATGCTATTTTACCATTTCCCCTCGAAAAAAGTCCAGCTCTCCAGCTCCAGCACATTTAAGAAATCATATTTCTTCAATGTTCATTTTTGTATTTACAGTTTCACTTCCATTTTTATTATAAAACTATTAGTCTATATTCTACATTATTATACAGAAAGGATAGCTATTGCCTATTTAATCTAAAAATAGGAGAGACAATGAATAATTTCCTAGATACGAACTGGGACAAGAGTTGAGCAGCGTACGACAAGCCAACTAATCCCTGTGAAGTTTGCTAAACACACAGTGACACTGCTGACAAATCCCATGTGGAAGCACATGTCCCTGCCACATGTAATATCAGACACAGGTTAATAAGATCTTACTGACATAGATTCACTCTGGTTATAAATTCACTGCTTACTGTTTCCCCAACACATCAGCAATCTCCTGTCAAAGCCCAGAGTAAGGAAAAGGACACTTCTGAAGGGCGAAGAAGACAAGAAAAGTGGTAAAAACGAGAGATTTCACAGGAGGAAAGAACATGACTGCAAAAGGATCAAGCACTGCTTCCCAGTGTAAGTGTCCTAGAAGAAAAAGGGAAAGGAGGTAACGCTGTAGAACTGAGAGAACAGTAAAAAAGAAAAAGAGGATCAGTTACAGGGAAAAAAACAACCCAACAAAATGTGGATGAGAGAGCTGGAGTATGTTTCCTGAGCTCCGTGAAAGGTTTGGGAAAATTTTACACCGCAGAGGCTCACTCAGTAAGACAAAGCAGCAAATATTCATCTTTCTGGGAAGTGGCTGCAGAAAACTCTCTGTCTGAGGAGTTAATGGGAAAGTAGTGCTGAGCCGAAGCTTTGATGCTCCCAAAGCTTTCTTGTATTTTCAATTAGTTATTTCCTGCCATGATATTAAGGGTGTCACGAGTTTAAGGCACGGGCTATTGCCTCGCACGCCACAGCCACAGGAGCCTCTTGGCAAGTGACCCCATGGAACTGGTGGCTGCAGGGAAGCCCCAAAGCCGGGGCTGCAGCGTCCCTACGAGTGGGGAGAAAAGTCTCATCCACGCAGAAATGGGAAAGAGCAACTGGCTCCCATCTGGTTTATTCCGATGTGGTTGCCGGGGTGGCAATGGGGACAGAGTACCTTATCGGTTACGTTCCTATCAAAGACTGCTCATTAAGGGCTGTGACACGGAGTGATGTGGCTCCTTCAGTACGAGGATATTCCCAGGGAAGGAGCTGCCCTGTCCACACACGGGACCCTCAGGCAGTGCTGGAGCACCGCCGGGATCTTCGCTGAGAAGCAGCACGGGAGCATCCCTCTCAACCCTCCTCCTCGCAGCAAACCTCTTCCCAAAGGAAACTTCCCTCCCCGACCATGCGCTGGGCGAGCCGGGGCCGGAGGCAGCGGAGGGGTGTGAAGGGAGCAGGGGCTGCGGGGGGGACCGCAGCGGGGCCGGCCCCGGGGACACCCCGCCCCGGCGGGGCGGGACGAGCCGCCTGCCCCGCACCGAGGCGTGTAAAAGCGGGGCGGCGGGGCCGGGGAGCAGCGAGCGAGCGGCCGGGGCTGAGGGACGAGCAGGTGAGCGGGGCCCGGAGGGGCCGGGAGGGCACCGGGGCCGCGGCGGGGCTCGGGGCACGGCCCGGGGCAGGGCTGAGCATCACCCGCGCTGTCCCGCAGGTTGCACCAGTTGCCAGGATCGCTGCACAAACGAGCAAAACGTCGTCCGAAATGGCAGCCGAGGTGAGGGGGAACTTTGCTTTCCCGGCCGGGTGGTCTCCGGGTGCCCTGGCAATCGCGAGCTTCGGGTCTTTCTCTGTTCCGTTTGGAAAAGGCTCCCCGGGGGTGTGGTGGCATCAGCATCCCTGGGAGGGTTCAAAAACCGTGTGGATGTGGTCCTCGGGGACATGGGTTAGTGGTGAACCCGGCAGTTTTAGGTTAACGGTTGGACTCGATGATCTTTGAGATCTTCTACAACTTTGGTGATTCTATGATTCGTTTTGCCGGGTTTTAAATGAAGGACAGTAAATATCTTTGCTGCAATAGTCCAACGCCCCACCTCTGATGCTGGGCATAGCCCACAGCAGCGAGGATGTACCTGGACACCTCTTGCCCATCCCAGCCCTTATCCCCATCACCCCCTTTTCCCTCCCGGTCCCCTCTACCATCGACCCCCGGGCACGGGATTCCCAGCGAGGAGCTGCAAAACTTTGGCTTTTTCAACTCCCATTTCCCTCCTCCCCAGCAGCTTCTGCTGACAAACCTGCTTCATACCCAGAGCTCCAGCACGCCGAGCCTGCACCCCGGCTCCGCAGGCTCCCTCCTGCTCTTCCCTCGACAGTAATTCGGGGAAAGGGCCGCTCCGGTCCCCGGCCCGGTCCCGCCGCCGCCCGCTGTCCATGGTAGCTCGGCCGCCCTCCCGGCGCCGCGCATCTTCCCAGCCCTTCCGGGGGTACTTCGGGCTTTTTTTCTCTGCCTTTTTTCGCTTGACGCTAACACTTGTTACACTGAAAGGCACCCAGACCTCCCTTTCTGCAATCTGCACCTTTGCCGGGTTTATCTCAATTTTATGCCAAAACTTGCAAGAACGTCGTGGACTCCGGAGATGCTTCAAACGGTAACTTCACACACGTGATAGTTACAGGAGTGTTTTACAGGATGTGGCTTGTGCCGGCCCACAGCTCTTTGTCAGCTCAATGTTTTTCTCACGGTCTCCCTAAAAGAGTGTTTGGTGGGTTTTTTAAAAATATTTCAAGTAATAGTAGATACCAGCTTTCAGTATATCTCACTTTTTTTCCCTTGTCAGGAGACTCTCAAAGGGCCGGTGATCAGCAGCTGCCTTAAAAGAGAGTTCCATGCTGGTCTTGCACCACATGACCTGATACTTATTTTCACAGACAGGACATACTCCCTGCAGAGTCCTGCAGGAGTAAAAGGCCTTGGAGGATTCCCAAGCTGGGGCTAAATTCTAGTTACAGTGACATGCACTCCACCTCTACAACTGCTTGCCAAAGGCATTAAAGTCCAGGGTTTTTCTGGTCAGTGGTAGGGACTGAAAAAAAACTCCATTCCTCAGATTGTCCTCAGTTTCAGTTTGATAAGGAATGGGATGGACATTATTGATTTTTAGGGGATATATCCATAAGTCTTTTGAACACGACTCTCAACTTCATTACTTGCAGGGGGATAAAATGATGGCGGGAAGGTTTGTTGGAAGCACAGATCCAATCATGGAGATGCTCAGCGCTTCCATTACTGTTGATCAGAGACTGTCTGAGGTTGATATCCAGGGGAGCATGGCTTATGCCAAAGCCTTGGAGAAGGCTGGAATCCTGTCTAAAACTGAGCTGGAGAAGATCCTGGGTGGCCTGGAAAAGGTATTTCCTTCCTTCACAAACTGTCCTGTGTGCTGGAATGAATTACCTGACAGCGCCTGGGTTGCTGTTCTAAAGAGCGTCTTTAAATGTCCTCGTGTCCCATCCTCTTCAGACCGAACATTCACTAGGAATCCCTCCAGTACGAAGTAAGAACATGCTTTTCCTGCTGACATGTGGGATCCTTTTGAGTCCTGCTGCCCTCTGGTAGGAGGCAATGCATAGCATGTGTAGGGGGGAAGAGGAGTCAGCAGCAAAGCGCTTTTTTTTTTAAATATCCATTGTTGTTGCTCACCCACCACGGACAACGGTGAGTCTGTACAATGTTTTGTAGGAAAACCTTTGTGGACAATGCTAAAGCAATCACTCACGTTTTGGCTCACTTCTTCCTTGCAATGCTTAAATCCTCCCATAGCCATAACACTGCAGGATTGTCATGGGTAGAGAGATGAATCCCAGAAGTCCAGAATATCAGGATAAAGCAAGGAGCCACCCTTGGCCTGAATACCAGAGCTCACATGAGACTTAACGCTTTGGGGTTAAGTTTTTGTGGGGATGGCAGGAGTTGCTGGGGACCCTGACAGCCCCCACACACAGCAGGGTAACTGTTGTAGCTGACTGATGTTTCTGCTGGTGTTTGTAGATCTCTGAGGAATGGTCCAAAGGAGTCTTTGTGCTGAAACCAACTGATGAGGATATCCACACTGCCAACGAACGCAGACTGAAGGTTTGGGTTCTCTATCCTCTTGTTCCTGTTCCTCTGCAGCTGGATCTGCCTGATGTTCAGGGCATGTGCCTCTGTCCCTCTGTGAAATTCCTCTGGATCCCAAGTGCACAGTCCAGTGTCTCCAAGCCCCCTTCCACGGAAGTGGCACTGTACAAACACAGAACCCAAACCTGCCCTTGCCCAGAACACATCCCCTGGCTCCTCACAGGGTCCTAGAGCTGAGTCCCTTCCAGGCAGGGAGGAGATCTGCTCATGGAGTCTCTTGCTTAGAATACAGAGACACTGACAGAAATCCTCCTCTTGTCCTCAGGAGCTGATTGGAGATGTAGCTGGAAAGTTGCACACTGGAAGAAGCAGGAATGATCAGGTATGCACAGAATCACTTTTTTCTCCTTTGTATTCCCCTCCCATCCTCATTTCAGGAGACCTCAGACCAGCAGGGCCTTTGGAACTCTTCCTGCAGAGCAAGAAATAGTGACATCACCACATAAATATGATCAAATGATGAGAAGAAGATGCACCTTCCCATCACACAAGAAAAGGAGGGGTTTACTTTGCAGAAAAAGTGGCCAGTGTCAAATTGTCTGACTGTGGCCAATCTCCCACAGGTTGTGACTGACTTGAAGCTGTTCATGAAGAATTCCCTTTCTGTCATCTCCACACACCTCCTGCAGCTCATTAAGACCCTGGTGGAACGCGCTGCCATGTAAGTCCCCTTCCAAATCCATGGCCTTGGCCTTGCTGGGCCAGGAGACCTGTAGGCTTTTGACTGACACCAGTGGGGCAGCAGCAGGGGGGAGCCACAGCCCTGCCCTCCATGCTGACAGCTGCTCTCCCCTCCTTCTCTGCCCTCCCATGCAGAGAAATCGATGTCATCCTGCCTGGCTACACCCACCTGCAGAAAGCTCAGCCCATCCGATGGAGCCAGTTCTTGCTCAGGTCAGCACCTTTCCCCCCTGGCTGCAGGAGCCTTCTCCACCCTCGGGGCCCTGCTCTGCTGGAGCCCAGGAGTGCATCCCGCTCTGAGGGGGTGGTGACAAACCAGAGGGAATGCTGCAGACTGGGACAGGAACTCCCCTCCGTGCTCCTGTGTGGCTCTGACCAACTGGGAACCCAAGCAGGGGTTGGGCAGTGCTGACCAAGGACGATCAAGGATGGCAGTGGGACAAAGGCTGTTCTCTGGCCACTGTTACACCTTGGGTAATGAGGTAACATGGAGAATCTTGTGTCCTGCTGGCTGTTCCAGTGAAGGCCTTAGTGCCTAGGCTTCATTCCACCCTCGTGTTTGAGAGGGGAACCCAGGCTCCAGGCATGACAGAGTAGAGATTGGAAAGGACAGAGACCTTCCCTGACTTCATGTGCTCTATCTCCCCTGTTCCTCCCCAGCCATGCTGTTGCTCTGACCCGTGACTCTGAGCGCCTGGGAGAGATAAAAAAGAGGATCAACGTCCTGCCTTTGGGAAGGTAAGATCTACTGTTTGTGTAATCACTGGGCCTTGCTTTGCTCTGCAAAGTCTTCAGAGGGGCCTCCCCTGCTTCTTAGAGCTCAGAACTCCTGTTTCTTTCTCCCCTGGCAGTGGTGCTCTGGCTGGCAACCCGCTGGAAATCGATAGAGAGCTTCTGCGTAGTGGTAAATGTCTCCCTGTGGTTGAGTGGCACAGAACTACCTGTCATACCCAGGAGGGAGGGAAGCATTGACACAGGGCTCCCAACAGCACCGTAATGCCCTGTCCTGGAGCCTGAGCCTTTCCTTCTTCAGGCTTTTTGCTGCAATGAGACAGGCAATGCCTGGGAGGTGGGAGGAGGAAGAGCTACCCCTGCTGCACACTGGCTGCCTGGGCTCACAGTAAAGACCCCAGCTGGTGCAACACTAGAGCATGTTTGTATTCCTGGGGCCACTCCAGGGCTCACAGTCACCCACACACTGGGGCACCCTGGTACATTCAAGCTCCTGTCATGCCAAGCCTGACCTCCTGTGTCCATCACCTTCCTTACAGAGCTGGACTTTGCTTCCATCAGCCTGAACAGCATGGATGCTGTTAGTGAGAGAGACTTTGTGGGTAAGCACAACTCCATCACTTCCTCCCAGCACTGTTAGAAGCAGGTTCTGAGGCCTTTCCAGGTAACCTCCTTTAATAAGGGGCCTGAAATGCATCATCAGGAAGTCAAGCTCTAGTCAGGGCTCCCTGAGCTGTCAAGCAAACAAGCTCCTTTTTCTCCTCCTGATTTCCTGCCTTCTCTGCAGTGGAATTCCTGTCTGTTGCCACCCTGCTGATGATCCACCTTAGCAAGATGGCTGAGGATCTCATCATCTACAGTACCAGTGAATTTGGCTTTCTGACCCTCTCTGATACCTACTGGTAGGTTTCTGTTCTCTGTGGTATAATTCTCCTTAGCTTTTCCCTGCTGAGAGCATGGGGCAGTGGTTGGGGTCTCTCTGTGCACAAGGCTGACACAGCATTAAAAGGCTGGCACAAAGGCAGCCTCGGGGTGAATCTTCCTCAGCAATGGTCACTTATTTCTGGTTCTGGTAACTCAGCCAAGTCTGAGTTCAGCCCAGCAACTCCTCCCTGGCAACTGCTGGCAGAGACAACTTCCTCCTCAGCTGGGAATGCTGCCAAAGCCCTTCCTTGACTAGCAGGGTTTGCAATCCCAACAGACTCCTTGTCTCCCAGAGTGGCACAACCACAACCCTCCCTCTCTGAGATCTCTTAGGCTGGCCTGCTGAAACCACCTGTGCAAGGGTGTGGAGGGGAAGCCTCCTTTTTCCTTTCTCTTTGGGAGGTGGGACTGTGTGGCTGCTCCAGACAAGTTGCAAAACCAAAGGGTTTGCTGTGGGAAACATGAGAACCCCCCCATGGTTGATTCACTGCTTTCCAATACCATAAAGAAGTGTACCAGGAAAGGTGGCCCCACGTGTTCCTTTTGGAAGGCTGGGTCAGTAGTGATGTGTGGCCTGTGTCTGTACAGATGGGGATCTGACTCACCATTGCACTCCAAACACCTTCCTTGCAGCTCTGGCAGCAGTGTGATGCCTCAGAAGAAGAACCCTGACAGTCTGGAACTGATCCGCAGCAAAGCTGGACGAGTGTTCGGACGGGTGAGCCTGAGAAAGAAGGAAGCGGGAGGGGAAACTGCTGCTGCCTGGGCTGAAGCCTCTTCCTTCTCCCTCTGCATAAAGAGCTGTGCCCAGTCTGGGCTCTGAACCTGTGCTGGGGGATGTGCCTCGCCCTGTAACTCACTGCCCTGCCTGCTTCTCTCTGCAGTTGGCTGCTATTCTCATGGTCCTCAAAGGACTCCCCAGCACCTACAACAAGGACCTGCAGGTAAAGCCCTTGTTAGTTTTCACACCATCTCTGAGCACACACAGTTGTCCACTACTTTTGAGCTGTCCTGTCACTCCATTTCCCTGCCCAGCCCCTTCCTGCGTGCAGGGNGACAGTCTGGAACTGATCCGCAGCAAAGCTGGACGAGTGTTCGGACGGGTGAGCCTGAGAAAGAAGGAAGCGGGAGGGGAAACTGCTGCTGCCTGGGCTGAAGCCTCTTCCTTCTCCCTCTGCATAAAGAGCTGTGCCCAGTCTGGGCTCTGAACCTGTGCTGGGGGATGTGCCTCGCCCTGTAACTCACTGCCCTGCCTGCTTCTCTCTGCAGTTGGCTGCTATTCTCATGGTCCTCAAAGGACTCCCCAGCACCTACAACAAGGACCTGCAGGTAAAGCCCTTGTTAGTTTTCACACCATCTCTGAGCACACACAGTTGTCCACTACTTTTGAGCTGTCCTGTCACTCCATTTCCCTGCCCAGCCCCTTCCTGCGTGCAGGGTGCTGGGAAAGGGGCTGAGGCACTGCAATGCTGCAGGTGACACCCTGCCTGTGGCAGGAGCCTCTGGAATGACACACCTCTGCTGGCTGGGCTGCTCAGCCTCTTGGGCTCCATCAGGTTGACTCACAGCCGTTTGCATCCCTGTTCTAACGCAGGAGGACAAGGAGGCCGTCTTTGATGTTGTAGACACCCTGAATGCTGTGCTGCAGGTTGCCACAGGAGTGATTTCAACCCTCCAGGTCAGTTCAGTCTATGCTATCGAACATGGTCATGGTGCACATTCTGTCAGTAACACAGGGAACAGAGCTCCAGACCAGTCCCGAGATGAAGGCTCTTCACTGCCTCGCCCAAATTGCTCACTATGGCCCCCCCACTGTCAGCCAATGTGCCCCCGAAGAGGAGCTGATGATAACATCTCCCTCTCCCCTCCCTTCTGCAGATCAACAAGGAGAACATGGAGAAGGCACTGAGCCCCGAGATCCTGTCATCTGACCTGGCTCTCTACTTGGTTCATAAAGGAGTGAGTATCAGAGCCATGCTTGCTCTGGATGCTGAGCGCTGCATATCGAGGCCCTTAGATAAGGCCTTCGCTTCTGTCCCCAGGTCATGAGCAGTCTGGGTCAACAAACACAAAAGCTGGAGACACATTCCTCACACGTATCCCAAGCAGTGTAACTGCTGCCAGGGAGGGGCTTGATAGTGATTTACAGGTGGAGTGTTTCCTCCTAAAGCCTGCCCTCTTGCACCCCAGATTGGTGAGGTTCAGGTTGCCCTAAGGGAAAACAGGCCAACCAAAAATGACAGCACATCCTTTTTTTTTCACTGAAAAGCACCCCTGTTGCCTGGTCACTGAATGCAACCTCTGCTTCTCCCTGCAGATGCCGTTCAGACAAGCCCACATTGCTGCTGGCAAGGCCGTCCACCTCGCCGAGACCAAAGGCATCACCATCAATAATCTCAGCCTCGAGGACCTGAAGAGCATCAGGTTTGTGTCCCTGTTACCTTGCCTCGACGTCCCTCCACAGGTCTGGATCAGACTCCCTGGGAACGAGCCCTTCCCCAAAATGCCTGGGCCAGGCAGCACCCCAAAATCCTCCTGGCCTGAATATCAAGGCTGCTCCTGTTGGGACTGAAAGGACTGAATGGGGGCAATGTCTCTTCCATTCTGCTCCAGCTGGACATGTGCATCAGCTCTTGGGAGGGACTGGGAGAAAGTCATGCCCTGCCCTCGAGGCACCAGTCCCCTGAGGGGTTTGGCTCTGAACTTCCCCGGTCTCCCCTGGGAGCTCACTCTTTGCTCTGCCACCAGCAGCTGCTCTCAGGCACCAGAAGTGCAGGAGCAGGGCTGCGGGAGGGCTTTCCCCTTGGAAAAAGGCTGCGTCCTCACTCTCTCACCACCTCTACAAACCATGAGCATGCTTATCAGCCCACAGCCCCCCCGTGCTGCCCACTGACTCCCTCCCTCTCCCCCCAGCCCCCTGTTTGGCAGCGACGTGTCCCAGGTGTTCAGCGTGGTCAGCAGCGTGGAGCAGTACACGGCCATGGGCGGCACCGCCAAGAGCAGCGTGTCCGCCCAGATCGAGCAGCTGCGGGAGCTGCTCAAGAGGCTGAAGGAACAAGCCTAAGAGTGTGGGGAGAGATCCCGTGGATGCAGCGTTGTGCCTATCCCACTAATCTGGAGTTAATAAACACTGGGGTGTCTGTAGTTCGCTGAAACTCCTGCCTCGCGTCTTTCCTCTTCCGCGCAAGGCTGGGCTCCCTCAGCCCTGTTGAGGTTTGGGGTTTCAAAGAACGTGGGCTGTTCCCTCACTTGCACTTGAAAATGTGTCTCTCGGAGGGGAGGCTGGCAGAATTGGAAATGGGAGTTGGTTTTACCTTTCTACCCAGCAAAATGTCTTTTCTGCCACAGTGTTGCAAAGCCCGTGTTCTGCTCAGCACCTTCTCTCAGTGCTGATGCAGCGACACGTTGTTGACTCAGACCCTGTGAGACAGCCAGGTAATGGCAGTAGCACAAGCGTTGCCTCACCAAGTTTAGGGCAAGGGCTGCAGCACAGGCAGTACAAACTTCCAGGGGCTAAATCCCCTGCCATTAACCAAGTACCCCAGGAGACACGGTGCCTTCGTTCTACTTTGGACTGTTTGTGCTTTGAACATGTGGTAGAAGGACCAGCAACAGCAAACTTCCCTTTTTTCAACACTTCCCACCACTCTCACCCTCTCCTTTTTCTGGCCCTAAATCTGATCCATTCTCCTGGCATGTAAAGAACAGCACATTCCAAGTACCTGTCCATAAGCCTCCTTTCTGTTTGCTCCCTTACTTCCTGCTGTGTTTCTGTTTTGGCTCCTGTCTCACTCTCCAGGTCTGTGGCCAGGAAATCACTTAAGCACACCGAGCTGACAGGCTAAAGGAACAAGAAAGTGATAGGGAACCCCAGTGCTCAGCACCTAGGGAGTCAGAAGAAGGGAGTTTTCCTCATCTCCACCTCACAGTTCTTTTTCCTCATCTAAACTTTCTTAATCTGTGCCACTCCCCTCATTTCCCCATTCGTGTCTTCCAGCTCCTGCTCAGGACCTTCAGAGGCCTCAGCAGAATAGATTTCCTCTTGCTTCCAGCAGCAAATGTCTGGCACTGTTCCTCATGGCCGGTGCTGAGTGACACAGGGCCCTGCCAAACTGAAAGGAAAAGGGAAGTTTAAGCAGATTATCACATCTCAGTCTCTTACCTAAATAAGTAGCTCATACTGGTCGCTGGTACTTCCCACCCATCCACCCCTTTCTTAAAACTGTGAAGTAATTTAGATTGGAGGGGCCCATGGAGGTCTCTGAAGTTCCACAAACATTACAGGAGTGTGTGGTCCATGGTATCTTCAGACTTTCACTGTCACCCTACTATGACTCATTGTGATTTGGGTTTTGGTCTCAAGTCCCTGCTCATTACAGACCACAGGAAGGCACTTAACCCAAGAATTTATGTAGGCTGATTATCAAGTGGTTTGTTCTGGATGTAAATCTAGTGCTCACTGTTTTTGCAAACCCTCAGCAACCTCCTGTCAAAGCCACACATAGAGTGGGAGCATAGACACCCATAAAAAAGGTACAGACACCCATAAAAGTGTACAGACACCCATAAAAGAAGCTCTAAAAGTGAGGGACTGCAGAAGAGGAAGAACCTGGCAAGAAAATGGTTCAAAGAGGTGTTCTCGGTGTAGACATCATGATGTTCTGTGCGTCTGGAAGTCTGAAAGAGAAAAGGAAGTAATCGTAAGTGGAGATGTTTGAGAAGCAGTGAATTAATTGCTGGCTAGGTGCAGTGTCTGAGCCTTGTTCTGGGCTGACACTGAAGGCAGTACACTGGAAACGCAGCTGCAAAAGGCCCTTGCTGGGCAGCCAGAGGCAGCGTCCTCTCTGCTCCAGAAAGCAGGATTCCCGTGCACATCCATGCAATCCCACCGTGCCCTAGACTTCAACTCAGAGAGGGGACGGATAATGGGACAGAGAAAAACACAGGAAAGACACCTGGACTAGGTCCCTTTCTACATGAATCATCCCAGGTCCTGCGGCAACAGGGCTGGTTAAAGGGCAGAAAAACCCGAAACGGGACGAGAAAACGGGAGATGCCATTCCTGAGTGTCCTCCGAAGGCATCCGCCAGCGCACAGGGACAGTCCGTGCCGTGCTCTCGCACTCCGCCCGGCACAGCAGGACCAGCCCGGGCGAGGGGACGGGGGACGGGAGCGGGGACACCGAGGAGGGGGGGACAGGAGCGGGGCCGGCCCGGGGACACTCCGCCCCGGCGGGGCGGGACGAGCCGCCGGCCCCGCACCGAGGGCTGTGAACGCGGGGAGCGGCGAGAGAGCGGCCGGGGCTGCGGGCGGAGCGGGGCCGGGGGGCGGCGGGACCCCGCCGGGGATCGGGACCGGCACTAGGACTGGGATCGGGACCTGGATCAGCGCCTGACCGCACCCCCGTCCCGCCGCTCGCTGCAGTTGCGGGGTCGCCGCGCTGCGCGCACGGACCGAACGCCGCCCGGGATGGCAGCCGAGGTGAGGGTGAACTTTGCTTCTCCGGGGGGCTCGGCCGAGTTAAACTGTAAGTCCCAGAGCCTCCAGGTTCTTGGCTGGGCCTGGGGAAGGCCAATAAAAGCGATGCGGTTCGTGCCTGACGACTTGTGTTTGGGCGGGAGGCACTTTCCAGCAGCTTGGGTAAACACCTCCCCGAACAAAAGCTGCGTTTTCGGTTTCCTTCCCTGGTGAGACGTGACCAGGCAGCTTTCTGCTGCCTGGTCACACTTTCTGCTTCCAAATGGCTGCTACAGCCCCGGCCCGCTCTGCTCCAGGTTACAGCCCATCATCTCTCAGGCTGTACAGCCACTGCTCCGACCAGAGCCCCGCAGCTGCCTAAAATTAATCTTTCAGTTTAGGTCTCCTGATTGCAAATGGATGTGTTGCAGTGTTTCTGCTGACCCACTTCTTACTTTGGTGGAAACACATAATACTTAAGTTATACACCTGGAAACTTCTGTTCCCCAGTCAAGTGCGTAACCTCTGGAATGGCCTTTGATTTAGCATCCCCTGTGCCGTGCTCTTGGGGGCACCAAGTGAGTGCTGAGAACCTCTGACATTTCTTTTTAAATTCTGATCCCCCCATCTGCCTTCCCTCAGCTTTCTGGCAGAGCTGCCTTAAAGATACCCAAAAACAAATGCCCACACTCCTACCTCTGTAGGCTCTCTCCTGCTCTCCTCTCAGGCAAGTTGTTTCAGCAGGGGTCGGCACAGACACGGAGACAGTCACTAGGGAAAAAATTCCTAAGGTTACTCAACAGTGCTTTGTGTGAGTGGTAAAGCCCCTGCACAGATCAGTTTACAACTGTCCTGCCAGCTCCTTGCTGTCCATGGTAGTTGTAGTGAACGGCAGGGGAAGAGCCTTGACAGGGGTGTTTAAAAAAATCAAGTGGATTAGTAATTATTATCCACTTAAAGTGTCCTTCAATTGCCTTTTTTTTTTTATTTTGGAGCCTGATAGCGCCGCAGAGTTGCCTTTGAAGTCTTTGATAAGCTGTGAGGCCTCTGCACAGCTAAAATTCTTACCCACTTCACTGCAAGCCTGGCAGGGTTTGGGCTTGGGGGGTGTCTTACCTGAGCAAGCAAAAAGCATCTCAACAAGTGACACACGTGGGCTGAGCCAGCGAGTCCATCCAGGCGCTGAATCAGAAGGTTACCCACACCCCGCTGGGATGCACAGCTGGGACTGTGCACATGCCTTTGGTCACCCAGTGAAGGAGCTGTGCAGGGGGCACATTCAAGTGTGTGAGGTCACTGAACGAATCCTGGTTTGGGTGGCAAAAGGCCCTTTTGTTTCCATGTGCTTCAACACCTTTCTGTTGATTCATTTTTCCGAACGTTCCAGGGCCCGGAATTCCCCTTCTGCCACGTGTATGTTATTACGCTGATTTTACACCAAAGCTTGCAAGCACATCGTGAAGTCTGGAGGTGCTTCAAAAGGTACCTTCAAACACTTCATAGTGTGGCTTGTGCCGGACCACAGCTTTGTCAATCAAACTAACAAATCTGTTAGTTAAACAGCACAAATCTAATCACTCTAATCCTTACTGCTTTACTTTTTACCCCCTTTGAAAGGCTGTCAAAGTGTTGTTGACCTGCAGCTGCCTCAAAAGAGAAATCCATGCTGGTCTTGCACCAGGTGCCCTGATTATTAATTTCAAGGGCTCCCTGCAGAGTCCTGCAGAGGTAAAGTATTTTGGAGGGTTCCAGAGCTAGACATCACAGCTCAGGGGAAAATAATACTGACAGTGATGTGTTCTCCTTGTCTTCTACTACTTCCAAAGATCCTGAAGTCCAGGGGCATTTCTGGTCAGAAAGGACAGAGCTGAGCATGGCCACCGTGTTGGACAACCAGATCCTTGGATATTACATAGTACACAGGAGCTTAAATGAAGTTATCAGGCCTCTTAAACTTGCTTCTTTCTCTCTCAGGGAGATAAACTTTGGGGAGGAAGATTCAGTGGAAGCACAGATCCAGTCATGGAGATGCTCAATGCTTCCATTTCCTACGATCAGAGGCTGTCTGAAGTTGATATCCAGGGGAGCATGGCTTATGCCAAAGCCTTGGAGAAGGCTGGAATCCTGTCTAAAACTGAGCTGGAGAAGATCCTGGGTGGCCTGGAAAAGGTATTTCCTTCCTTCACAAACTGTCCTGTGTGCTGGAATGAATGGCTCCTTACCTGACAGTAGCCTCCCTGTATTTAATAATCATCATGGTATAAATATGGTGTGGTAATAAACATCATCTGCTGGTGTTTGTAGATCTCTGAGGAATGGTCCAAAGGAGTCTTTGTGCTGAAACCAACTGATGAGGATATCCACACTGCCAACGAACGCAGACTGAAGGTTTGGGTTCTCTATCCTCTTGTTCCTGTTCCTCTGCAGCTGGATCTGCCTGATGTTCAGGGCATGTGCCTCTGTCCCTCTGTGAAATTCCTCTGGATCCCAAGTGCACAGTCCAGTGTCTCCAAGCCCCCTTCCATGGAAGTGGCACTGTACAAACACAGAACCCAAACCTGCCCTTGCCCAGAACACATCCCCTGGCTCCTCACAGGGTCCTAGAGCTGAGTCCCTTCCAGGCAGGGAGGAGATCTGCTCATGGAGTCTCTTGCTTAGAATACAGAGACACTGACAGAAATCCTCCTCTTGTCCTCAGGAGCTGATTGGAGATGTAGCTGGAAAGTTGCACACTGGAAGAAGCAGGAATGATCAGGTATGTACAGAACCTTTTTTTCCTCCCCTCCTTCCCCCACCTCAGTTCCTTAACTGAATTTTTTATGCCACCTTTCATGTGCCCTGACGCTCTCCAGCATGTACTTGGGCTTTAAACTAGTTATGCTGCAATGACTCATCCACATAGGAGAATGGGATCTGCAGGATTNTTCCCCCTCCTTCTGTATTCCTCCCCCACCTCAGTTCCTTAATTGAATTTTTTATGCCATCTTTCACGTGCCCTGACGCTCTCCAGCATGTACTTGGGCTTTAAACTAGTTATGCTGCAATGACTCATCCACATAGGAGAATGGGATCTGCAGGATTGCTTCCTGGTGGTAAAAGGCCACAAACCTCCCCTGATGTTGCTTTGAAAGCCTACAGAACCCCTGACTGTGCTGGCTGGGATCAGTCCTTCTGCTGATGACTGACTTGTGTTGGTTGAAGGTTCTCCGATTCAAACTTAACAAATACCTGGGAAGTCCACTGAAAAAAACAGGCTCTGGTTCTGTTTGTGGAAAGCAGCACACAGCAGCTTTCACAGACAGTGACCAGGGACAGACCTGGTGAGAGATCACACAGAACAAGGAGGGGATAACTGTGCCAGGGCTTTCTGCTGAGCAATAGTTGGTCACCGGGTCTGTCACATTTTGCTTAAGCTGACTGTGGCAAATCTCCCACAGGTTGTGACTGACTTGAAGCTGTTCATGAAGAATTCCCTCTCCATCATCTCCACACACCTCCTGCAGCTCATTAAGACCCTGGTGGAACGCGCTGCCATGTAAGTCCCCTTCCAAATCCATGGCCTTGGCCTTGCTGGGCCAGGAGACCTGTAGGCTTTTGACTGACACCAGTGGGGCAGCAGCAGGGGGGAGCCACAGCCCTGCCCTCCATGCTGACAGCTGCTCTCCCCTCCTTCTCTGCCCTCCCATGCAGAGAAATCGATGTCATCCTGCCTGGCTACACCCACCTGCAGAAAGCTCAGCCCATCCGATGGAGCCAGTTCTTGCTCAGGTCAGCACCTTTCCCCCCTGGCTGCAGGAGCCTTCTCCACCCTCGGGGCCCTGCTCTGCTGGAGCCCAGGAGTGCATCCCGCTCTGAGGGGGTGGTGACAAACCAGAGGGAACGCTGCAGACTGGGACAGGAACTCCCCCCCGTGCTCCTGTGTGGCTCTGACCAACTGGGAACCCAAGCAGGGGTTGGGCAGTGCTGACCAACTCCCTGCTCTCCATCCTGTGGCCGTTCTTACCTCCTGGGTTGTGCCATTTTCCAGCTTCAGGTGTTTCATCTCTCCTGTCCTTCCCCAGCCACGCAGTTGCTCTGACCCGTGACTCTGAGCGCCTGGGGGAGGTGAAGAGGAGGATCAACGTCCTGCCTTTGGGAAGGTAAAGTTTACTTCTTGTGTGATCCTCGGCCCTCACTTCGCTCTGAGACACGACCAAGAGGCAGATCTGTACATCCCCTGGACCACCAGGGTCTCCATACCGTGGGCACTGCAGAGCTGTGAGGGGGCAAGCCCAACTTCTCTCACCCCAGAGAAGACTCTCACCATAAAGATACTGCTCTTAGTCCTTCTTGAAATCAAGAACCAAAAGGCTTTTCCTCTTTGGAAGAAATATACTGGATTACTCCAGAGTTTGCTGAGCTTCAGAGCACACCAAAATGAACGGGGGGAGGGAAATCTTCAGAGGGGTGTCGTCGCTGCCTCTAGAGCTCAGTTTTGGTTGGAATGTGCAGGATATTGTGCATGACTCCTGTTTCTTTCTCCCCTGGCAGTGGTGCTCTGGCTGGCAACCCGCTGGGAATTGATAGAGAGCTTCTGTGTAGTGGTAAGTATCTCGCTGTGACTGAGAGGCACAGAACTACTCGTGATATCTGTGACCTGGGGACATATGGGCACGTTGGCCTGATGTTATTTTGCGTGTGTTGCAGCACCTTAACATGGGGGTGGAGGGTAAGAAATAAATAAGAAATAGTATGATCTGATACACAGGAGTAGGATGTGGGATACCAAGTGATTTGGTAAGCCAGGAGGCTTTTCACTGCATTGAGACAGGCAACGCCTGGGAGGTGGGAGCATAAGCAGACCCACCCCTGGCTGTCTGGGATAACAACCAAGACCCCAATAAGGATGTGTGTGTTGCTGGGGCCACTCCAGGGCTCACAGTCACCCGCACACTGGGGCACCCTGGTACATTCAAGCTCCTGTCGTGCCAAGCTTGACCTCCTGTGTCCATCACCTTCCTTACAGAGCTGGACTTTGCTTCCATCAGCCTGAACAGCATGGATGCTGTTAGTGAGAGAGACTTTGTGGGTAAGCACAACTCCATCACTTCCTCCCAGCACTGTTAGAAGGAGGTTCTGAGGCCTTTCCAGGTAACCTCCTTTAATAAGGGGGCTGAAATGCATCATCAGAAAGTCAAGCTCTAGTCAGGGCTCCCTGAGCTGTCAAGCAAACAAGCTCCTTTTTCTCCTCCTGATTTCCTGCCTTCTCTGCAGTGGAATTCCTGTCTGTTGCCACCCTGCTGATGATCCACCTTAGCAAGATGGCTGAGGATCTCATCATCTACAGTACCAGTGAATTTGGCTTTCTGACCCTCTCTGATGCCTACAGGTAGGTCTCTCAACTCTGGGCTGAGAGCCCTTCCCTCAGCCTCTCCTTCTTAGCTTTTCCCTGCTGAGAGCATGGGGCAGTGGTTGGGGTCTCTCTGTGCACAAGGCTGACACAGCATTAAAAGGCTGGCACAAAGGCAGCCTCGGGGTGAATCTTCCTCAGCAATGGTCACTTATTTCTGGTTCTGGTAACTCAGCCAAGTCTGAGTTCAGCCCAGCAACTCCTCCCTGGCAACTGCTGGCAGAGACAACTTCCTCCTCAGCTGGGAATGCTGCCAAAGCCCTTCCTTGACTAGCAGGGTTTGCAATCCCAACAGACTCCTTGTCTCCCAGAGTGGCACAACCGCAACCCTCCCTCTCTGAGGTCACAGCATCACTCAGGCTGGCCTGCTGAAACCACCCTGGAGGGGCTTGGGTGGGAGGTGCCTCCTCTTTCCTTCTTTTTTGAGAGGTGGGACTGTGTGGCTGCTCCAGAAAAGGTGTAAAACCAAAGAGAAGCTCGGTAAGTTCACTGCTTTCCTGCACCATAAAGAGGCGTACAGGGATGAGGTACCTACGTGTTCCTTTTGAAGGGCTGTGTCTGCATGGGGGGAGGGTCTTGCTCGCCACAGCACCCCAAACACCTTCCTTTCAGCACTGGCAGCAGCCTGATGCCTCAGAAGAAGAACCCTGACAGTCTGGAACTGATCCGCAGCAAAGCTGGACGAGTGTTCGGACGGGTGAGCCTGAGAAAGAAGGAAGCGGGAGGGGAAACTGCTGCTGCCTGGGCTGAAGCCTCTTCCTTCTCCCTCTGCATAAAGAGTTGTGCCCAGTCTGGGCTCTGAACCTGTGCTGGGGGATGTGCCTCGCCCTGTAACTCACTGCCCTGCCTGCTTCTCTCTGCAGTTGGCTGCTATTCTCATGGTCCTCAAAGGACTCCCCAGCACCTACAACAAGGACCTGCAGGTAAAGCCCTTGTTAGTTTTCACATCATCTCTGAGCACACACAACTGTCTTCTGCTCTCTTGAGGAGTCAGTAGAGCTGGCTGCTCTCAGCCTGTTGGGGTTTTGGGCTGCATCGGGTTGATTTACAGCTGTTTGCATCCCTGTTCTAACACAGGAGGACAAGGAGGCTGTTTTTGATGTTGTAGACACCCTGAATGCTGTGCTGCAGGTTGCCACAGGAGTGATTTCAACCCTCCAGGTAAGGCTGCTTCTTCAGATTCTTGCTGTTGAAGATGGTCATGGTGCACATTCTGTGAGTAACACAGGGAACAGAGCTCTAAACCCGAGATGAAAACTCTTCAGTGCCTCACCCACACTGCTCATTTTGGATTCCTCTGTGAGCTGCTCAGGGGGTCAGAGCATCCTTTTAGAGCCAGGACCTTTCCAGATGAATCCCCCTCAGTCTGACCACTAATGTGCCCCCAGGGAGGTGCTGGTGATAACATCTCCATCTGACTGTCCGTCTGCAGATCAACAAGGAGAACATGGAGAAGGCACTGAGCCCCGAGATCCTGTCATCTGACCTGGCTCTCTACTTGGTTCGGAAAGGAGTGAGTATCAGAGGGAGACCTGGAGCTGTGACTTCTTTGGATGCAGAGAATTGCTCAGCGAGCTGAGGCCCTCTGTTCCGTTCCCTTCTCCCTGCAGATGCCGTTCAGACAAGCCCACATTGCTGCTGGCAAGGCCGTCCACCTCGCCGAGACCAAAGGCATCACCATCAATAATCTCAGCCTCGAGGACCTGAAGAGCATCAGGTTTGTGTCCCTGTTACCTTGCCTTGACTTCTCTCCACAGGCACAGATCGGACTTCCTGGGAATGGGCCTCTTCATGGTGCCCTTCCCCAAAATGCCTGGGCCAGGCAGCACCCCAAAATCCTCCTGGCCTGAATATCAAGGCTGCTCCTGTTGGGACTGAAAACACTGAATAGGGGCAATGTCGCTTCCATTCCACTCCAGCAGGGCACAGGCAGCAGCTCTTGGGAGGGACTGGGAGAAAGTCATGCCCTGCCCTCGAGGCACCAGTCCCCTGAGGGGTTTGGCTCTGAACTTCCCCGGTCTCCCCTGGGAGCTCACTCTTTGCTCTGCCACCAGCAGCTGCTCTCAGGCACCAGAAGTGCAGGAGCAGGGCTGCGGGAGGGCTTTCCCCTTGGAAAAAGGCTGCGTCCTCACTCTCTCACCACCTCTACAAACCATGAGCATGCTTATCAGCCCACAGCCCCCCCGTGCTGCCCACTGACTCCCTCCCTCTCCCCCCAGCCCCCTGTTTGGCAGCGACGTGTCCCAGGTGTTCAGCGTGGTCAGCAGCGTGGAGCAGTACACGGCCATGGGCGGCACCGCCAAGAGCAGCGTGTCCGCCCAGATCGAGCAGCTGCGGGAGCTGCTCAAGAGGCTGAAGGAACAAGCCTAAGAGTGTGGGGAGAGATCCCGTGGATGCAGCGTTGTGCCTATCCCACTAATCTGGAGTTAATAAACACTGGGGTGTCTGTAGTTCGCTGAAACCCCTGTCTCGCGTCTTTCTTCTTCGGGGCCAGGGTTCCTCAGCCCTGGTGAGGGTTGGGGTGTGAACCTGGCAGAGGAGCTGGTTATGGGGTGTTCAGGCTCTCGAGGGGTGGTAGGTGCAGAGCAGCAGGGTGTCTGTGTGTTGGGGGAGGCTGGTGTTTGTCCACATGGTGCCTTCACACCTCTCAGCCAACCCGACCTTCGTTGTTCCCAGCTGCTTGCTCCCACTCCCAGGCAATAAATAAATGAAAACCCCCAAGCAATTACTAACTAACTAACCAACTGAAATTAGGCAATGAGCAAATTTAAACCCCATAGCGATTACACAGCAAATAAATAATTAAATAAAGAAATAAAATTAGGCAATGAATAACTTTAAACCCCTAAATAAGGACACAATAAATAATAAATAAATAAAGGCAATGAATAACTTTAGTCCCCCAAGTAATTTAACAGTAAGTAGGCAATAAATAACTTAAAACCCCTAAGCAACGAAACAATAAATAAATAAATAAAGTGATAAAAGCAGGCTACACATAAAACCCCCTAAGTAACAAAACAGTAAATAAATAGATGAATAAATAAATAGGAAATCCCCCAGTCCCGGACACAGCCCAACGCCTACACGTTCCTTTACGCCAGGATACCGGTAGCTTTGCCCGCAGGTGACCCGCGGGATAGCACCAGGTCCCACCGCGTCGGGGCGGGACCGGGACCGGGACCGGGACCGGGATAGAGATCGGGATCGGCCCCGCCCCCGGCNGCCGGGCTGTGCCCGCTGCTGCTGCTCCTGCTGCTGCCGCTGCTCCCGGCGCGGGCGGCGGCGCTGCCCGGGATGCTGCCCCCCCGGGACACCCCCTCCCGCGAGCGCAAGGAGCTCGGCGGCCTCTGGAGCTTCCGCGCCGACTTGTCTCCGGGCAGGGACGCCGGGTTCGCGCAGCGCTGGTACCGGCAGCCGCTCCGGCAGGTACCGGGGGCGGCGGGGAGGGGGGGTCCATCCCGGGGCTCGGGGTGCGGGACCCCTCCAAACCAGGCTTTATCCCGCCCCGAGAGCACCGTTTTCCCCTTCCCTTTTTTCCTTCCTTCCCCCCTTCCCCGCCGAGCTTGCGGAGCCGCTGCCCTTCGCCCCCCGCCCTGCGCTCGGTTAGGGCCGTGCAGAGGTTACTCCTAAGGCAGTTCCTATTTAGCAGCAGCCTCTGGTGATCCTTCTGATGATCCCGCAGCTGCTCTGAGGCCAGCAACCGTTTGAATGAACTACAGCCACCTTCAGCTGCCCTGAGCTGCAGGAGCCAGGCTGGCCCTGCACGGCATTGACCTGCCTGTCAGCAGCTCAGAATAAACAGAAACATGCCTGGAAAGGGCACTGGAATTATTTATTTTGAAGTTGCAGAGTGCTGATAAACAAAGTTTTAGTGTAATTGAATTCTGTTAGGAAATTAAGACCATTACCTAAAAGAAAGAAGTTATGTATTCTATGCCTAAAGTGTGTAAGTCATTCATCATTCCTCTTTTTAGTCCTTTGGCTAAAATTTTGGTCAAATTGTGGAAGGGGAGAAGAGCTGAAAGACACTGTGCTGCTGGAAGTTACTGCAAAAAGTGCCAGCCAGTGGAAAGGAATCCAGAACTATTCCCCCACAAAGGGAGGCTTAGACATGTACACTGAACCCGCTTTAAACATCAGAGAATCTCCCAGAAGGAGACACATGTTCTGGCCATCCCAGTCAAAGAATGTCCTGCATCAAATACTAGAAAATCCACTTCACCATCCAAGGATTTCCCCACTGGGATTTTCTAGTGTCTGATAAGGGCACCGAGTTCTCTGCAGTGCTGGTGCTGAGTCAGCCGCGCACATGATGCTCACCCTGGGCAACCGGACCTTCCTTGTTCCCCTCTCCTTGGAAAGGCTTCCTCAGGAAAGGGGAAGCTGCTGCAGCGCTTGTTTGTGCAACATCACGAGCTCAGCAGGTGCTAAAAATGAGCAGCTCTTTTTGGCTATAGCACCTCGATGTTCAGTGTATTGTGACAGTGCTGCCCTCTAACCTTTACCTTAAAGTAAGAAGTGAAGTGATTCAGTTGTAATCCCAAGGAATCCCTGTTGCTTTCAGGGGCTGAGAAAGGCTGAACTCATTCCAAACAGTCTCCACGAACCTTCCCTGAGGAATCTGTCCCAAAATATCCATTAGTCTTGCCACTCTTTTACTACAGCTCTTAGCCTGACAAGCAGCACCCCAACAACCCCTGCACTGCTCACCCAGCAGCTGGAGCTGTGCTGGAAAAAAAATACAGGCTGAGGGAAGCCATGGACTAAACCAACAACCTGGGTTGGTTTTCCCCCCCCTTCACCTCTCTGATTCCGTGATACCAGAGCCATTAATGAAAGCACTCCATTGTACATCAGGAGGGGAAAAGATACGAGCAGCTGTTTCCTGCAGGAACAGGCACATTCCTGTGCCTGCTGCTAAGGAGGACTTGTGTAGGACCTGTGACAGACCACACCAGTTTCTAAACAAGGTTTTCCCAAGTTATTTCCCCCTTAGCGAAGGGATTGTAAGGGGACACCTCCAGCAGTAACATTTCTCTTTTTAAATGATCTGTTCCTTCCCTTTCCATGAAATTCCTGCCAGACCGGCCCCGTGATTGACATGCCAGTGCCCGCCAGCTTCAACGACATCACCCAGGACCCCAGCCTGGAGAACTACATCGGCTGGGTCTGGTATGAGAAGGAGGTGCTGCTCCCTCCCCGCTGGCTGCAGGACTCCCCCAACACCAGGGTGGTGCTGCGTTTTGGGAGTGCCCATTACTACTCCGTCGTGGTACGTGAGATTGTCCACGTGCTTCCAAAATTGTGCTGCACTAGAACTGGGCTCGTGGCTTGCTCAGCAGAGACATCTCTGCCTAGATTTTGTGTCCCTTTGCTGTTTTCTTCACTCTTGCCTGTTTTCCCCCAGCCAAGAACTTGGCCGTGATTTCCAGTTTCTCTCTGATGCTCCAATATCAGAACTAGTTCCTAAATATTTCCTTGCTACTGGGTCTGCCCGAAACTGTGTCTCTGGGAGACATCTGTAGGTAAACCAGACCTACCTCCTGGAAGGGCTTCTGGATTGATCCTTTGAGGATCAAGAGCCCAGAAAAAGGTTCAGTGTTGCTGGGAATCCCGACTGCCCTTTGCTGGGCTCCTTCCCTTCTCTGTGCTTTGCTTGCCACAAAACCTCAATAACTCCATTTTTTTGGGTGTCTTCTCCTGCAGTGGGTCAACGGGGTGCAAGTGGTGGAGCATGAAGGGGGACACCTCCCTTTTGAAGCTGATATCAGCAGCGTTGTCCAGGGCAGCCCAGGGACCCTCTGCCGCATCACTGTCGCGCTCAACAACACCCTGACACCCCACACGCTGCCCCCGGGGTTCATCCACTACATGACTGACAAAACAAGGTGAGTTGCCAAGGTGCTGTACTGCTGGGCTAATCCCAGGGATGGGGGAGGGGGAATTTATTCAGCTGCTGGTGCATGAAACCCTCCAAGCAACTCGCAAAAGCACGGGACTGTATTTATGCTGAAATTCAGCAGTCGAGCAGGGAGGAGTATAAGCTTTGGTGCTACAAGAAATCAGCACGGAGTTATTGCATCTCTTTCATACACGGGGAGCTGAGATTAAGTGATTTGTCAAGTTGAATCAATGGCAGATTTGAGAAGCTTGAATTCAGCTGGAAACTGCAAGTAGCAGCTATCCTGAAGGATCAAACCCTTTGGGCTCCAGATGTTTGTTAGCTGGCAGAATCCTTTAGTGTAGCAGTCGTAGCCCCACTGAAAGACAGATCCACCCTGTTGTAAAGACTATTTTACCAGCCAGCAGCTGTGATTGCTTGACTATTTTGCATTGCCAGCATCCACATGCTGCCTTCAGTTCTTGTGCAATGAAGCATAATGTTTCTCCTCGTCTTGCTCACTCAGGTATCCCAAGAACTACTTTGTGCAGAACACCATGTTTGATTTCTTTAATTACGCTGGAATCCATCGCCCGGTTGTGCTTTACACCACTCCTTCTGTCTACATAGATGATATCACTGTGACAACTACTTCATCAGAGCATGTTGGTAGGTCCGGGACAATTACAGCAGCTACCTCAGACTCCAAATGGAGATGACAAGGGCAGCAGAGAAAACATCCTGCAAAAGCCTGACTGGTTTCCTCATGGCTTTCTCTTGAACCTGAGCTGGCCTATTGCACAGCTCAGCAGCTGCAAGAATGTGGTGAAGCGTTCAGAAACAGTAACAAAACCAAGAAGTTGTTGCAAGAGACTTTTGTTAAAGTCAAGGGATGATCAGGTGTTCCTCAAAGTAGAATTTCTCAGTAGGAGCAGTCTCCCTGCCGCTTAGAGCAGGGTTATCTCCAAGTGAGAGTTGTGTGATACACAAACCTCGTTGGAAAATTCTGGACCACAAGACAGACAGGTCCTGCTCCTTACACTCAATTCACACCACTGTTGTTGTTCTACATCTCCCTCATTTTTAATGCTGCTGTATGTGAACCCCCCCCAACACGTGATCCAAGTATTTTCCCTGCTGTGTCAGTCTCTGATAGTCTTTTGTTTCCTTTCAACCAGCAATGGTGCAGTACGAGGTGTCAGTTGTTGGCAGCACAGTCTATTCCTTGTCCCTGAGTTTACGTGACCAGGAGGGGAAAGTGGTTGCTACAGGAGATGGGCCAGAGGGAGAGCTCAAAGTCCTGAACCCAAATCTTTGGTGGCCTTACCTGATGCATGAGAACCCTGGATACCTCTACTCCTTGGAGGTAAAGTGGCATTTCTTCCTTTCTGTGTGTTCTGTCTAATTGGGTTAAGGAACTGCCATATGGCCCATCTTCTCTTCTCTCACGGGTCCTGTTCATGTGACCAGCGTGGCATTGCTAATTAGGCAGTAATCAAATCAAGCTTTGGCAGCTCCCTGGGTGCTGAACTGAAAGGTCTGGCAGTGAGAAGGGCATGCCTGGAGTGCACACGTGTGCTCTGAGGTGCTTCCCCTTCACATTGAGGGCCCAGTCCATCCCATTTGAGACCACACAGGGGAGGGGATGCCCTGCAAGTTGAGAGCAGAGTCTCGGAGGAGCAGGCTGCCAACCTCTTCCACAGGCCTTGCCATGCAATCAGCTTCCTTCCCACTCTGCAAGACAACAGTTCAGCTTTAACAGCTGGAGCCTTGGAGGACTCTCTGTGAGTTAAGGATCAGTAGTGATGTTTTGATGTAGAAATCAGGGCAGAAGAGCTGCTGTGAGTCTCCAGGGTCTCAGGTTTGTATCTCCTGTGAGCAGGTGACATGTCAGTCACTGCCTGATGCCGAGCAGAGAAGTGGTCCTACTGTCTTGCCTGGGGGAGATGAAATGGGCCAGACAAGTATGGGGGACAGACACTGCAGCTCTTGGAGCGAGCAAGCCCCAGAAAGGTCATCCAGGGGCTCATTCTTCATCCTAATTTAACTTCCCCAGCTTGGATTCCTATTTCCTGTTTAGCCAGACCTTGCTCCTACCCTGAGGACAAGAGATGAAGCAGCAGTGAGGTGCAGCCTGTGCGCCGAGGCAGGGCCGGGAGGTCACCATGGCCCTCACAGGCAGAGGGGAGGGAGCACAGGGCGTCCCTGTGAGCCCCAGCTCATCACTTACCTTCCTCCTCGGCAACCCAGGTGAAGATGCAGGCGCAGGTGGACGGGGCGCTGCTGGAGGACGTGTACACGCTCCCGGTCGGCATCCGCACCGTCCACGTCACCAGCACCCAGTTCCTCATCAACGGCAGGCCCTTCTACTTCCACGGCGTCAACAAGCACGAGGATGCAGATGTGAGTGTGAGCACCCACGGGCCCCTCACTCCCCTCACCTGCCTGCCGGCCCTCCCCTCCAAGGGGCTGTTTCCTCACACCCTTCTCCCAGGCCGGGAGCTGCCAGGGGTGAACCTCTGCCGGCGCTAAGGGGACACCACGCCCAGTCCTGCCATAGTCCTGCCATCCCTCAGGGTGCATGGGTGGGCCTGGGGTGAGCTGGTGGAGGTGCTGAGCCATCTCCAGCCGTGGCTTCCAGTCAGACGTGCTGACATGCAGTCAGTTAGCAGTGGGGGTGGTGAGGCCCTGGCACAGGTTGCCCAGAGAAGCTGTGGCTGCCCCTGGATCCCTGGAAGTGTCCAAGGCTGGGCTGAACGGGGCTTGGAGCAACCTGGTCTGGTGGGAGGTGTCCCTGCCCATGGCAGGGGGTGGAACTGGATGGTCTTTAAGCTTCCTTCCTACCCAAACCCCTCTGACTGTGATAGCTGCTCTCGGATTCCCTGCCCCTGGCAGTGCTGGAGATGGATCCAGCAGGGAAGCTGCGGTGCTTGGCTAAGGCATGAGGAGAAGCTGCAGCGCAGCAGTGGGACGGGGGGTGATCTCTCTCTCAATCCCCAGATCCGTGGCAAAGGCCTTGACTGGGCCCTGATCATGAAGGACTTCAACCTGCTGCGCTGGCTGGGGGCGAACTCGTTCCGCACCAGCCACTACCCCTACGCCGAGGAGATCATGGACCTGTGCGACGCCTACGGCATCGTGGTCATCGACGAGTGCCCGGGGGTGGGCATCAAACTGCCGTAAGGAACCGCTCAGCACACCCTTCCTGTCCGCCTCTCTTCCTCTCTGAGCCACCTCAGAGCTGTCCCCTCGCGTTGTCCTGATAACGGGAGTACTTTGCTCTATTTAGAAATCGCCCTGTTGTGCCACGTCTGCCTGGAGGGGTTGGGCAACCCGAGGGCGTTTTGCCACATGGCTCAATTAATGAGCCCAAAGCCCGGCCCTGAACTGTGCAGAGAGCTTTGGGGAAGTAGGGCAGGAGCCATACTCCGTGTCAGGGCTCAGCTGGGCTCGTGCACCCCAGAGTTTTCACAGGGAAAGGCAAAGGGGGATGGACTTTACGCCCTCACCTCACTGGGTCTCACCTCTTGTCTTTCAGCGAGAGCTTTGGGAACAAGTCCTTGCAGCACCACCTGGCTGTGATGGAGGAGCTGGTCCGCAGGGATAAGAACAGGCCCTCAGTTGTGATGTGGTCGGTGGCCAACGAGCCGGCCTCAGAGCTGCCCTCAGCAGGCTTCTACTTTAAGTAAGTGCATCTCCTTGTACAGAGCTGAGGCTTGAATGTTGGCAGGTGATGCATCTTCTTCCTTTGGGATGGCACAGAGAAAGCAGTAAAGAGAGGGCAGGCGTTTTTTTGGGGAACCCTGAAACCATACCTGCAGGTCCAAACTGAAAGTGTAACTGCTGCATGTGTGGATGCTCAATTGTCTCAACTTGTTGGTTTTGAACCAGTAGGGTTCTGCAAAATTACCAGGAATCCACGTGGTCTGAGCATCTCTTCTCGAGCTAGGCATAAAGTAAAATCGGACCTGATGGCAACAGAATATTCCTTGTTACCACTGGAAGTGCTAAATTCTTTGAGAATTACAGCAAAGCTGTAAAATAATTGGCTTTTCATTCTGAAGACAAAGTTCTTCAGTTAGTGCCAGTTACTTGTTCTGCAGGAGATTGTGACGCCCCACTTCAAAGCCACTGCTTCAAGTCCCTACAGACCCCTTGGTTTTATTTTTAAAGACATTTAGGCTTTGGATAGCCAAGAGGCAGCTCTGCAGTGGGGTAGCAGACCGTCTCTAGCAGCTGTAGGTGCATTAAGAGATAACTGTGAAGTTTAATTCACCAGAATGACCCACCACCCTCCTGCCATGTTGGGGTTGCAGCAGGGCTTGACCCTCCCTTTCTGTCTCATCTCCCTCAGCTCAGGGTTTCCTCAAAAGCAGCCAACCTGTGCCTGCTCTGGCACAGGGACAGGGCCCCGTGCTTCTGCAGGAACACATCCCAAGAGTTCTTCACAAACTTCCCATTACCCTTTTTACAGTTTTGTCCTCAAACTCACTGTCCCTTCTCCAAGTCCTAAGCTGCTGGCACCAACAGACAAATTCAGGTGCCCGTGCTTGGTGTGCTTCCACTCTGCTCTTCAGGTGGGAGAGCAACCGATTTGTGACAGGTAGTCTCTTGATTTAATTAAAAATACTGGCTGCTAAATCAAAAACCAGCTCGAGGGTGGAGGGGAGTGGGTGGAAGGACAGAGAGCCTGGGGAAACGGGGCTGTGCTTCTCCATGCTGTTGTTGAACTCTGTTTTACTGTTTGCAAACAGGACAGTGATAGCTCACACTAAAGCTCTCGATCCCTCCAGACCAGTAACCTTTGTGACAGATGCTAATTACGCCCTTGATCATGGTGTAAGTTTATTTTCTAGCCTTTTTTATTTGTTTTTTTGTGGGTTTTTTTAAATTCATACATTAAATTTCCTCTTCTTGCCCCTTGTTTTACGGTCCTTTCCCCCCACCTCCCCAGATTTACTGGAGATATTTAACTGGGAAAGGCAGAAGAAAACTTACGGTTTTGTTTCTAGTACACAGCACCTTGTCCTGTAGTTGTAGTCCAGCTGAAAAAAAAGTATCTGTAAGAGAGAACAGTTCTTTGTGTGCAGGATTATACCTCTGGATTCCATTAATATTGTCATGCTTTGCTGTTCCATTGATTGTGTTTACAAATGCTCAGGATTTTCACTTGCAATTAAGCCAAAGCTTAAACCTCTTTAAAACACTAACAACCCTCGTGGAAGTCTAAAGGAAGGAAGCTTTGCTTTAATTCCTGCTTTAAACTGCTCTAGATCTTCTTTGGCAGATGTCTATTTGTGCTGAATAATCTAAAAAGCTCCTCCAGCTTCATAATTAAAGCCCTAGAGCTGGATAAATAGCCAAGGGGTATTTTTTTGGGATCTCTGTGCCTTTGGCCACAGCGCAAACCAAGGAATTTAACACTAACATTTGTTTCCAGGGTAGTTCCTTTGTAATTTTTAATTTTTCAAGGTGGCTTTATAATGCTTGTCACTGCTGTGCAATAAACACCTGGAGCAGGTGAGTTTGAGGTACCTGGTACTACCACGTGTCTGTGCTACAGGTTACACTTGGTGTTTCTTCTAAGTTACCAGTCTGTAACTCTTAAGGTCTGTTCCTCCCCACCCCAGCAAAAAAACACACCTGATGGTCTCAGTTTTGAAGAAGCCCAGCAGGAATCTGCTCTTGAATCTGCTGCTGAATCAGGCACTTGCACACCAGCTCCAACATCCCGTCCCTGTGAGATGCTCTGACCACCCTGAGCACAGGAAGGCAAAGCCAAAGAACAGACCTCGAACACTGATGTGATATTAGAACTTTTTTCCTTTTATTACAAAACATGTTAGGAGAACATTGAACAAGTTACATACAACATCACTTTATCATTAGTGGGCTTTTGCGCCCTTTTTTCATACTGTCCACGTGGTAGAAATGGCATAGAACTTGCAGAATGCTCAGTCTTAGTATTGCACCATCGATGCACAAATTTAGCTGCTTGTCAAAATATCTGACCACTAACTTGGTAATCACAGTCCAATACTCAAAAAGTACATCTAAATGTACCTGCAAGCCACAGACATCTTGGAAACAAAAGCTTCTAACAAACCTGAGATGAAATGGGCTGATCTTGTCTAGCTCTTTGCTGTGACTTCCTAAGTCTGTAAGAAAAATGCCAAATTAATATACTATTAGCTTATTAAATTCATCCTGCCCTTTTTTTTTTTCTTTTTCTGGGAAAGATATGTTTGGAGGGCCTGAGTGATGGGGAAAAAGATTTCATTCTACATGTAATAAACCTGAATTCCATTAAAGGAACCCAAAGGAGGATTTAGCTTTATGAGAGAAGGTTGTCTACGTTGAGCTCCATGACAAAACACTCTCACTTTGGGTTTTTTTGTAGGCTCCCTACGTGGATGTGATTTGTGTAAATAGCTACTTCTCCTGGTACCACGACCCAGGCCATCTGGAAGTGATTCCACTACAACTCACAGCGCAGTTTGAGAACTGGTATAAAACCTACCAAAAGCCCATTATCCAGAGCGAATACGGAGCAGACTCGGTTCCTGGACTCCACAGCGTAAGTGTTGTACATGTCTCAGATGGAAACAGCTCTGCTGCTCTTACAGGGCAGCACAATTTAACTGGCAGAGATGGGCACAGAGCCTGCCTTTGTTTTGAGATGCATTAGCTGTGAGTGCCTGGAAGATTCCAGGATTGTAATCCTGCTCCACCAAAATCAACGAGCTTTGCCACTAGCAAAGGTTAGAGCCCACCTAAAGAGGAGTTCTCAGCTTTGACTGAGAGCACTGAGCACTCTGAAACCTGTGCTTTGGCCGTTGTAGAAAATGCTGTATTGCAAGATGCAGCACTGGATGGTGATGCCATGGTGCTGTCACACACAGAAGGGGGTGGCACTGCTGTCCCTGCCATGACGAAGCCCATCACAGCCTTTCCCTGGAATCCTCTTTGTCGGTTATGTGTGTGGCCCCTTGCAATGTCAGTAGTTACCAGCTGTCACTCCACAGCAGCAATGAGAAGACCAAGCAACCCCGAGGTTTGTCTTCAGGAAGCAGGTCCCCAGTAATGGGAAGTGCCTTTGCTGGGATTAACTGTCACCTGCACTCAAGGCCCCCTGTTTTCCCTGGCTGTAGGATCCACCTCTCATGTTCAGTGAGGAGTACCAGAAGGCCATGCTAAAGGAGTACCACTCTGTTTTTGACAAGAAGAGGAAGGAGTATGTGATTGGGGAGCTCATATGGAATTTTGCTGATTTCATGACTAATCAAGGTAAGCTTCTATTTGTGCTCCAGACAACTCTCCATCCTCCCTTGCAACTTTCAAGTGGTTTATGCCACACAAACAACATTGGGCTCTAGGGCAGAACAAAGGGCCCTCTGTTTACCAAGACAGAGCACTGCTGGTTCCTGTGACAAAATCCAGCATGACCAGAGCCAAGAGGGAAGGTCCTGCCTGTACTTAACACATCCTCTCTCCAGCCTGAGCTCCTGCACATCCCACCTGCAGAGATGATCCCCAGAACATGAGACAGTGCACTAGGGCAGAGCAAGGGAAGTTTGTGAGCAGACCCAGATTGCTCCTGTTTCTTGGCCACCCTCAGTTCAGAGCTCGTTCAGCTCTCAGGATGTGTCTCACTTCCTATTTCATCTATAGCTGCCCTTAGCAACAGAGCACCCTAAATAATGCACCATTAACCTGGCAGAGGTTTAGCAACAGAGGAGCAGATGCCACACTGGCAGACAACTGCCTATCATGACACTCCGTCCACCATTAATAAATGATAAGTGCAGCCACAAAGTACTGGGCATTCCTTAATCTACAGTGCAGTCACACAGAAATGAAACAATTACAGCTCAGGGGACCTGGTACGGAACCACTTCTGCTTGTGCCACCTGCAGTGAGCTCAGGGGTGAACAGTCAGTGTTGACTGCAGGCAGAGAAAACCCCTAAGAATAATCCAGAGAGCACCAATACAGGCAGTAGAAAGCTCAGTCAGTGCAGTGGTCAGAAAAATAGTATCAGCTTCAAACAGGAGGATGGAGAAAATGTAGACAAGTTCACATACACAGATGCAGTTCCCATCTCTCTCTGTGCTGCAATCCTCTTTTCTACTTTCCTGTGAGAACTAAAATAGGCTAAAAGGACAGACACCACTAAAGGACAGAACAGTCAAATAGTCATCAACATTTTCCAACCATCACATTTCAAGGTGGAACCAGTGGCAGGAATATCTACTGTCAATCTAATACTGCTCAAGTTAATGGGCACACCCAAATTAAGTGCCATCGACTTACCAGCTGTAAATACACTGAATTGCAGCTGTATTGCTCTGTGACATCAATTAATTGTGCCAAGGTGACATAAGTTACATCAGCCAAGTTCCCCGTTGTACCTTGACTTTGTGGAGAAGAAAGTGCATAGGTCTCTTCCTCCTAACCTGAATTAGTACATACACTGCAACAGTTCAAGTAGGGCATATAAGAGCATGTTATGTATACTTGCTTTATTTTATAAACTCTACAGGGACCACACGTGTTTTGGGGAACAAGAAAGGAATATTCACCCGCCAGCGACAGCCCAAAGGAGCTGCATTTGTTCTTAGAGAAAGATACTGGAAGATTGCAAATGAATCAAGCTGTCTTCCTCCTGTAATAACATCACATTCCCTCTTTTTAAAATGAAATCAAAGGGCATTACGCTGAACTTGTTATTAAATTTCTGTTTAAATAACTTTTGTGCCTGACTCCAAGTCTTGCAAGTCTAATGCGATTTCTTAACCACCTGTAGTTACTGTGATGTGAAGCAGATCAGAAACACTGGTTTCCTCTGCTTAGCCATGACTGGAGGCTTCCTCTTTCCAGAGAGTAAAACAAATATTCAGAGTTTCAAGGAGCTGAAGTTAGAGATCCTGACTGAGGTATCTGGTTATGGCAAAAAAACCCAACACAAATACTACATGACACAAATCAATACTGAAGACTTAAAAAAAAAAAAAAAAATCTAAGTTACTCTAAATGAACATCACATCCCCCTAATGCAAATGAGGTTTTCCAGTTATACTCCCCTAACAGTTACACTACTCGGATCACAGCAAGTTGTCCACAGAGGAGCAAAGTTTATGCAGCTTCTCCTGCCTGACAGGATGTGTGTGTGAGAACTCCTGAGCATTCACAGCATTCAGGAAGGGCAAGAACCACGATGAGGACACCCAACATACTCCCAACACAGTGTGGAATTCATACTACAGCAGCAAGGTGGAATATGTTAGATAGGCAGGTACTACATCGACTGAACTTTAATAAAACTATTTATTTTACTCACAGTACCAAAATTGCCCTTCCCAGCATGGAAGGGCTTCCTTCATATTAAACTGTCACCATGGACTACAGTAACCGCAGTCTTAAGAGGGCAAGTTTGTTCTAAACCTTTCTGGTAGTGGCCTGAAGCAGTCTGGGGTAGGGCCACGTGTAAATAATGTGCTGATTCAGACAGTAATAACATCCCTTTTGGGCTGCACACCAGTCTTAGGAGATTCTAAAGGCCTGGCTTTAGACTGTCACAGATCACAGCAACACTCACAGAAGAGCTCAGAACACTTAGTCTGCAAACATCTTACAGCAACATCCCAGGGTTGTCCCAAGAGCAGCATCACAGGGAGCAGGACCAAACTGGAGGCTGCCCAGTGAACTTGGGAAGTTGGCACAATTAGGTAGTTTTAATGATTCACAGATTCCATGTGAAACTGCTGCTCTGACTCCCTTTTCTAACGCTTTCTTGTGTTAGTGGCTCAGGAAAGCGACCAAAATCTGACAATATAAAGAAAAGATTTGCTCTTACGTTTTGTAGGGGCCAAATTCTCTTTCCTTTAGAGGTGGTACCTCAGGAATCAACCCCACCTTCCACTCTGCCACACGCACAGTGAGGGCACAGATGTTTGCTGCGGACTTCAAAACAATTAGGAAGTTTTCAAGGGAAAAGAAACAACATACCATCAACATTCCTCACACCATGTTAGGTCTAGATCTTCTATATAACTAAACCCCCAGAGTATAAAAGTCTATGCACAGGAAAAAGACACTTGTCCAAACGTACCATGGTAGAAGCAATTACCATATTTAAGCCCACTACCAGTGTTTGAAAGTCATTTCAACTTCTCCATCTCCAGCCATCATTATTTAAAAATCATTTTCTTCCCCATTTCACCAGACAGGACATACCAAAATACAGAGAAGGATCTGACACTGTTCACTCATTACAAACCAGGGCTCAGATCCCTGTGGTAACACGGGGCTTGCAGCCGCAGAAGAGGAAGTTTTAACTTCATTCAGTCCAACACAACAGATGCAGAGTTTAATACCCATATGTATGAAAAGCACACATTTGAGCTCAGTTCCTGCTTGTTCTGACCAGCTCAGTGCAACCACAAACCCAAAGCTGCCCTACCCAACCCGTCCCAGCAGCTCCCTTAGCCCCCTAACTCCAGGAACACACTTGGCATTTTCCAGATTCTTTGTGATCTTGTGGGAGTGGGTTCGAGCTGACCCACAGAATCAATAAAGCAGGAAGTGATAAAGATCACACACTGAAATGTTGGGGTTTGGTTTTTTTGCATGTTGCTTAAAGAACTGTAAACAATTAAAGCCCCAAGTCAACGCTGCTCAGCCTTTACACACCCGGTGCACACAACGCCATGAAGCTGCAGGAATTCTATAAACTGGGATCTGTGGGGAATCAAGTGCTTTAAACTACTGCTAACACACACAATGTCTCTGAAAAAAGCCCACAACTTAGTACATTTCTAGAAACAGAATTACAGTACTGACGTTAAAAACAGTTTCTAAGGCTCAGACTGAGTCCAAAAAGGCCTCTGATTGGGTTCATTCAAGCTCTTATGTTTGGACTGCATGAATGCAGCATAAGAATGATTGCAGCAAGACGTCCACAGGTAATTTCTACATTTATTATTTTTCTTTTTATACCAAAAAAGTTATGTGCAACAAATAGAATTCATACATATTTACATTGTTTTACCTGTTAGCAAAATTGTATCCTAAACCTCCGATAAGAGAATCTCTCAGCCTGTATCGATGAAAGGAACATCTGCCCAATGACTCCGCTTCAATGGGTGTTTAATTTGGAGTTTAAAGCACTAGGAATAAATAGTTGATGGAACATACTATACAGAACAAACACCTAATATTTAGGCCATGCTTAATACAGTTTTATGGTAACAGAATACTTCATCTTTTCTGGACCAGTTTTGTCTAGTTCATGTTTAAACAACATTGGCAGAACCAAAGCCATTCAATCTCTGACTTCAGCCCACACAAATTAGGAGCATCAAGTGCTGCCTGAAGCACCTCACCAACCTCCTGGAACAATTGAGACTGTACAGCAGCAGACAAACACTACAGAATGCAGAAACCTCCTCACAAGAGATCTGTTGTCACTTCAGACATCAAAGGTGGTCGGGAATGTTTCATTGGCCTCAGCATCGTGAACACTTTAAAGTGAGAAACTTCCAAGAACACTAATTTTCTCAACGAGACTTGAATGCTTTGTTGGCCTTCAAGAGTAGCAAGTACCTTACAGTAAGAGGATTTCAGGAATGTTTAATTCCTAAGCAGGTTTTGGGATGAGGTTCTTTTGCCTTTCCAATCCACCCCTCGCCGAGGAACTTCCAACTCAGAATATTCGGTGACTCTGAGAGCCAAAGAGGGGGAGGAAGGACCCAAATTCAGAACCACTGTTTGGATATTGTGAATTTTTTCCCTCCATTCTCATGGGTGTTGAAACCACAATGAGGATCTGTGTACCATCCCCCTGTCCCTTGCCAGCCCAGGTATTATTTCCCTGTGTTTTCCTGTATCCTCAAGAATTTGCCTTTGGGTTTGGAAGGGTGAAGTCAGAATCAACCACACATTTCCCACCACTTTTGTTTTGGCTGGGGCAGGCATGGGGGCACTCCTCTGATTTCCATCCCGTCACAACCTGAGCCATTTTACTGGAAGAAAGATGCTGTTTCTGTCATTGGGGGCAACAAGGAGAGTCAACGGACTGGAAGCAAAAAGGGTCCAAATTTCTACTGCTAAGATTATTTTGCCCTTTATTCAGGCCAACTGCATTTCTGAAGCACGAGAAATAGAAGAGTCAGGGCCGTTTCTAGCAAATCACTTCCAGTAAAAAGTAACTGCAAGAAAAGCACACAAGACAAAAGAGTTCACAATTAAGGATCAGATTTGCAAGTCTGTGCACAAAGTGTAGCTGCGAATTCTTCCAGAGACCAAACTCCAGTTCCATTTGATCCCTGTGTGCACACAAACAAGGACTGCAGACACCACTGCTGGAAATCTGGCCCTAAACATTTTTACTAAACAAACTGAATTAACAGACTATGCCCACACAAACAAGCACAAGACACAGTGAAGTTAAGTCAACACCAATACTTTCAGCTGATGGGGCTTTTTTTCCTTTTTTTTTTTTTCCCCCAGAAATTGGACCAAGTACTCATTGATTATACTTGTCTCCATGGCTGCTTGTTCTGAGATATGAGCACTGCCACTGACCATTTCAGGCAGCACGTGTTCACCTCTTCCTTGGATGAAAAAAAGATGCCTTAGTGTAGATCACAGGAATGCATCAAAATAAATCTATACCACATATTAAACAGTGACACTGCCTCAAGGCTTGCGAGAGAACAAAGCCAAGCCTTGAGGGACCAGTTTAACATCATTCATTCCCCTCATATCAAAGTTCAAGGCATTTGAGAGACAGAACTAAACATCAAGACAAGCTTTAACTATACTCTGGTCAATACAAAACGCATTTAATGAATTGTTGTCTAAAACTGTCAGACAAGAGGGACAAGTAATTTAGTGTTACATGCAACAGATGTTACTCATACCACAGAACTCTATACATAAAAGCAGTTTCCACCTACATCCTTGATACAAACCAGAAAATGACTTCAGCAGTAATTTCAATACTATTTTGTGGATTCAATCTAAAAATTCTATTTGCTCTACGGAAACACTGCATGTTTCACAGTCAAGTTTATCCTCAGCATCTTAGTGTTTATAATCCACTTATCCATACAACGGAAGTGTCTCTCTGACATTCATGTTTGAGAAAAAAAAAATAATCCAAAAAGTAGGTAAATTAATCCTTTAAATAAATGGTACGCAGTTGGAATTCTTCATATTTAGAAGCTGACAAGGGCAAAAAGCAGTACAGCACCAATTACAGAAAGTAACTGAACCTACACATTTTGGTGTCACAGAGTCTGAAACACAAATATTTTACTCTTCCAAATCGCCATCAACCTTTTTTAATTAAACTGAAACAATATTGCTACCACTTCTCAGTCTAAAAACTAAACCATATCTCTTAATACTCCTCTATCCCCAGCAAATTTGCTGGGAATTTTGTTTGTTTGTTTGTTCATTTTTAAAGCAAGGACACTTCTGCCTGCCAAGTTCAACACAAAGTATTTGGTTTAAGATTTTAAGACAGAAGGCACTTTTAACATTCAGCCTTAGAATACTGAGTGCAGAAACACCATGTACAATTTTGTTCCTTTGTTTAAATCTTCAGTTTAATATTTCCCCCCCCCAATTAGTTATTAGAAAGAGCAATGATAGCACTATACCACATTTCAGGAGCACATTTACTTACTTATCCCATTAAACAGCTTGCCCTTCCAAGGGATCTTGTGTGTGTGTGTCAGGCCTAAAGTTCACTTCCCAATATAGCACAAACCAAGGATCCTGACGAAGATCAATTAAGTAACTGCTTTTTTCAGTGCACGACTTGGTTATCCCGCTCAGTCAGTGGTTTCCACTGCAATTGCAATCCTATACTGCAGCATTCATAGAACATCAAACATTAGTAACACTGGCTGGCTGACCACAGCTTAAAAATGAAACAGCTCTGCATGGAAACTGAGTCCTTCCAAAGAACACTTTGATGCACCAACCCCCAACCTGCACAGAATATCCTGGTGGCGGCTTTCCATCGACCACACGAAGCTATTTTCACCCGGTACAGAATTAATGAGGTTGTGGTTTAATGAACACACTTCAGGTTTCAGCTTTAATTCCATTTTTCGGTACTGGAGACAAAAAAGAAAGAAAGAAAGAAGAAGAAAAAAAAAAAAAATGGAACCAAGCCCAAGCATCATTCTTGGGACAGCACGAGCAGTGAGTGCAGCAACTCCACGTTCTCTTTAGAGGTCACTTCTTCCATCGTGTCAGTCGACTGTGAGCTGAACCCTCTGACAGCTCCTAACAAAACCCATTGTACAGTGAGTTCTCCAGGGATGAAACCAATAGTTCTAATTTTATTTACAGTGTAAGTCCTAGTCAAATCTAAGTCCATCAGCTAAAAAAAAAAAAAGGAAAAAAAAAAGAAAAAAAAAAGTAATACACATACTGTAAACATGGCAACATTAAATATGGTGATGCTAGTCTAGAATATTTAATGTCATGATCACATCTTGTTATACCTGAATTTATATACAGGATATTTTATAGCAAGTGTTACCCACTTCACAAGTGGGGGGGGAAGAGAGACTCTAGGTTTTGCTGTGGCTAAAACTCCTTCAAAGTAAAGTTAAAGCTTGTCTTTGATTGTATTAGAGCTTTCTTTCACAACCACATTTAAACTGAAGATTAGCACAGAAAAATTATCGGGGGCCCCTTCAAATTTATAATTAAAAATTCAGTTATGATTCTCGGGGAAAGTGTCTGATATGGAGAATAAAAAAATTACTGCAAAATAAACTTAATGGAAGTTGGGTCTTCAGACTGTCAGTCAAGAGTTCAAACAGGGGTTATTCCTGTTTGGGTTGGAGTTGCCGTTTCCAGGCCTCGTTCAAATAAACTAGTCGTTTGTAGTTGATGATAAAGAGAATGAAGTTCAGCAAATATGTGATGACGCAGACAATGCAAAATTCCTTCAGCACGAAGTACAGAATGTATGCCAAGTACAATGACCCTACTACAGACACTATGGAGGATGTCATGAGGATTAGAGCTGCTACTGCACTTGCTGTCATACCTGCAACAAGAGAGAGAGAGTTACTAGGGCTGCTCCCGGCCCCCCTCCACACACAGCACAAAGCCTAAGCACTAAGTCAGACTGAGGGCTCCTCAGCAAGTCTGTCTTACAGAAAAGTCTGGCTAAAACACCACCAGTTCAAGACAAATCACTCTTTGGAGGGGAACTTCTAAGTTCTGTCTGACAGTCCTGTGATAAGGAGCATGTTTATATCAACCATCCTCCGTATTCCTGAGTTCTGGGAAAGTTACAGGCTGATCAAGTTATTTCTGTCAAAACTAACAGCTTTATAGCAGACCACAGAGTTACCCATACGTATACAGTACATTTCATGCACTTTTTTTGCCTATTACTCCTGCAAAACTTGTAAATTCCATTTTTATTTCCTCTCTTTTCTATCATGCAATCTGATGCTAAATATACTGAAGTGAAAATACCAGCACAGAAACTGTCTTGACACCTATATTATTAATAGCATAGCAAAGGAAAATGCAATTACTCTTGTTATCAGTTGGGTTTTTAAGCCCTTTGGACAGATGTATCATTGGGCTGGTGCTAAAAAAAAAAAAAGATATAAAAATTACAAGCATTTATCTGGTTTCTTGCAGATTGTGCAATCTGTACTGCACTCCTCCTTCAACACCACAGACCTGCTACATGCTTTAGGCTTTAAGCAGAATTAATACTTACCAAGTAGCATCTGTAGTATATAAAACACGAGTCCAAAAACACTGTTTGACTGATTTATTGCACTGTCCTTTCCAAAGATGGAACCCAACAGACCGAATCCTCGACCCCATCTGTAAAACAGCAAAACTAATTAACTCCTGTTTGGGCACCTATTGCTTTTACATCAGTATTTTCAGTTCATCTCTGCTGGGAAAAGAAAAAAAGAGATGCATATATTCTGACATGACCACTGGAGTCCTATGGGAAGTTCAGGGTTATCCTGGAAAACCAAGCAGCTTGCAACAGGGGGAGCACTTTATCCACAGGTACAGCTTTATCCCACACCTGGCAGATTGTAAAGTTATTCACCACACCAGAAACTACGAGTTCACGCAGCTGCAACTTCACCAAACACCACGTTTGCTTCTGTTTGAAAGCTGTTATGTCAAGTACCCAACAGCTTTAGCAGTTCCCTCCACCACACCAAGTTGGACACTTGGGCACTAAACAGGGACAATGGTACAAGCCGTAAGGATTTGTTCCCAGCTCTGCTGGCATCAGAGCAAACAAACCAGGACACATGTTTGCAGCTCAGCTGCTCCTGAGCAGTCTCACACCTCAGGAGGAACCCCAGAGTGTCAAGCAGACAAGGTGGGGATGGCACCAGAACAAGATCTCTGGGCCTCGTTTGTCAGAGCACAGTGTGACATTTTGAACCAACACCTGAATTCCTCACAAAGTGACTTTCAACTTTCTAGTGATAAGACAGAAAGCAGTACAAGCCCTACAAAACTGCTGCTGCAATGAGGATAAAAGAGGAAATTACCAAATGTATTTGTGCTAGAAACCAGGGATTTGATGCCCCAAGGCAGATCATGCCATTATTTGTAAAAGCAAAGTGAGGACCTCATTTGTTAGCGTCACTTGAAAATATGAAGTTAAGCTCTTACAACAGGCAACTTAAATCACAAGAGAACATCAGGGTATCTGCCAGCATGATTTTGGAGCACCAAGCCAAGCACTATACATGGCTTGGTTCCCATTATCAGGTTAACTGCCACAGAACTATGTAAAAAAGCACCATTCCTCACTCCTGTTGCAGCAGGAAATGCCAGTGTGCTACATTTATGCCAAGAAAAGTGCACTTTCTGGATAATTTCTTGTACTAGAGGCAATGCCCTGCTAAACCAAGACACAGCACAAGTTTGCTCTGTGCACAGGGCAGGAACATTGTTGATATAACTCACCACACATCTGGGACCAGTGACAGGCTACCAACACATGACAAGCAGCTTCCTCACAGAAAGAGGGACCACAGCAAGTACAATTTAATACCACCTCCAAAACACTTCACAGTCTCACAGCCATCTGTGCACTAGTTGCAAAACATATTCAAATTAATAATTTTAATTGCAGGCAGTTACTAAATTGGAATTAACTATTATAGGCAAGTCTTGTGCTCTTCTCCTCAAGAAACCCAGTAGAAAATTGGGTTCCAATTTCTAGAAAGCACATTTACTGCACAAACAGTAAAAAAAACCAAACAGACTTCCAACTAGTTTGGTCTCAAATCTTGTAAATGACTGAAGTGAAACTTTTGTGCCAATATAAAGCTTCAACCAACGCTGCTTTACCAGGGGACAGCGGCTCAGCATTCCTGAGGCTGCCAAGGGTCACACAGACAGGGAGTTGTGGCAGGAGCAGTGCAGAACTGCCTGGCTCCCTGCACTCATCCCAGGGCATGTCTGGGGCTATGGACAGTGTGAGGGACACGGCTGATTGCACCTCCTCCCTGCAACACGTGAAGGCAAACAGTCCCACTGTCCAGCCTGTGGGCAAAGCAGCATCAAGGATGGATCCCGAAGATCTGGAAAAGCCGCTGCAGAGAGAGGTGCGAGTGCTGCACTCGCAGCAAAGGGAGCCACACTTCCCAGGGAGGGATTTACAAAAAGACCAAACACCACGGAAAAACAGATTAGCAAACATTATAAAGAAATACTGCAAATTCCAAGGAATCTCCGCGAGGATGAGATTTTCCTCCCACATGTTGAATGTTATCTGGATTTTAAGTAACAACTGCTTATTTTTTAGCCTTGCTTTGCTAAGATGTCACAGCACATGTAACAATTGTCTCGTGTTGTCCAGCTGCCAAAGGCAGTATTAAAGAGCCAGGCAAATACATCAGAGGTATCATCCTTTTGCATCTCCTTGTCGATTTTTATTTTTCTGTATGACTACATTTATAGATACTTCAGCTTACTATCCACAGGGGAAATGTGTTATTCTAGTCTCCAAGTGAGACTTCTTTGTAGGGTGACATTAAACTGTGCTTGAACACGCTCAGGCTTTCCTTACCAAGAGACTGCACGGCACAACTCCCCGTGCGCAAAGTCCGTGATGCCGAATCCCTCCCTGTCCCTGCCCTCCCTGTGCGCTCCCACCTCTGACGCTCATCAGACCCTGGCATGTTTGAAGGCAAAAATCAAGCTTTAAACATCAGAAACTTTCTTCTTCAGAACCTGACCCTGCAGTTACTCTGCAAGAGAATAAAATGTTGCTGGTGGAAGGATAATGAGTTCCAGCCCTTCCTGACAGTCAGCACCCGCAGTGATCTGTTCAGAGCTGCAAGGTCAGAGCACCGTGAGCGCCTTTTCCACATGCAATAGTTCCTTAAGGATCTTGTTGGCCTTGTAGCAGCTTTAAGGACATGAAGTATTAAATTTCAGTCCATGCAGTACAGCTCTATTCTCATATCTTATTCCACACACTTGCCTGGGGTTTAAGATGAAGGCCTTTTCCCAACCTTATAAGGTTTGAAGTGTGAGAAATTTTTTGGCATCAAACTGAAAAGTATTAAGACTTTGTATATTTTTATTTGAATCTAATTTCTCTACTGAAGAGGCTAAATCAGCTCCTAATTTTGTTGAGGAAGTTCCTAAAACCCACTAAAATGTACAACGAACCAAGAACTCTGGCAAGCAATTGGAGGGGTAAAAACTGAGTAGGATAAGTTTCCTTCTCACACCAAAATCAGGCAAAACACACCTGAGTTATGATAATTTAGAAGTCTTAAAAAAAATACAGCAAACAAATAGCAAGAAGAAAGTCCAGATAAAAGGATAAGCTCCAAGAAACGAAACATCAGAAGTTCTTCACAGAACCTGCCTTTCTTACAAAGAACGTAACTTAGAATAACTGTTATTAACTTGTATCAATTTTTTTGGACACAGAATACTAAGTACAATGAACTTGCACTAATTACAGCGTTGCTTACACAGCAGGATAAAAGCACAGCCCAGTATCACCAACTTTTTCCTGGTCCTGACTTGTGTCTCCCATCCCTGAAGTGCCAAGAATTCCAGAGTGAGAACTGCAGTCACTTGGGGTGACTCAGAGCATTGTGACAAACACGGGAGCCAAGCCCACTTTCACCACACCCGAGTTTCACTCCTATTAAAAATAAAAAGCCATCTGAACTAACTGCAAGGAAGATTTCAATAAAACCATTAAGGCAACTTTGTGCATGTTTCAAGTAACTCAGCTTCCCTCTCTGTTCAAGACCACAGCCTGCTCCACTCCCCATCTGCACGTACAACTCTGAATGTTCTTTAAAAAGTCAAATAGTGATTCAAGAAATCCAAGATAATGTGGTGAGAACTGTTTATGCAGTTTCCCAACATCTAAAATTGAACACTACAGTGGATTTCCAGTCCAACTTGCATTAGGTCTTGGAAGTTATTATCCACCCTCTAAACAGTGTTCCCTTTGGTCTAAGGTATTTAAAGCACAGCACTGTTGCATTTTTATGAGTTTAAAGCTGTATTTTTTTTTCAGCTGCCACTTCTCATACAGGAAAACTAGAACTGAGGTCACTGTGATCCACAAGTGACACATCCCCAATAAAATCTTACACTGTTCAATCATTACCTCTTTAGCACAATTACGAACATCCCCTGTGTTCCAGAACAGCATATTATGGGATGCACTTTAAACATTTTACCATAATTTAGCAGAGAAAACGCCGCTGGCAGAAAGGGAACCATGAGAACCTCACTTAGTACACTAGTATCTGATCCATTCTAGAGGACAAGTAAACAACCTTCAGCTTTAACAAGGTAAAAGCTGTAAGAGTTATCAGTATTGGCTCAAAAAGCAGCGGAATTCCAAGCCTGCCAAACACAGCAAGTCAAGCAAACAAAACAAAAAGTATTTATTTAGCCAGGAGTTACCTTACTGTCCCATCCACTCTCTGTAAGAAATGCTATAGGGTTTTTCTAGCCAAGCACCCCAGTTCTGACAGATACTGTCAGGAGGAGATGCTTTTAACACTTTTGGTGAAGAGATCATTCTTTGACCTCAATCATCATTAAGTTAAAAATCAGCTTAATAAACTTCTGAACTGAGGTTTCACCTGCACCAACACACTCAGCAGCCTATTTCCAAACCTTCCTGGTGCTTTCTGAGCACTTACTTTTGACCTCCACAACAACCCCTGGTGATGACCAGAATCACATCACCTCCATTTCACCAGGCAATCCTTCATTCTCATGCCCAGACGAAACCTAAGCACTGTATATTCATTCGAACATGAAGATAACCATATTAGATGGGGTCAGGTCCAGCTGGCTTCAGATCATGTTCCTGACACCAGTTAGCAGCAGATGCCTTGAACAACCATGTAATTCCCAGGTCACATTCCAGTCCCCTCAAGGACTAGTCGAAAACGCTCAAATCCTTCAGGGGACTATGATAGGATATGACCCAAAATCTGAGGACATTCTGCATTTGTGCAGCAGCAGCTTTCCCCACACATTTCTCTCTCTCTCAGTTGTTGGGTTTGCTGCAATGAAAAGGGAAAACAACAAAGAAGATTCTGTTTTCAGAAAACTGTAAGTAGAGAACTCAAGTTTTATTTTCTGAGCAGTAGCAGGTTACTTAAAGCCCCTCATTTCAGGATTATTAATCATCCCATAAGCATTATTTTGTTATCAGCAGCAAGCACCACTTACCACTTTGTAACCCTGAGGGAACAATAAACATAATTTTCCTAAAAAAAAAGGCTACACTTGACAAGTGATGTGCACATTTCCTTGGGCACCACTGGACTTCTGAGATAAGTTACGGTCCAGAATGGAAGTTCTCGGAGAGGAGCAAAGCTGGCCTGTGCTCCCACACCGCCTTCAGTGAAAGCTCATATAAAGGTCAAAGGATCTGGAGCATGTTAGTACTTAGCAATGTTAAGGAACTTTGGTTGCAGCTTCTTTCCAGCTTCACTAGAGGATTTTGGATTAAACCTAATTCATGGTTTCAAGGTTGCTTAGGTCACTCTTAACAGTTTTAATAAATTAAGTAAAAGCCTTCAATTAGAAGCCACAAGAAAGGAGATTAAAAATTCCCATTTGTGAAGCTGCCAGGACTGCTCAAAAATTTTGATACACTTAATTTCACGTTTAAATCTATTAGCAGTATTTAGCATAAACAAGTGAGATTTTGTTCTATATGCCCTCCAGCTCTATTTCAGAAACAGTCTGTAAAAATCTGTGTCTAGATCAGCAAAATCTCAAGCAGACAGTGGTTAATTATTTTATAGCAGCCTTTACAGAAGCACAGGCTATTCAAGCTACAAGCCAACTGCACTGTATCCCATCTACATAATCTCTTCTATTAAGCTATCATAAATGAAGCCTGAGTTTGAACTATAGGCACTTTGTTTAATTTACTTTGCACCAAGCAAAATAATTCTCAGCCCTGTTTCAAATTCCAGTCAAGCCAGAAATTATATATTTATGAAAAGCAAAAATACACGTGTTTGTGTAAGCGCTGTAAGGACGGAAAATAAAATAAAATACTCCCATAGCTCGGGCACTGCAGAGTTTTATAAAAGATGTCCCTCGGCGAGTAAGTATTTTATCAGTCAGAAGTATTAAATCATTGATTTTATACTAGAAAGATGGGGGGGGGAACTCTTGAATTATCAGCTTCTGCGGCTTTAAGAGCAACTTTAATGAAGCTGGTTTCTACAAGCATTCCTGAAACACCTTCCTTCCCAGCTCACACTCTCCAGCCCCTGCTCCCTGCCTCCCAGTCAGGCCCGTTATCTCCCAGTCCGAGTCCCGGTCGGACACGTGCTGCCAGCCTAGCTGGCAGTGCCAGGGCACAGGGAAGCCTGGCTCACAGGGCAGGGTTCCCTTCAGCAGAGGAGTTCCTGCAAGTCTCCCTCCCCTTTGGCACTGAATTTGTCTACTCCAACTCCCTCCTGCCCAGTGAACAAACCAGAGATCCTCAAACCCTCCCTGAGGCGGCAAACCCAATGAATCCAGGTAACTGCAGAGGCCCCATCACACCTGTTGTCTAACACTCAAGAATTCCATTTCTGTAGCCTAAGAACCACAAATACAATTCCTGTTGAATGATCACCCATTGCTCCACATTCCACCCTCAACTCCTACCTTTTTCTATCCAGAATCAAAGATGCCTTACAAAAACAACACGGCTCAGGTTAAAGATATAACTGACTAAAAACCCCAAAGACCTGCAAAACTAATAAAAATGTTTTTAAAAAGCACGTGGGCCTCATTTGTGTGCACTGGTTCACAAGAACAGAGGGGACAAACTTCTCCCACTACTTGCATAAAGCTACTTTTAACCTTTGCCACCTTACATCAGTCACTAACTGCAAACCTCAAACATATCTGAATGCCTGCTGGCAGGTACAGCAATAAAAAAATCCTGGGATATCAGGAATTTATTATTAGTAAGAAAGATAACTGCTATATCATGTTCTCAACTTGGAATGAAGTAAACTTGACAGACACCAAGTTTACAGGAACTGCCCCACAACAGAACTGCAGTTTAAATATCAGGTTAGGAGGAGGCCTGAAGTTTGGTTCCATGTCCCATTTCCTCAGATAATGGGGGTGTTCCCGTCAACTTGAGCAGTGCCACAGTCTGCATTCTGTAAGGATGCACCAGAACAGTTCCAGCAAGGTGTTCTTCACTGAGAAACCAGCACAGGTCAGTTCTACCTGCACTTCCTTACAGCACAATGCACACCCACCCTGCAGAGGAATGAGCTCTCCACCATTACCCTCACACAACAGAGAGCTTAAGTACTGTGGCAAAAGGCAAAGCAAACGTAACACTTAAGACAGGTGTAAACTCACTGCTTGCAATGATTTATAGGTGAGCAGAACAGCACAATAATCCTCCAGTCGTCCCTGGCCGCCCTTGGCAAACTGTGAACAGCCCTGTCCCCAACACACACGTTTTACAGGTATGTGTTTACAGGAACTACCAAGTGATGAGTTTGGTGCATCCACCAGGAGACACAAGGCAGACATGTAACTTGGTCTAGTGGGAGCTGCCCCTGCCAACAGCAGGGGGATGGAAATACAGGATCTTTAAGGTCCCTTCCAACCCAAACTGTTCTGGGATATTAGGATTTTTCACAACAGGCATTTCAGAGTGGCTCAAACACAAGAAGACAAGCCAAGACCCTGCCCGTTAGCATGAAGTTAGAACAGGGAATTCCTAAAACATGCCATCTATCAATGAGATCCAATTAATCCACAGATTCTCAAAATCCTATTTGGACTCCAGAACTTCTAGAGACATTAACCTAGATCAATATTGACTATTGCCAAAGCTCTTCACTTACGCAGCTGCAAATATTGCTAAAGATATACAGTGACAGGTGCCCTTTGGTCCTCCGTGCTGTCTCAAGGCTGTGTCACAGTTGTCACAGCATTAGCGCACTCCAGGCCACAAAACTTCCTTCAGAAGGAGAGCCACCCACTAATCCCCTCTGTAGAATCTTCAATTAATCAAGACAGAAAGCAGAAACGTATTAGAAGACCCCAAAATCTCCCAGGGCAAGCGAAAGACCAGAGCAAAAGGCTCTGGGTCTCTGCATTACAACTTAAAGGTCACATTTTACTTCAAGCTGTAGCACTCTCAACATTACTTGAAATGTGTCTGTTGGTTTAATTCCCTCTGTGGAACTACTGTAACAGCAAGACCAGAAATATTTTTCAGGAACCACCATAGGCCAGTTTCATTATAAAGCAATTCTTGCCCCTTATTCTCAAATATAGGACAGCAATTCACTTAAAACACCTACAGCAACTGCCAATGAAAACGTTTGGTATTTCCCCAACACCTTCCTTTATTATACAGCCTTTAGCACTTTTTATTTTTAAACTATTTCATGAACTTTCCCCATGATAAAAGCTTGAAATATGCTGACCATTCCTGTTTTGAATTAGGGCTACTGGGAAGGTATCTCTCCAGCCTAATCTTCTGTATGAGTCAGGCTCTGAGAGGAGATTCACTGTGCTCCTCCCTCTGCATGCTGGCAATCTTCACATTTCTGTTCCTGTGGTTGTGCCAATACCAGATTGGGCTTAAAAGCAAGACTTTGAAATACTAACAGCTTATTAAGTGAAAAAACTCACCCCCAAATATCAGAAAGTCAGCTCAGGGAAGAATAAACTCATTTATTCTAATGATTCTCTACATTTAAAATTAATCCCACCATCATTAAGTGCTTTCTAAAGTTCACTCCAGTGTGGGAGTCAGCAGTGAAAATGTGAAGACTGTTACATTCCAAGTTCCATCAGCAAATCCATCTTAAATAAAAGTCACATAACTGAACAAACACTCATAGAAGGCAGTAAAAGCCACAAAGTACAAGTGTGTCACCCATTTAACTCTGTAGAGTTAACTCCGCTAATCAGCTAATCAAATAATTTCTGACTGCCAGTGTAACAGCTTAATGAGGAAACACATGAAGGTTAAATCTGGAGTACACGTGGAAAAGCTGGAACACAAGATTCAAAACTCTACTACCTCAGTAAAATCTAAATTGTGGTTAAAACTTCCTTCTAGAAATCAGGTTTCACAGAAACCTTGGTGACGTGGGAACAAGGAATGCTCGATTGAGAGAGAGCGATGGACGGATGGGGAGCTGTGGCAACATGGAAGATAAGTTTAATTTCTTCCAATGTTCTTCTTATTTCAAAGTTTAATCACTTGCCTCCTGTCTTACTTTTAAAGCAACAACACTCCTCCTCTGTGTCCTGCACAGCCTGGAAAGCACATTCTTCTCCAAATATGGTTTGACTGAACAGAACTTGCACGTTCCTTTTCCACAAACTCCTTTTACCACCTGCTCTAATCACCACGAGATATCCTGACATTTGCAACACTCCACTCTAAGCATGTTCTCCTAGCAACTGCTGGTGAGATTTTTAGTCGCTTTTATCCCTGACTCTTCGTACTATGACAAAGAATTCCTACAGTAAAGTATTTCTAGGCCTTGCCATGGCATACTCAGCGTGTCAGCTGCTGCATTACTAATGAACACTATAATTACCAAGCATGATTCCATAATTAGAAATAATTCCAATTATACCTTTAAGTGTTTTCCTTCTCCCAAGCATTTAGTAAACACACATCAAAACTATTGCATCAAATTCCCTGTCTCAGTAGCAGCATTTGCAGCAACAATAAAAAGCTGTTGGAGAACCAATTCTGTAGAAGAACAGGCTGCTATGGAGGTGATTTATGATGATTAACTCCTGTTATTCTCTTTTTGCTCCTGGTGGTGAAATTTATGTTACTGATGAGACTCACATGGTTTAATCTCAGTAGCCTATGCATGACCTTAATTTATATAGTTTTATGTTATCTGGCAAGTTTGTTGAAGTCTTCTCCCTAGCTAGAGCAAAACTTGTCACTTCAGGACACTTCCCAAATGGAGACATGAAGGAGCACCTCCACAAACTAAAGATCACCTGAGGACAGACAGAAAAGCAGAGTTAAAGCGCTCCTCAATCACAAGAGTCTCCTCCCTGTATCCAGAGATACAGATCTCTGTAACACAATCCCACTGCTGTCACCACAGAAGAGGTTTTCGGAATAGGAGATCCCTGTGTGTTCTACCACAACAATTTAACAGCTTGCACCCTGAGAAGAGTATGGGCATGTTCTGCACAACTGTTTTTTTATGATGGTGCAGCAAGTACCTTGATAAAAACTGGGACAGCTTTTACACAGTTTACACTGAAAGGTGAAAAAAATAAATCTCAAGTGCTCATTCAGCTGAAGGCATTAACATGGTAGTAACAAAACTCTCATTAAAAGGAGGAAGCATTTAATACACAGATTTGCTCAAGAACCAAAGCCCTCCCTTCCCACTTCCTTACAGTGGATGTCCTTATGTGCCTGTATATCTACACACACAGACAGACATATATTCTATGCTCTGAGCAATTCTGAGATTGATGAACAAATCCTCTTATTTCTTTAGCTGATGTATCTGACAATATGCTTTTAAGAGAGTTTCTTGGCCAAATTACACCTAGAACCATAAAACTGTGAAGGTTGGGAAAGACCTTTAAGATCAAGTCCGCCTGAAACTAGTCCTTGTGCCATGTTTGTACTGGAATCACTTGTAACTGCAAAGCAGGGTAAGTCTTTTCATTTCTGTAACTGAACCAACTACTTACATGACAAGTCAAGTTAACAGAATATTATACACTGACTCTCCCAACAGAAATAAGAGCCATTGACCTTTAGAAAACAACTGCTAAGCTGATTGGAAACCTGCAAAATAACTCAGGGTTTGGGCTGAGCTTTTGCTGCAGGGGCATCCAAGTCTCTCTTGAATGAAGCACTTCCCCTGTACCACAAAACCATGCCCTGCGCTGCCAGGTGACATTTCAACGAAAACGCAATACAAGACACCGCAATTAAAGCCACCCAAAGCAAACCACCTGCAATCACCCATGTTTACATTGGCCTCAACCACCACTCACAGCCACACCACTCCGCTCTAACGAGCGTTTACCACTAAAACGCCCGTCACTCCACCTAATTGCCATTGATTTCAACACGGGAATTGCGGGTGCCTCACCCTCCGGCCCGTGGTGATCCCGAAAAAAGCCGGTGATCCCGAAAAATCCGCTCCCTCACCGGCCCTCCAGCGCTGGGGCTGCCCCGGCCGGGAGCGCTGAGCCCCCTCCCCGTGCCCTGTGCCCCCCACCACAGGCCCCTCGGCGTCCGCACCCGCTCAGGGAGCCTCCCGGCACCCCCAGCAGCCCCCGGGGCCCCGGGGACAGCGCTCCCTTGACCGCCCCGCCGGCGAGAACGGGGCGAGGGGCGGGCGGTCCCACCCCCGCCTCACCTGGAGGTGATGGCGGCGGAGCAGCGCACCCGCTCGCTGAGGTCGCACAGGGCCTGGTAGTGGCTGTCGCGGCCCTTCTCGCGCTCCAGGTGGCAGGCGTACAGGGACAGCAGGATGCCGGCGGCGCACACGGCGGACCGCGCCACCCGCTCCCAGCGCGGCACCGACACCCGCAGCAGGACGGGCGCCGCCATCTTTGCCCCGTCCCTCCGCCTCAGACCGCGACGCGCGCCCGGCGCCCGTGCCCGCCGCGCACGCGCGCGCGCCCCTCATTGGCCCGCCGGCGCCCCCCGGCCCCGCCTTCCCACACCCCTCCGCTCGCGCCGGACGTGGCGCCTCGCGACGACGTCACGTCAGGCCGGGGAAGGAGTGAAGGGTGGGGGGGCCGGACTGTGTGGCGCCCCCTGGCGGCGGTTGGGGGCGCTGCAGAGAGGCTTCGCTCCGCAGCTCTCCCCCGCCCCTCACAGATTTCTGCAGGAAAATTAGCTTTTCCCCCCTTTTTTCCCCTCAGATCTGAGCCGCCAGGGGAAATGTGGCAGTTCTGAGGAATGCTACGAAAGTCGACACGGCTGATATGACCCTTAGGGATGATGTGTCGCTTCACTGTAAGGTGGGTCTCAGGCAGGTTCTCCAGTGAGGCTCCAGGTGTTTTCCATGGTTTTGGACAGAATGAGCCTGCAGACACACAGAGCCCATCTGCTGTGCAGAGGGGTCTCCCTGAGGGCCTGTTAACATTCCCAAAGATTTTCTGGGATGTGTAATTTGGACAAGCACTATAAAAAGTGCATAGAAAGTTTGTTTTTCCTAGCACACACCATAGCCTGGTGCTCCGCCTGGCTCCAGAGCAGCTGCTGATGGATTCCCCCGAGCCTCACGCAGCCTTGGAAGAATAAATACGCCGCGCACTTGAGCAATGGGATCTCACCACCTGTTTCCCAGGTCTGGGATCAGATTCCATCACTCCTCACAGCCAGAACTGTGAGTCCACAGCACTGGTCACAATCAGACCGACGCAACCCAAGGCAGTCAAGGCTGGATCTCCTTTCTTTCACACGCCTCTGGTTTCTATCAAAAGCAGCATGTGGCTGTGGCTGAAGAACCAGCCAATGTCTCTAATCTACCCACACAAAAGTCACTGCAGATAAAACCAATCTTTGCTCGCTGTAAATACCACCATAACCACCAGTACTGCTGTGTTTGGGGATGGCCACCGGCTACTCCTTCTCCCGCCCTTCCCCAGTTCCTTGCAGCCCGTTATTTTGGGCATTAGGAGATGCGGGAGTGAGTCAGTACAAAAGGAAGCTCTGGAGTTTTCCCAAGGAAGGCAGGAGGACAAAGCACAAAGGCAGCATTCATCCCATGCTGCCCTCATTGTTCCGCAGAACAAAACCAATTCAAAGAGGGACGCGCTGCAAAATGACTTCAAGCACCAAGAATCCCTCTGCCAGCAAAAAGAGGGGAGTTGAAAACTATTAATTAAAAGGAGTTGAGAAAACCACTCATTAAGGAACGAGTTGTTTGAACTCTAGAAAAAGTATAAACGAAATTATAAATCTCCCGCTCTCTGTGCCATGATTTGCCGTCAGTGGGAACAAGGGCCGAGGGACAATGGGAAAGGAGCAGAGATGACGGATACAGGAGAACATGACGTCATTTAAAAAATACATTCCTCCAAGTAGACAGTGGCTCTAAAGCAGGGAGAATCAGCCCATGCCGATGACGTCGTGCATGGGGCTCTGGGGGCAGGAGGGACCCTCACTTCTTTTTTGGGGTGAAAATCACAGAATCACAGAATTTTTAGGGTTGGAAGGGACCTCTGGAAATCACATAGTCCAACCCCCCTGCCAAGGCAGGGTCACCTGGAGCTGGTGACACAGGGACATGTCCAGGTGGGTTTGGAATGTCTCCAGACAGGGAGACTCCACATCCTCCCTGGGCAGCTGTTCCAGGGTTCTGCCCCACTCCACGGAAAGAAGTTCTTCCTCATGTTGAGGTGGAGCTTGTTGTGTTTTAGGTCATGGACATTTCTCCTCATCCTGTCACTGGGCACCACTGAAAAGAGTCTGGCACCATCCTCCTGACATCCACTTTTGATATACTTATCTCATGTATGTATATCATACATGTACCATATAAAAAAAATNGGGTTCTGCCCCACTCCACGGAAAGAAGTTCTTCCTCATGTTGAGGTGGAGCTTGTTGTGTTTTAGGTCATGGACATTTCTCCTCATCCTGTCACTGGNACACATATGAATATCTCTTTTATATATATGCATATACATATATACATATATACCTCTACATATATACATATATACCTGTACATATATATACACACATATATCGATATGCATATTTAGATAAATATATGCATATATATACACATGTATACATACATATTTTAATATACACGCCTATGCATATATATATAGATAATTAATGAGATCCCCTCAGTCTTCTCTTGGCTAAAATCCAGCACCTGCAATTCTAGCGAAGGCCTGAATTCTGAAGGGCTTTTGGGGGGGTTCCTTCTCCACAGAGAACGATTCCCTGAGGGCTGTTTAACTGCGGCCTAGGTATTTATTGCGACTGTGGGGTCCCGCTTGCGCGGGCTTAACCACAGTCTGTGTTCATTTTGAACCGAGTGTCCCACAGGCGCGGGTTTATCGCCATTTACGTGTTTATTTCCACCGCAGCAGCCGCCGCCATGGCAGCCCCTCGCGACGCTTCCCGCGCGTCCCCTCAGGGAAGCGGAGGGGGCGTGACCTCTACTAAGCCCCGCCCACCCTCCTTCCCCCTCGCACGCGGAAGTGACGCGTGCGCGGTGACCTTCAGAGGCGGCGGGCGGGTGTTGGGACGGGTCGCGCTCTGTCTCCCGGTGTTTCTCCCCGGTTCCCTTCGCTCCAGCTCCAGCTCCAGCTCCTGCTCCGCTCCCCGCCGCCATGCCCAGGGGCAGCCGCAGCCGCACGTCCCGCGTGCCGCCCCCCGCCAGGTGAGGGCCGCCCAGGCCGCCTCCTGCTCTCCGTCCCCTCTCCTTCCCGAGGGCCCCGCGCAGGCCGCAGCGGCCTGTCCGCCATTGCACCGCAGCCGCTGCGGCCCGGCGGATGGCTCTGGGGGAGTTGGAAGTGGGTCTGCTCGGCCGCAAGGCCTGGCCATCCCGCGTTTGGACTTTAAGGCCTTATTAATCCTTAAGGGTTAATCAATCCCTTTTGGGTCGTACCTCATTTTTTTGCGCAAGATAGCGCAGTCCTTTGTGGGGTGGGGGGACGGCAAGGCTTTAAAACAGCCAGAAAGAAGCCTGCAAACATAACCCCCGTCTTGCATAAGTCGCTCACCAGAACACCGAGTTCCTGCCCTCGGGCTGTAACTCCATGACTGTTCGGGAGGGACGGTGACCTCCTGACCCTGCAGCCACGTGGGCTCTGCCCGGAGCGGTTTGGAGTGATGATGATGATGATGATGTGAGGTTTCTCTCTCTCTCCTCCTTGCAGCCGGGCCCCGCCGATGAGAGCCGCGTCCCCAGCGCCGGCTCCTCGGGCCGCGGTCCCGGCCGCCGCTCCGCCTTCTGCCGTGGCGGCTCCGGCGCCGAGGCAGCCAGGGCTGATGGCCCAGATGGCCTCGACCGCCGCCGGGGTTGCCGTGGGCTCGGCCGTGGGACACACCATCGGCCACGCCATCACCGGAGGGTTCAGTGGAGGGAGTGGCCACGAGGCTGCTCGGCCTGATATCACTTACCAGGTGAGGGAAAGCACAGCTGGACACTACTAGTGCCTTGACAGATCAGCCTACGGGCTGAGGTAGTTCCTAGCAGCATGGAGCACCTCACAAATCACAGCTGGGATATATAGTTATAGTCTTTCTGTATATAGACTATATATATAATCATGTGTAGAATGTAGTTAAATTGAATCTCCAAGTTAACCACCACATTCACCCTGAGTATCTTAAAAGTAGTTCAGAGGGATGCATGAGTGATGTATGCTTGTGGCAGGGTGTTAGTGTTGTTTTCTACTGTAATATTCAGGCAGGACTTCCATGTTCCAGGTCTGATGATGGTAAGATCTATTGTAAGACCTTTCTGTGCTGCTCAGACACTCGGACAAAACTGTTACTTTGCCCAAATGCCATTCAGAGTTACCTGATCATATCCAAAATCACCCAAGTGTTTCTCACTTAAAAAACTACTCTGAATGTGTCATGCCACTGCTGGACACTTACTTTGTACTTCAGCCCATTATATTTTTATCCATTTAAAAAGCAACATTTTGCCTAAAATACAGGGAAGAAACCTCAGCAAGCAGCACGGGGGTGGTTTGGCTTTGAGCTGGAGCTGTTGGAAGGGCCCTTACAGGGTTGTGTGTGCTGTTTCAGGAGCCCCAGGCAGCTCAGGGTGCCCAGCAGCAGCAGCAGCAGGCTGGTCCTTGCCAGTATGAGATCAAACAATTCCTGGAGTGTGCACAGAACCAGACTGACCTCAAGCTGTGCGAGGGCTTCAGCGAGGTGCTGAAGCAGTGCAGGTTTGCTAATGGTAAGTAGATGGTGCTGACAGTAAACTACTAAATGGGCTTATCAGTAGAATTATTGTGGGAATGATGTCCCAGGGTTTTGATCCGTCTGGTAGGGAATGGGGAGGGATGGCAGGTGCACCAAAGTCAGGTAAAGCAGCTGCTGTTCTGTTGGCCTTCTTGCTTTAGTCCTGTACATGTAGCTGGAGGTGATGGGGTGGAGAGGGGGTGAATTCCTGAAGTTTTGTGCAGGTGCATGGATTGAAGCTGACTGGGAAAGTGGCAGCAGCACACTTGGAGAATCAGCAGGGCACTGCGAGCCTGTAGGAAGGACAGCAGCCAAACCATCCTGACCTGGGAGGATGGAGATGCTGCACACCAGGGTGCTCTGCTGATGTCTGGAGTTCAGCATGTCCCAGCAAATGGATGAGGGGAAGGGGGAACATCCTAACAAATCTGCTTTATGGCAAGGAAAATCACCTGCCATTCAGGGATCCAAAACTTACTGACATAACTCCTTACCTTGCAGGTTTGGCCTAAGCCTGCAGGACAAGGCTGCTGAAGACCATCTTGCAAGAACTGACCTATGAATGAAAAAAAAAAAAGCTTCAATAATAAAGTTTAAAGCTGTCTGATACCTTGTTAGTTCATATATTCACACTCATCCTGCCATAGCTGCCTCTGATGTGATACAACTTAATAAACAGCCGCAGATTAATTTAGCACAAAATGGAAGAAGGAACAATAAAGCAGAATGAGCTACTGTGGGTTCACTGTTTTGCTGCTCATGTTGGATGTATGTGAAATGGTGTATGAATAAACTTCTCTCTCTCTAGAAGTACCATCTGTGCTTGTTGAGTTTGAGTGCTGGAGTTGAGGTGGAAGGGTGAGGAGGTGAGAACTGATTTTGGCAGCTGTGCTGCCAGCAAGGGTGCCTGGAGGGCTGGAGCTACAGGAGTTCAGGACTGCTGGTAGCTCAGTGGTTACCTCTGCCTGCCAGGTATCTCCTCCTTGAGCGTTTGAACCCCACAGGCAACTTCTGCTGATGAAAATGTGTGGTGACAGGGAAGGCTGTGGATGACTCCACAGTGTCCTGCACGGTGGGTGTCGGTCCTCCAACAGCCTCCTGCATACCTTTAAAACAAGCTCTGTGTTCAGATTCAAGGGATTCTGAACATCAGACTCCAGTTCCTAGTAACAGAAGCTGTAGATGTTTTCTTTGTCCTGTGACAGAAGCTGAGGGCTGAAATATTAGAGGATGGTCCTGTGGCCTTTCCCTGCTGCCTGGCTCAGGCAAGTGACAAAGCCCCTGCTGCTACATGAAACAATAATAATCATCATCACTATTTTAAGAGTATTTACGGATACAAGATGCAAACCCATCTCTTTCCCTTGGAGGGAGCAGCCAGCTCATGCCTTGCTCAAACCCTTGGAGCTTGCTAACATCTTCCTGCACTTCTCTGGAAAACCCTGGTTAGGGTGTACTCCCCCAGAGGATTGTGATGGGGAAGAACCCTGCTCTGAAAAGTGCAATTCCTGATAAAAATACCTTTTATGGCATGACCTGTTTTTCCTGAACCGCTTTTATGCTGCTGGATATTCTGCCTGTTCCTGAAGGCCTCCACCTCTCATCTGCAGTTCCTGGAAGCAAAAGGATTAAACCAGTGTTAAAACGACAGAATATTGAATTGGAAGGAACCCCTGAGGATCATCATGTCCAGCTCCTGGGGGAAGGGTCACCTCACACATGAAGAACCAGGGCTGGTGACAACGAGCCTCTGCTGATCAAGCTTCCCCGCTCACTTCTGAGGTGCAACAGAAATAAAACCAGTTTGGGCCAAACTGTGAGAGGAAATGGCGTTAAGCTGAGATGGGAAATTCAGATTAGATACGATAAAAACTTTTTTCACTGTTGGGGTGGTCTGGCCCTCGGAACAGGTTGCCCAGGGAGGTGTGGTGGAGCCACCATCCCTGGAGGTGTCCAAAAGGTGCTGCGGTTTAAGGGTTGCTGGGTGCACGGCTGGACTGGATGACTCTAAAGCTCCCTTCCCACCTTGATAACTCCACGACTCCAC
>VXAY01007336.1:317035-336623 GCA_013399855.1 Oxyruncus cristatus
GTGGCAGCTGCGGGCGGGGGGCGATGCCCGGCGTGTCTCCCCCAGACAGAAAATCCCCCCCTTTGCCCCCTCCCTGCAGTCCCGGCGTATCCCATTAGTGCCAAGGACCGGCTGCTTATATAATTCCAGGGTGTCTTACACAAACTCCCGGGCTCTCTCCTCCCAGGAGAAGGCGGCACACGGATCCCACACTTCTCTCGGCAGTGCTCCACGGATGCACCCCCGCCAGCCTCAAGCCCTTCCCCACAACACCAACCCCCCGGGATGTGCATTTTTCACTTCAAAAAGAATCAAAGTTGTTGGTTGCCCTCCACCTCAGAGATATTTTATTCTTCCAACTTCCTGACCCCGCCTCTCGTTTATAATTCCAGCCCAGGCTTAGTTTGGCGTTGCTTGTAGTATTTCCAACGGCTAAAATTTTATAAATGAAATCAAACTTACGGCTGTTTAGAACAGCCCATGTTAGACATCACTCCCGGCAGCAGCAGCCGCCAGATACCCCAAAACACCCCATCAGTCTTTACAACCAGGTCAGGACAGATACACACTGATAATGAGATTTAAATGTACTTAGAGATGCCAGTGCCCTGGCAAAGTTATTGCTACCTAGGAGAGGGGAAGGGGGAGAGGAAAAGCCTGCAGTACTGGGGATCTGCTGCCTGCCTCTGTCCCCTACCCAGCAACAAACTCTCACCTCAAAATGACAGTGTTGCTGCCCAAGCTTGTAAGAGCTGCTTTCCGTCCTAATTGCTTGGACTCCGTGTATGGGCACAGAAAGAAGCTGAAAACATCCAGCTCCCAGAGCTTAAAGGGAAAAGCCAGTAAAAATTAGGGATCAGGAGCACTGATGATATCCCACGCCCCTTCCAAAATACTGTCGCACTGCTCCTCCTCCAGCAAAAAAAAACCAACCCAGAAATAGGAAAAAGAGATGGGATAAGAGCCTTACAGGAGTTTTACTCCTTAAGGAGGCTGTTGGCAGGTGCACACAAGTGCTGAGGAAGCTTTTTCAGCTGCTGTCCTTGTGCTGGCTCAGCCCTGACTGACCCCACAGCACCCAGTCCCCCCACCTGCACACTGACCCACTGAGCCCCTCTTGCTGCTTCACCGGCTCTCACCACCTGTTTTCCCTCCATAGTCCTTTTCCCTTCCCTTTAAACACTATTTTTTCCTCCTTATTCTCAGGCAAAAATAACTTTGTTGTCATCTTAGTAAGGGGAAAAAAAGGAAAAGAAAAAAAAGGCAGATTCCAGCAGTTGGCAAGGGACATCGGGTGGTGCTGGCATGGGGTGATGATCCTGGAGGTTGCTACTTGCCCTTGTGAGCTGGGTGTGGGGAAGGGATCAGGTTTTGAGGTGCTGCAGTGCTCCCCAAAGCCATGCCCCAGGCCAGGCTGGTTCTGCCCCTTGGGACAGCCAGGCTATAGGGGAATCCAGTGGGATTTCTCCTGTTCTCAGTGGGATCTCCACAAGGTCCCAAGGGCAAAGCTTGGCTTTTCCAACCAGAAAAATAATCCTGTTGATCTTTGGTCTAGGATTGCCTTCCGCCTCCTTCCTCCTCAGTATTTTCTCCTCCAGAAGGGATCAAGGGTCCCGGCCCTGGGAGCAGCCAGTGCCTGTCCTCACTCTTTTCTCCTTGCAGTCCCTTTGTGCCTGCAGACGAGCCCAGAGTGCTGCCAGATAGGAGCCAGAGATGACCAAGGAAGAAGAGCTACCAGACTGGAACTCATCCAAGGAGTTTTATGAAAAATACGAGCCGAAGGAGGTTTTGGGCAGGTAAAGCCTGTTCTTGGCAAGCAGCTTGTTTTGGTTTCACGCATTCCAGTACCGGATAGGAACAGTGTTCCCTGGGAATCTGATACAAACAGGGCCCAGAGCAGCATGGGGCTAAAAATAGCATGGAACAGCACTTTCCATCAGCTCAGAAACCTCCTGTCCCACTGGGACAGGGTGACAGAGCGACACCTGCTCGTGCATGGAAACACCGGCCGGCCCCGGTGCCGATGGCACGGCCGTGGGGTCGGGTTGGGCGGGGAGGAGGGGAACCCCCATCCTGTCTGTGTCGTCCCTGGCAGGGGGGTGAGCAGTGTCGTCCGCCGGTGCATCCACAAAACCACCCGGCAGGAATATGCCGTGAAGATCATCGACATCACGGCGGGAAACATATCCCCCAAGGAGGTGCAGGAGCTGCGGGAAGCCACCACGAAAGAGATCGACATCCTCCGCAAAGTCTCGGGCCACCCCAACGTCAGTAAGTCAGGGCAAGGGGGTTTTCTGCCCTGTTTAGTTCTGCAGTGTGTCCCCAGGAAGAGGTTTTGGGGTGAAATCCCTGGAGGGTCAGCGCTCTGATGATCCTAACACGACGCAGGGCACCTGCTCAGAGTGTTGTTTGCTCTGCCTCCACGCGCACAGCAGCAGTGCCCATGTTGTCTCCCAACCGAAACACTAGTGCATATCAACTCCTCATTAACTCAGTTAGCAATCAAATCAGCAGTTTTAGCCCGTTAACAGACAGGAACATGCTATACGCTGTGCTCACAGCCCCCATGTTTTATTGCAGTCCAGCTGAAGGACAGCTATGAATCCAGCACCTTCTTCTTCCTGGTGTTTGACCTGTAAGTACCAGCTTGCCCAGCATCCCAGGTCCGTTTCCTCTCTGCAGATTGGCCCCAGCTTTTTATGGCCCGGACGGGGCAAAGTTGGGGCACAACCAGCTCTTGCTTTAGGTAGAACTGAGCCAGCTCATTGCAGCCTTGCTGCCGGCACTGTTTCCCTCCGTCAGCAGCTCAGGTTTCCCTGTAACATTTGGTGGGAGCTGTCATGCATCCCTGTGGGTTATTTATATGCTCAGTGGGACCAGAGTGTCTGTGATGCCACAGCTCCCAGTGCCAGGGCAGAGGGATGGATGTCAGTGGAGGGGGATGGCACTGCGAGAGCCCCGTCCCTGTCCCATCTTTGATGGTTCGACCTGATGATCTTAAAGGTCTTAAAGGTCTTTTCCAACCTTAACAATTCTGTGATTCTGTCCAAAGCCTGCCCTCTCCAGGCGCAGCCTTTTCTCCTGCCACCTGATGTTTTACAGACATATATAAAGACATTTTTACCCCTTTTTACTAACAAGTCAGCTGGTTATTTTGTGCAGTGGGTGCCCTGGGTTGTTAAGGGCCAGCAACCCCTGGGTGCCACCACCCTGGTTTGCCATTACAGCTCAGCCACTGCCTGTCTCTGTTTCCCGCACCTCATGCAGGATGAAGAGAGGGGAGCTCTTCGACTACCTCACCGAGAAAGTCACCTTGAGCGAGAAAGAAACCAGGTAAGGCCAGATGCACAGTGTGGTTTTGAGGGACAACCTTGCAGCCAGCACGGCACTCATGGACAAAACAGCACCCCAGGCGGTGCTTCTGTCCCCATCCCCATCTCTGGGAGCGTGGAGCATTCGGGATGTGACCTGTGTTGCCATCCATCCCCAGGAAGATCATGCGAGCGCTGCTGGAAGTGATCCAGTACCTCCACTCCATCAACATTGTCCACCGGGACCTGAAGCCGGAGAACATCCTCCTGGATGACGACATGAACATTAAGCTGACGGATTTTGGCTTCTCCTGCCAGCTGAATGAGAATGAGAAGCTCAAAGGTAGGAGGATGGCGAGGTGAGGGTGACGCTGGAATGTTGTTGCAGTGCCCATGGATGGGAGTCGAGTTTTTCCAGCCCCACTGTCTCCCTGGGCCAGTCTCTCTGCCATGGGTGCAAATTGATGCTGGTCTTGGGGTGCTCTCCTGCTCCTACACGAGTTCTGCCTGCCCTTGGCTTGCACACTGCTCTCCTTGCCATGAAGAAGTTGCTGCCCCTTAGGAAAACCATCCTATTCTTTCCGGGTCTTTTTTCCTCTGTCTGTGAGTTGATCCTCATTACCCCGTCCATTTACTGCCCAACATTAATTTTTTTCACCCCCAACTGCTACCTGCAAAGAGCCACAGACCCAACAACAGGCAATCCCTCCCAGCAGCATCCCCACCCCTCTGTTCACTCTAACTCACCAAGAAAAGCCACCACTGGGTTGCAGTTACTCCTGGGAGCACCATCCCACCGCAAAGATCCCACCTGGGATGCAGTTCCCCCTCATCAACCGCTCAGGGAGGGTGGGTGGGGGTAGCACAACCCCCCTGGGCGGCTCAGGGGGATGCTCTGCCCTGTCTCCTCAGAGATCTGTGGCACACCTGGGTACCTGGCCCCCGAGATCCTGCAGTGCTCCATGGATGACGAGCACCAAGGCTACGGGAAGGAGGTCGATATGTGAGTGAGACGCTGCCCCCACACCTCCCCCTCGGGCTGTTCCCAAAACACACGAGGCTTGAGGCACAGCCAGAGTTGTGCCAATAGGAACCCATTTGAGTGTTTGGAAAGAGTTAAACGATGCACCAAAAGACAACACTGGCAGCTGCGAGGGGCCGTCCTGGTGACCAGGGGGCTCAGGCACAGAGCAGGGGCAGAAGCAGCCTTTGCCACATCAGGGAGGAAGCAAAGCAACACTTTCTGTTCATAAAAGTCAACTCAGCTGAGCTCCAAGACACATCACACACCGTGTTTAAACGTACATGAACCCAAGGCAGCCCCTGGGAGAGCAGCCAGCTCGGGACAGCCTGTCAGAGCCCCACAGGAACTTTGCCACCATCTCTGGTGGCTTCAGGCTCAGGCCCTCAGTGGTCAGAGCTGTAACCAAGCACTCAAAACACACCAGGGCATTTCAGCCCCTTTCCAGTTTAAATATCACTGTTAACTGCCACGGCAGGACACTTTGAACGCCACAGCCTGAGCTGAACATCTCAGAGCACCGCTGCATCCCACCCTCCCACATCCTCTCCTTCCCTCCAAGAAAGCAAGAAAGGCAAATACCTCCATCTCACAGCTTCCTCCTGCGGCATTCAGGGAGCAGCTCCACATCAGCTCAGCTCAAACCCCTCCCCAGCAGCAGGGCAGCCCCTGCTCCTCATTACCCATCAGAGTTAACAAGCCTCGGCAGCAGCTGAGCCCCCCTCACCGACACCACCCAGGGCAGTTTCCTCCTGGTTCTCCAGGGAGGCAAAAGCCAGTGTGGCCATCCCTGGAGTGCCACGTGGTGGGGCCGGAGGCTCAGTTTGGGCTGCCTGCCCACAGGTGGAGCACCGGGGTGATCATGTACACCTTGCTGGCCGGCTCCCCTCCCTTCTGGCACCGCAAGCAGATGCTGATGCTGCGGATGATCATGAACGGGGACTACCAGTTCAGCTCCCCGGAGTGGGACGACCGCTCTGACACCGTCAAGGACCTGGTAGGTGCTTGGGATGGGAAAAACCAGGCTGGAGCGGGGGTGTTGCAGACACCTGGGATACCTCTGGGCGTCCCCCTGCAGATCTCCCGGTTCCTGGTGGTGGACCCCCGGCAGCGGTACACGGCGGGACAGGCGCTGGCACACCCCTTCTTCCAGCAGTACGACGTGGAGGAGGTCCGGCACTTCAGCCCCTTCCGGAAGTTCAAGGTGAGGGGGAGCCTGGGAGCTGCAGGAGCCAGCAGGAGGATGGGCTTCCCAGCCTGGGTGGGAGACCCCTCTCCAAGCACTTCAGTGTACTGGTACTTCCTAAGGGCTTTATCACAGGAGGGGGTTAAATAAGAGAAGGGAAAAACTTGCCTCTCACCTCCAAAAAACACACTATGTAAGAGCTGGGGTTGTTAAGCCTGGAGAAGAGAAGGGTCCAGGGAGACCTCAGAGCCCCTTCCAGTGCCTAAAGGGGCTCCGAGAGAGCTGGAAAGGGACTTTGGACAAGGGCTGGAGTGACAAGACAAGGGGGAATGGCTTCACACTGACACAGAGCAGGGTTAAATTAGATATAAGGAAGAAATTCTTCCGTGTGAAGGTGGGGAGGCCCTGGCACAGGTTGCCCAGAGAAGCTGTGGATGCTCCATTCCTGGAAGTGTTCAAGGCCAGGGTGTGGAGCAACCTGGCCTAGCGAAGGGTGTCCCTTCCCATGGCAGGGGCCTGGGACAAGATGAGCTTTAAGGTCCCTTCCAACCCCAACCGTTCTGTGGTTCCCTGGCACGGCTCCGTGCCCTCTGCCAGCCGCACACGGACTAAACACCTGTGCCAGGAGCCGGGCTCCCTCCCGACTCCTCCACGCGGAGGGCGGCCGCGTGGGACGCGCTGGGGCCGACCTGGCCGTGCTGTAGGAGCGCCCAAGGGATTCCAGCCTGGCCCCCTGTGCTGCAGGTGATCTGCCTGACCGTCCTGGCGTCGGTGCGGATTTACTACCAGTACCGGCTGGCGAAGTCGGTCACCAGGGAGCTGGTGGTGCGCGACCCCTACGCCCTGAAGCCCGTCCGGAAGCTCATCGACGCCTGTGCCTTCAGGACCTACCGGCACTGGGTGAAGAAGGGGGAGGCCCAGAACAGGGCTGCCCTCTTCGAGAACACCTGCAAGGCCATCCTGCTGACCCTGGCAGCCGAGGAAGGGCTGTTCTGATCTCCCTGTGGAAGCCCGTGATGTGGCTCACGATAGGCGAGTAAAATCTTCGAAAACAAAGGGGGGATTTCTGTTTTTCTTTCCTTCTCTTTCGCTGGCCTCGGGTCAGGTGCAGATGCAGGCCCAGCTGCGATTTTCCCCCTGGGGTTTGTCCCACTGGAAGAATGGGTTTGGAGAAGCCACCTTTTAATAGAGGCATAACCAGCTGCAGCTCCCAACAGGGAAGGCTCAGGCCTTGGCGAATCCCAGCAGCAGAGCATGACCCTTTTGGGACAGTCAGAGGTGCAGGAGTGATGGGCAGTGCCCTGAGTTGTACCCCTTCCCACCCATGTGCTTTGGGGCTCCTCCTCCCATCAGGTTTGGTGCAGAGCTCCTGCACAGACACTTTGTAGCCTTTGTGCTGGTTTTAACACCCGTGAGGGGTGGGACACTGGTTTGTGACATCTGAGCACTTAGAAAACAGCAAACACGTTATTTTGTCACTGCTCAAGAGTCTATAAAGGTGCCTCTTTTTATTCCTGGGAAGGCTCAGCAGGTGGTATGAAGCTGGGACTTCCCCAGGGGATGGAGACTGATGTATGAATGAATCCCCATTCCAGGGATGGGCCCCCATCACTTCCCCCCTGGCAGCTGCTCCTCATGGCAGCCCCACACACACCCTACAGGGGGGCTGTGGGTGTGGGGCTGGAGGTCAGAGAAGCTCTGGCCTGGTCCCACACACGTACACCCCTCTGCTTATTTAAAAAGGACACCAAAATGAGAGCTGGAATACCTACCACACCAAATGGATACTAAAGACAACTCCCCCCCCCCGCCTGCCATTCCCAGTCTCTGCTCCCGCCCAGACATCCCAGTGCCCCAAAGGAGTCACAGCAGAAAGTATTTATTTTCGATTTTTTAAAACCATCAGGGTTTAATGGAAGGGACAGCTGGGGGTTACTGATCATCTCCAAAGGAGAAAATGCCTCAGGTCTTCCCAAGTGACCCCTCAGAGCTCGGGTTTGGTCCGGCTTTTCCGGGCTGTGACAGGCGGGATGTCGGCAGCGCAGCGGAAGCTGAGGTTGTCGGAGGCCGAGTCTGGTGTGTTCCCCATTCTCACAGTGAAAAAGAAACCCAAAATTAACCCTCCCTGGTTAACACGTGACCTGCTGTAACACACCAGAAACATCTTCCATTTCCCTTGAATACCCTCAAGAAAATCATTTAATTCTAAAATACCCGACGGAAAAACACACATGGTTTGAGAAGCAGTTAGGGATGGATTTGTAGCAGGGAAGTTTTAGCAGTATCAGTTAGGGATGGATTTGTAGCAGGGAAGGTTTAGCAGTATTTGTTGTGTGTTCTCCCAACTGCTTCTCAAAAAAAACTGAGTAGGAACAAACATGTATCTTTTAAAACAAACCCCCATTCCAAATAAAACCAAGCCAGAGGAAATCCCTGCAAAGCAGCACCTGGGGCCTTGCCCAGACCTACCTGGTGGTGACACGAGCTCTGTGGTTTGCAGACCCATCTGCAGTGTCGATCCACGAGGCCCCTCTCAGGACCTGCATGTGCTGAGCCCCCTGCCTGGGTGGCCTTCCCGGCGCCAGGAACTCCGAGGCCGTCCACTCCCAGGTGTTGCCCAGCAGGTCATAGAGCCCTGGGACACGGAATGGTTTTCTGTCAGGATTGTGAGAGCACATTTGTGAGGGCTGCAGAAGCACTCTGGTGTGTGAGAGGGGGCACAACATTCAAAGCATCACTGCAAGGGCGTGGTTTAACGGTGAGACTGGGAAGCAGAGGCTGTTGGCTGTGTTCCAAACTGGCCCCCGTTTACAACTGGGCCTTTCTTTAACGTGCCTCATCATTTCCCACCTCTGTGAGGGCATGGCCTCCACTGCCCTCCAGTGTGCTGGGGATTTTCAGGTACGTCACACTGAGATGGAAAATAAGTTTTCATTATAACCAAGTTTTCACTAAAAGCAGGGGATGGTTTGGTGCACTGGAGCGCACTGGGTGCGCCTCAGCCAACTTCAGCACCAACCAGCAACGCTTTTCTGGGCTCAGCTTTTCCGTCAAGTTGCTGTTGTGATCCCACATCACATCTGAAACTCTGCCACAGCTACAGGATTTTATAACAAGTGCTAATGTAGGAAGCAGATCCCCCAGCCCAGGAGGAGGGTGTACCATAGCTGTTCTGAGGGGGGAAGGCTGTCACCGGTGAGACGCCGTGATAACCGTCCTCAGCCGTGTCCTCCCGCGGGAAATCGCCCTGTGGGAAGAGACATCACTCCAAGCAAAGAACCACCACAGAAACAACACAAAATCTTGCTTTTCACGGGGCTGTGTCACATGTAAATCAGGCGAAGAACTCCCTGTTGCAAATTTCAGGCGGCATTTCTGGGCAAAGGAGATCGACCACCTAAAGTTCTCCCAACACAGCCCCCTTTGCAAACAAATTGATGCATGAATTTTAAGAAGCACTGAAATCCTGGTTTCCCAGGGAAGCTGGGGTGACCCTGCTCTCTCTACAGGTATTTTTGGATAACCCACCAGGAGCTGAGTTTCAGTACTCTGCAGGTAAGTCCCCAGTGCTTCCCAGCACCAGCAGCCAGTGCAGTGGTCGAGTTAACCACCACCCTCAGGAGAGCTCAGAGTAGATGGGATGATTTTTAGGATCTCACCTGCCACAGATTTGTACGGTTTGGCTGGAACTTGTTTCCCCAGGGATACAGCCTTTCTGCCAAGGAGGAAAAGACACCCATTACTCCTGTGTCACTCCAGTTTTTAACCAGGCTTTTATGATTGGTTTTATAATTATATGAACGGGGCTTGTGGGTCTAATCCCTACAGACACTGAGAGACGGGAATCAGCAACATCTTAATTATTTTACTTATTGTTATTATTATTAGACTTCCAGGCCAAAAAAGGTGGTTTACCTCCTCCCCGCCCCTTTTCTCCCCCCACCAATTAACCAGTGAAAACCTCCCAGGATGGAGGTTTGGATCTGACGGAGTTAAAACTACTCGATGCCTTGGTCTGGAAAAAGGTCAGAGCCTGTGGTACGTACGCTCCAGTCCTCCCCTGGCAGCAAACTCCCACTCCTCCTCGGTCGGGAGCCTCTTCCCTTTCCAGGCACAGAATTCCCGTGCATCGTTCCAGCTCACGTGCAGCACCGGGTAATCCAGCCTGTCCTTTATGCTGGAGCCAGGGCCTGAGGGCTGGGAAGAATTGCAGCAAGCAGAGTTGAAATGACTGTGTCAAATTCTCACTTAAAAAGGGGTTAGGGGGTGGAGGAGGCGAAGGGACGGAAAATGCAGCAGAGCTGCTATTTTTCCCCCTCGTTTTCGGTCAATAAGGTTCAGCACATGCTTCACACACACACACACACACGAGCTCCCAGCACGGAGGGGATTCACCACGGCAGGTTTTTTACTCACCTGTCGCCAAAAAGCCTTTTCGATGGGCAGCCACCACGGGGCCGACTGGGGAAGGAAACACCACCAGATCAAAGGTAAAACTGGTGACCCCTGAACTGGTGACACCCCCTGACACCGTCCCACAGCAGCGTGTGTTAGTCTGGAAATGGGTCAAGGCCGCACTTTGAGCTGGGTTATCACAGGCATTGGGACGGTGCTTTGCCACAGAGCAGAGGCATCTGCTTTTAAAAGTGAAAACAGATCAAGAGGCTCGTACTGGTTTAGTTTTTCTACTTTAAAGTTTGATTACTGAAGTACTTTGGAGAGTGCTTTGCTCTCTCCTCACTCCCTGGAGCAGCTCTGACAGCGCTCACAGGGGATGTGAACAGAGGAGCACCAGGAATCAACCCCAGCTCAGCTCGGGGTTCAAAAGCAAAACAACCCCAGACCGAAGAAAAACCCCTGAGAACAGGCAGGTCCTGCACTGAGAGGCAGCTGCTCCTCAGGGGAAAAGCAAACCCATCATCACTGAAGCTCATCCCCGGGGGGTTTAGATTTACCTCCAGTTTTTGGGTGACTTTTTTTTTCAGCTCTTCGGACACGAAATCCTCAAAGACGAAGCTCCAGCCAAATGCTTCTGCTTCTGTTTTGTATTTCTTTTCTCTAACAAACTCCCTGGCATAAATACAACATGCTCAGGCTTCTGGGTAAGGGACCTTCAAGTGCTGCACCGCCAAATACAGCAATTTGTGCATGCAGCGAGTTCAGAGCAAGGCAAAAGGTACATGAACTACAGACACCCCAGCTCCAGAGAGTCCTGGCTCCTCCCCAGCACAGTTCCATATTGTTTAGATTTAGATTTAACACATAAAACTGTATAGATTGAACAGATAAAACCATTCAGTGTGCATCTGTTCACAGATCTGATCATTTTTATGTTACCTGTGCAGGTAAACTCACTCCTGCACTCAGGTCTTCCACAACATGTAACAATTGCAGAGATCCAAAGTCCCTTAAAAGCCAATAAAACCTGCAGCTGCTGTTGTAAATGCCCCCAAAATGCAAAAAAAAAGTCACATACTACTGAATAATCTCACTCTGCTTCTACATCATTTGTTTCCTCGTTGTCTAAGTTGCAATAATTGCCATTACTGGGCAGTTTCTGGTGCAAGGAAGTGTTTTTAACCAACAAGGGCTCAGCCAGGCAAGCAAAGGCATTTCCCCCCCGTGCATTTATCAGTGCTCTGTACAAGGGCTCTGACAAAATTCATGGAGTGGTCTGGAATTTACAAATGGGAACTGAACCTGCAGGAACCTGAAGTCTAAAGCAGAACAGCCCTATTAGTAAAAAAGAGGTACATACACACAAAAAAAACATTTGTTTGGAAGAGGAGAAGAAGTAGAGGAGCAGTAGAAAAAAAAGGAGGAAGAAGAGAAGGGGAAAAAGAAGAGGAGGAGGAGGAGAAAAGGAAGAAAATGAAGAAAAAAAGAAGAAAAGGAGGAGAAGAAGAGAAGAAAACAAGAGGAGAGGAAAAAGAAGAGGAGAAGAAAAGGAAGAAGAGGAGAGAAAAAAGGAGGGGAGAAAAAGAACAGGAAGAACAGGAGAGGAAAAAGAAGAGGATAAAAAGAAGAAGAAGAGAAAAAAGGGGGAGGAGGATGAGGAGAGAAGGAAGAGGAAGAGAAGGAAACAAGGGGAAAGAAAGAGGAGGAAAGGATAAAAAAAATGAAGAACGTTTGCAGGGTACACTGATAAGATGCTTTGGCATGCCCTCGTAGTGTGATTTATTACCGACAGACACATTTTTTGGGAGCACCCAAGCGTTGGCTTTCAGACCCCAGGAACCAGCCCCAAACGACCCCGCACCCACACCCAGAGCAGCACCCTCCCCTCAGCCACCCGAGGCACCGGGGGCTCGCCCGGCAGAGCCTTGGCTCTCACCTGAAATCCCTGTTCGTGACGGGGTGTCTGTCGACAGCGAACGGCTTCACCGACACCGCCCTGACGGGCCCCTCCTCGCCCCTCCTCTGCAGGGAGCTGGATCCCATCTGGAACGTCCCTCCGGGCAGCTGCACCATGCCTTCATGCTTTCCAGGAGCTGAAAGGGGAGAGATTCAGCACGAGAAGTTCGATCTCGTCAAACGCGACCGAGCGGGACCGCGCAGCTCCTGCGGGAACACCCCTGTTCGTGCGGGAGGGGGTTGCGCTGCAGCAGCGGCTGCGATCGGCGCTTTTACAGCTCGGGGGGCGTGACAGGGTTTAAAACATTTGAAGCCCCATTTTCAGCGTTTCTCGGGCAGGGAGTGGCTCCCCTCGCGGGGGAGGATCGGCAGGGAGCCCGGTGGAGGGCAGGGTCGGCTGCGCGGGGGTCTCGGCTCTCACCGCCCAGCGCCCCGCAGCACAGCAGGACCGGGAGCAGGACCAGGAGCAGGAGCGGCCCCGCCGCCCCGGCCATCCCCGGGCATCCGACCCGGAGGTGCTGCGGGCTCGGGAAGCGCTTCCGGGCCCTGCCCCACGTGGATGCTCCGTTCTGTAAAAAAAAGGAGTATTTCCTTCTCCTCGCAACTACAAACACGCAGGGGTTGAAACGCGGTTTACCTCCTGGCACCGGGGCCACCCGCAACCCCCCCCACCCCCCTAGGCACGCAAGGGGGGCTTCTTTTGGTGTTTGAGGGTTTTTTTTAACGTGGGTTTTGGATTTGTAAAGTTTCTTTTATGGTCATTCAGCAGCCACGAGAGTCAGGAAGGAGAGTCCTGTCTGTTAACACGAAGCAGCACTGGGGTTGGGGAACATCATTTAGGAGGGCAGGGACCCCTCCCATAATCCCCGTCTAAAGCTGCAGCTCTGCCTAGACCTGCTCTAGCACCCATCTATAAATACTTGACTGCATCAATATCAGTGTTAAAAATTCACCCCTCTGTTGTGACAAGGGTGACAACCTTGCACGGGTCCTTCCTTCCACCCACTTCAACCCACTCTGCAGTAAGTGAACTCAGTTTGACTCATAAGCAAGTACAAAACTATTGATGGTCTTAATCCAGCTCTCTTGTTTACTGAACAAATTCCTGATCCCACCCCATTCCCACAGCAGACCCCTGAGCAGTAGTTTCACAGCACTCCCAAGAGCAGGGACCAGGAATGCAGGGAAGGCTGGAAGCAGAATGTTCAGGAGGAGGTGAAGTTTGAAAGAACCAACACACATAAAGCACAGAACAAAACAGTTTATTGGGTAAAAACGAAAGCAACCGCAGCCGTACACTTTAGTGAAATCAAAAATAAATAACTCACTTTTAGAGCCAAATCTTTGATTCAGTTGATAATATTTTGAGCGGCCGTGTTTGCCAAAGGGGCTGCCCCTTATGGCAGAGCGACTTCCATTGCTGGGAACCCACCAGGGCCAAGGACACGGCCATCAGGGGGATTCCTTGGAGACATTCCATGGGGCACAACTGGAGGTGCCACCATCCCACCAGCAGATCCAACTCAGCCTTTGAGAGAGGACATCCCAGCTCGCATGATTTCATCCACCAGCAGAATGTTGCTGGCAATCACCGTGCTGGAAACAGTAAATACTGTTAGAATTGCCACGCTGACATAGTTCAAGAAGACTCAAGTTTATTTCTGTGCATCCAGGCAGCTTCCTCTGCCTGGGATATCCCAGTTCCACATTATCATTTAAATGATCAAAAGAGCCATTGCTGTTTAAATCGTGAGGAATGAATGAATACTTACCATGAATGAAGCAGCTGCTTTTTGACATTGTAATTATCCCAGATTCCAGCTGCTGCAGCCACCATTGGCTCCCCTACAACAGGAATGAAACAATCTTTACATAACCAGTTCACACAACTCAAAAGTGAGACCTTCTGCTGTCTGACATCTGCTATCACTCGGTACATCCAACCAAGTGTTATTACCACGTGCTTTATCTTCACTAAAAACCCCTAAAACCAGAATGCACTGCAGTACAATACAGCCACCCAACTGCAGCAAAAGGACACCTGCCAAGGCTTTGGAAAAGCTTTTTACAGAAAACCCCAAAACTTTCTGCATTCAGAGCAACTTTGCTCTTCAGAGCCGAGCCAAGACAGATTCTTTACTAGAGCACCACCCCATTGTTCAGGAAGTCCTTACCAGTGTTCAGATCCACCCCAGTGAGCTGCCCTGATTCCACGTGCTCCGTCTGAACCTTCACTAAGGTCTCCTGGGGATCATACCCGGAGTTCTGAGCGAGAACCTTGGACAGAACAGGCACATCACTTCATGTTGTTAATTTAAGAGCCCTCCAGCAGCAAAAGCAATGGGTCTGCACGTGCTTTAATTTCCCTTTGTTCAGGAACTCCTTTACCTTAGGAATGATGAGCAGAGCATCAGCAAAAGCCTGAACTCCAAGCTGGGCTCTTCCTTTCACGCTGGGTTTGTGCTTAACAAGAGCATTCGCTACTGCCACCTCCAGTGCCCCTGCTCCTGGAACCACACACCCTGCAAGGGAAAGCTCGACAGTCAGACACCAAAGCAAGCACCTATTCCAATTCAAACAGTTAATTTTCAGTGCAGTTTGATCTCTTCCTTCATTCTTAAAAAGACAGCTTGTACCTGAGCAGGTGAGTGATTACACAGTTGTAAACTGTAAGGTGGCAGAGCTGTAACTGAAACGCACGTGGCCTGGGCTCTGACTGCAGCGGTACCAAGGAAGCCGATGCAGAATTCCCTAATTCTGCAGTGAGATTCCACGGGAGATCCTTCACACCCCTACCGGGGCAGACTCACCGTCCTCAATAGCGTTCTTCACGGCACGGAGCCCGTCCCTCACGGCGTCCTTGATCTGGGTGAGCGTGTGCTTGTTCGGGCCCCTGATGAGCAGCGTCACGGAGCGCGGGTTCTCACACTTCTCAATGAAGGTGTATTTCTCTTCACCCTGTGAAGAACAGGGTCGTGTATCCCTGTCAGGCACTTGATCAGTTTATACACTGAATAAAAAAAAAAAACCTGGATGCGTTCAGGTTCAGTTCTGCACTAAAAGCACTTTGAGAAGTGACGAGAACCAGCAGGATCATTTTTTCCTCTTTTTTTTTTTTTCGATTTTACAGACAACAACACAAAAACACACCGTGGCAAGAGCAAATACCCAGGGATGTGAAATGCCACCGGCCTTCAAGCCAATACCCCAGCACAGCTCTTGGTTGTATACTCACCAGTGTGTACTCATAGACAAGCCCTGCGTGTCCCAGACAGTCAGGAGTGAGATCCTCCACGGAGTTCATGGCAGTGCCACCACACGCCAGGGTCAGCCTGGCAGAGAACACACACAGCTCAGCACTTGCTTCATGGTCAGTAAGACCTGAAGTCACCAACATAAGGGCGGTATTTTAGTATGCACAACACAACTCCTAGGCCTGGAACGGTTTGCTTCTGTTCATCCAAGAGCTATTCACAAAAACAATTTGTAGAATTAAGTCTCTTTTACATTTGAGGCGTACTGAGAGCTCAAATTCCCCCATCCCTCAGCGTGCGGATCTGACCTTTCTACAGTGTGTACAAACTACCTCAGTTACACCAGGAGGAGCTGGAGAGACTGAAGGGGACTTCTTAGTCCGAGTTCTTGAAGGTGGATTTAAGCCAGACTTGACTCACTGTCCCAGTGTGGAAGAGCAGGTTGGTCATTTTACCCTCTCCCCAGGAACTGACCTTTCCATGTTCCTCCTTTTAGCTCTCCGCAAAGCAACGATTCCTTCTTTTGCAAGTGCATCCAAGGAAAACGGGTCGATTCCCTGGAAGTGAAAGAAGTGGCCATCAGGATAAAGAAAAAGCTGAAAACACCCTCTCTCAGTCTGACACTAATGAGTAATTTCTTCCTCAAGGCTCACAGAGTATCTCACGTAGGAACTGCACACACAAATTCAGATGTACCAGCCTAAATTCAGCTGTTTCTGTACCAACTGAGTCAAACAGCACATGCTGGCCAAGGAATCGATTTTTAGTTACACCCTTCATCTCACCTTCTGGTTGATCAGAACAAATCCTTTATCTGAATCGCCACAGACTTTTCTTTTCAAGTCTATGATTTTGTTCACTCTGTCTTCAATGAACTTTCTTTCTGCTTTCACCAACTTCTCCCTCTCTTCAGCACTTTTATAGAAGAATCCAGAGCTCACCTCTCTGAAGAAGGAGAAAAAACAAGCCACAAAAGCAGTAAGGAAACTATCCTCCCTGCTGTAGAAACAAGCATAAGGGCTGATCTTTTCAGCAACATTCTAAAGAAATCAAATCAAAGCTAACAAGACCCCCCACTCAACCCAAACTGCTCTTCCTGCTTTTTAGTTCTGAGCTTTTCCACTACAAGAAATAAAGCAGAACAACTGAAACTAAGAGAGCTCCAAAGTGTATTTATATGTTTGCTGTAGAATATCAAATTATGCCGCAGAAAGGGAAGACTTTCAGCCTTTCCTCAATGAAACAACAAAATAAAAACCACTACAAAGCTCAGCCGCTCACAGACATTTTTTTATCCACCAGCTTCCATTTTCCCAAAGGGCTGCAGAAGGGGCATCACCTCTTCCCTTTCACCTTCCACACCTGTGCAGTCCTTTTGGTTGAGATTTAAGCACAAGTTAATAAAGAGTCTTTAAGACATGAGCACTTTCTGCTCCTCACCTCGCTGCTGCGTACTTACGTTTTCTCATACTCCAGGGACACATTGCAGGTAAGAATATAAGCATCTTCCACCCTTTTCCTCATGTCAGGATGGCGAGCACCATGATCCAGAACCAGCCCCCTGATCAGCCTGGAAGATTAAAAACCATTTTGTGTGTCAGTGGATGCACAGGAAGATATGAATTCCATGGAAGTGCAGGCTAGCCAGAATTAAGGAGCTGGTCCAACACGAAGTTGTGTTGGGAGTAAACAAGGATTATGTATTCCCCTTCCAAGGGCATGCCCATTCCCATATGAAAAGCACACCAAGCAGAGTGAAAAAGGAATTTGCTCTGGCATGGTGTCTGACTGCATTAGCTACTGAGGAAAGCTAGTGCAGAATTCAGCCATGCCACTGAGGTAAATACAAAGCCTGTGGAATATCCACCTAGATTACCACAGGCCAGCTGCCATTTACCAAATGCTAATTTGTATTTAACAGATACAAACCCAAAGAATAACCAAGCCACAGACATGATTACTGAGGGAAATGTATATATTATATTATATAAAAGCTTAAGCCAGTGTTGCTCTTTGCTATTCAAAAATTTCATCAGGGAATGAAGTTCGGTGACTGACAAAATACTGAGGTATTTATGGCTGAAATCTCTATTTCTGCCTTTTTTTCAGCCCTTCCCTAGTAATTTTTCCAGTGGTAGCTTTAGGACACCCAATTTCTTTTAAAAAGAAACCAAGACCCCATAGACCACTCAAACCTCAGGGAAGCTCAAGGATAACTCCTGACTCACGTTGTGTCAGTCTCTGATTTGTGCTTCATCTCCATGATTTCCACCATGTAGAGGTCAATGGGCTCGTCTGGTTTTCTGACTGTCAAAACAGAATCTACAACAGCCTGGAACAGAAGGGGGGTAAAATGGTAACAAGCCCAGCATTTAACATGCCTGGAGCTCTTCACACAGAGAGGCAGAGGAGACCTGTGCACTCACCTCTGTCAGGATGTCAGCAAGCTCAGCATGAACTTTAGTACGGAGGGATGTTCTGGCAACATCTATCAGGGTCTCCCTGTCCATCTCCTTGGTTACTTTGACCTGCTCCAGAACTTCAAGTGCTTTTTCCTTCGCAATCTCAAATCCTTCTGCTACTATTCTAGGGTGCAAGCCCTAATGTGAGGGAAGAGAAATCATTACCCAACTGAAGACAAAATGGTACTTTTTCAGAATCAGAGCCTGTGGTTCCAATATTCCATGTAATGCCAACACATAGGGAACATATGCATGCTGCAAAGACAAGGTGTTCTGTCCTTCTGAATACATATAAAAGGAATGCAAATCCTTTCAATGCAGAGGAAAAGTACAGATTATTCTAGCACAGAATTGAAACCAAGGGAACTACAAAGCACACTTGGGTGTTCACTGTGCCATATGAATGCCTACTCATAATACCCAAAAGACCTGCCCTCAGGAAGGATCTCTTTTTCAAACACCAAGGAGTGTTTTTACCCAGATAAAACAAAGTAACAGAAGGTCCCAGACAAAACCTCATTAAAAGTTACAGTATCCACAATGAGTGGGCTTGATTTTGAACAATATTCCAGTCCTCCTCTCCAGCTTTTCCCCTTTTCACAACTTCTGTGATGCACCCTTTTAAAGCAGAAATACACATTTTCTGCTTTAATGTTCAATGTTTCACTTGTATCAAACATTGAACAAAACAAGCTGCAGGGTCTCAGTGAAGCTTTTAACTCGCCCACCTACAACAGAAACACTGCATACACACCTCAGAAATATAGAGATCTGCCTGCTTTAGGAGCTCCCCAATGATCAGGACATTTGAGGTGGTGCCATCTCCGGTGATGTCATCTTGTGCTGTTGCTACTTTTGCTATCAAGGAGGCCGTGGGGTGTTGGATTTGCTAGACAAAAATAAGAAGCTGAGCAGGAAGTCTCACTGCACTGGTACACAAAGCAACAACCTGAGATCAGCTAAAGGAAGTATTTGAGGACTCGGTGATGTTTTAATGGTTTATGTCAATTCAACATGTTCCAACTAATAACATCGTTTAACGACAACAGTTGTAAGCTGGTTGAATTTACCCTTGTAACACTATTTCCCCCTTCAGATCATGCATCTATACACAAAATGTTGAGTGCTCAGAGCCAAACTAGTCCTCAGCTCACCGTGAGCTTGACAGAGAAAGGATGCACCACCATCACATCCAACCTGCTGCTGGCACTAAATCCATCATGCTTACAGCTAATTTAGCAATCTCTGCATCATCAGTGCTGTACATACCCTAACTTGTTTGGTATGTACTTGCTACTCCTTTGGTGGTTTATCTTACTCACTATTATGAAACCAAAGAACACTCAATGAGTTTGTCTCTCTGCAGTTCCTCTGCTGAGCAGCACATTTGGTGTTGGAGCTGTGAGCACCGTGCCTGTCTGTCCACTCCCCACAACCACCACACGACTTCAGTTCACTTCCAGAAGTCGGCCTTTTGATGTAAGGCACACATACATCACTTGGCATCACCAGTGGCTGACTGAAGGGTATTTTAACAGTCTTTACAAAACTACAACAGTATCCGCATTTCAAAAGTGCTTAGTAACTGTACTACAGCGAGATAAAATCCACTGGGACTATTCATGGTGCCATCTAGCTTTTTATCATTGTTTTCTTTACAGTACTACCTCTAGCATGAAAGAACTCATTTAAGCTGCACTTAGTTCTTTCCCTTCCTCCCAAGGGACATTTTGCTCTCAGCGCACGGGGGCAAACACCACAGTGGAGAACGTGGTCCCCCCTCAGCCACAGGCACTCACTGGCACTACCAGCAGGCTCCTGCCTCCCTAAATCTCCTCCCCGGCGAGGCTCAGCAGCAGCTCACCATTTCCTGCAGCAGCACGTTGCCATCTTTGGTCAGCTTGATGTCTCCGGAGCCCGACACGAGCCTGCGTGGGGGACCCGGGCGGGTGAGTGGCGCCCCGGCCCCGACACACGTGCGCGGCCAAGGGCGCCTCCCACCCATCCATCCCTCCCTCCAT
>VXAY01007337.1:0-127687 GCA_013399855.1 Oxyruncus cristatus
TTCTATGATTCTATGAACTCCATGGAAAATAGACCCAAATGAGCAGATGGACAAGCCAACAAACCAACAGCCAAGTCAGGGAGGAAAATAATCTTTTTCCTGGTACCAAGGCACTCTTCTATTAGAAAAAAAAAAGTTACAACTGAATTACCCATGCAGACCTGGCACAAAGCCTTTGTACTCACACAAAAGGTATCTGTATATGAGATGCCTCCTTTGGTGCACTTTTGTGACAGGTTGTTAGGCTACCTCCAGTGCACCCATGGTGTGGTATGAGATAGGCTGGCTGCCTTATGCCTCTGCCTAATCAGTCAGGCCAGCTTCCAAAGTGTAAAAGCTGTGAGGACAAATGTCCCAGTTACCTAGAAAGTAAGCTAAACTCACCCAGCTCCTCTGCCATTACAGAAAATGAAACAGAACAAAAGCACTCTAAATTCAACCACTTGCATGTACTCAATATGCCAAACAAGGTAACAGTCTGAGTCAAAGAGAGAAATGGCATTAATATCAATAATAGTAATAATAAAAAAAAAAGATTCTGTGTGATTAAGGTGAGGAAATTCACTGTATCACACATCCTAGAGCAAATGGTACCTCATTTTTCATGTCACATCTGGTTCTGAGCTATGCTGAAACTACAATGCTTGCTCAAGAACCAGGATGTGCACACCTATTAGCAGTCCCTGACTTCTTTGAAAATATGTGTTGTACCACCACTAGTACAGCTCCACATAGAACAACCCACCTTAGCTCTTACACCTCTCCTCCCTCCCCTTCTGCATCTCTACAAACTGTGTATCTCCTTTAAAATGTGCATATTTATACATCCATGAACCAAATTGCCAAATAACATCTTTTCCACCCGATTTGTGAAAGTAAAATGTGATCAAGAAGAAACTGGCCAGGAGCAAAATCCTGTGCAATACACCCCAGGCTGGGAACACCCCCTGGCATGTCTACAGCCCACTTGCTGTGCCATTCTTGGTCTGCTACGGGCAACCAGCAGTGCTAAGGACAGCAGCGACAACACAGTGGTCTGTGGGGAAATGCAAATCTTCCCACTCCTTGGGAATACAATCTCTTGGAACCCAGTTGGACTTGGTGAGGCAAAGGTCATGAACTCACCATGAAAACTGCACCTTAGTTATCCAACCACAACCACCTAAATTACTTTCTGTCCCTACAAATTGTCTTAATCTGTAAATTATGTTTTTAACTATCTGGGCTAGAGCCCCAAAGTGAGACTGACAGAACAAAAATAAAACTGCTGAAGTATACTTTTTTAACACAGACTAAACTGAGTAATTGCTACTCACAGAAAAGGAGAACAGTGATGTGGCAGAGTGCAAGCTGCTCAGGAAACATTGAACCTTAGTGCTTGTTAGTGTATTTATCCAAGATCATTGCCATAACACACTGAGTAAGTGCCAAGCATGTCCAAATAGCTCTGTGGACATTAATCAATCTCTAGGACAGTAGTTAACACTAACTCTTCAGATGTCAAACTTAATCTCTTGAAAGGCAAGCAGAAAATCAAGTTAATAAGGCCACAGGTTTAATAGGAGAAGCTGTTGAAACAACACATTTCCAAGTGGCACATTCTGCTCATAAGCTACTCTCATGGAGTTTTTTACTTCATACACCAATACAAATCTAAACTCAACTACTCAACTACAGCTGACAGAGCATAGTTTTGGATAGGTAGAACTACTGTCATCAAAAGTTATGTTTTAGAAACGTTTAATTGGGCTGTAAAATTGCCCTACTTTATGTTATTGCTCTTCTTTATAGGCTGAAACATTAAACCAGCATTTCAGTCGTACTACTGTAAAAAACCAGTATCTTAAAACACTGTATTTTAATCTGGAAAACAAGTTGCTTGATGAAAGGTGTTTTAGAGAGTGTAAACATTTTAAAATTAATTCCTGATCTATATCCTAGGGCATTTGCATTGTATATTAACAGATATAATTCATTATCACTCCAAACCATTTAGTTTCTAAAGAAGCTTAGAGAATCACCTAGATCAGGATATGTGAAGTAGTACAGGTTCTCTCCTCATGATGCTGGGAGATAAAAAGCCTTCAGGATCCTGGGAGATAACAAGCCCTGAGTATAAATAAAGTGAATACATGGAGACAGGGAGAGAGGAGAGGCCCAGAAAATATATTAAGACTTGCTGAGATCATGTCTTTGCAAAATATCAGAATCAGGGCAATAAGGAGGAAATTTGGTCTAAAGTATAATGTCTCTGGTGTTAATAACCACACAATATTCCTTGGCAGCTTGTTCCATTACTTACCTAGTCTCTAGTTTTGTTGTTGTCATTGTTATTTGATATATATTTTCTCTTTTGTATTGTAAATCCATAACTTGTTTTCTCCTTGTTGACTAAAAGAATTGAATAAAGTAATTTTTACATCATGCCTTGAGGTTCCTGAAGACATTTATATCCTTTCAATCACTTTATTCTCCCCTGACCATGAGTAATTGCTTAATTTTTTCTTCAGGGTCTTATTTTCCCAAGACTAGTATCACTCTCTCCAGAAATATGTCTGTATGCAGGAGGATCGTAGAATAGAGACATACAAAGACAAAACCAATAACTTTTCAGAAACAACATCAAAAACAAAAGTAGGAAAAAACCTTCAGCTGAAATTTCTCTGTTGGACTATGGGTGTATTTGAAAAAGGATCTAAGCTAACCTTCTTAGAAATTCTCTCCTATTACTCCCATTCCAGACACTTAGCAATTTCAGACAGGAAAAATGAAAGTCATCTTGTATATAGAAAATCCCTCTTTGCTTCTGCAAGCAAGAACCCGTTTAAAACTGGTTCTCAAAATTTAGGATTATTGCTTGGCTGGTTTTTCACAAAGCATTATCCCAGTCATGTCTCAAGAGACATTGCATATGAGGCAAAGTGTACTAGCCTTGCTTTTATTAAAATAAACTGGTTCATAACACAAGCTAAACAATATAAATTCATCTGAAAAAAATACCGTCATGCCCTAAGAAAACATTTTTCAATTTTCTCTCAACTGAATCTGACCAACTGTGACATCTGTATGTACAGGTTATTAGCATCTGTTTAAAAACTGTGAAGTAATACATCTGGAAAAGGAAAGTGTTTCCCAATCTACTGTGGCAAGTTACAGAAATAACATTTCCAAACCAACCATCAAGAAACAATTGAGATTTCCAATGGTTTTGAAAAAAAAAAGCTAAATTTCTCCATTGCCAACAGGTTAGATATGTTGGTTTCAAAGTTACTGAGGCAAAAGAAACACTAGATTGACTTTATGAGAAAAAAACCCATCAACTCCTTCCCATTTAAACTCACAAAAAGTAGTAGAAACTTTTCCTACGTTAGATTAAAATTCAGCAGGCAGAACTTTTTCCGAGCAAGGAATTACAAAGAGTTCGAACCGAACTGAATTCTAAACCTCTGTGGTTTTGGTTTAGGGATTGTATTTGGACTATTTTTGAACTGGATCCCAACCTGGTTCAATATCTAGAAGTATCTCTTGAGCCCCAATAGCCAGAAACTTAGAAAGCACATTGCTCTTGGCAGATCAGAGGATTGGCTCAACTAAAAAATGTAAATCCTCTGTCCCCAGTTGCAGGCTGTTGAGCGTGAAGAACTAAAACCTGGTCATTGAAAATATTTCTGCTCCTGCTGGAGAAAACTTGCAGTCAATAAGCTCCATGTATCTGCATGTATTTGGCTGTCATGGGGTCAGAGTGCATTACTTCTCTTTCTTCACACGTTTTTGTCTCTTGTTGCCCAAAGGTAGCACTAGCACCAATCCCACTCCCACTGGCAAAGTGCCACAGATGAGTTCCAGCTTAAAATGGAACCAATTCAAAATAGACTCAACTGATTTCTCCTTGTGTTACCTATTTATATTTCAGAGGTCAACACCTCCTCAGACAATGTGATGCAAGGGTTTCCACTTTACCATAGTAGCCTTAATAGGAAGCTAAAATTTACCGACTTCTTTTTGTTCCTTCTCATGCCTGAAAGACATGAGGGAAATTTCTTTGAAGGTAAAATCAGCACAGTAAAGGTTTTTACGATGCAAGTTCAAGCTACCAGTGGTTTTTGACAGCACAAGAGGCATCCCGGCTGAAGCTGTACTCCCTTGCTATGCTCCAGTGCAGGCCCAAACCAGGTGTCTCTTCCGCCTGAGCGGAGGAAGGGATTTCTGACACCTCCCAGAGGGAGCAACACAGACACATGGCTGGGGGCATAAAGCCACCCATGTGATGGCATGTTTCTATGCTGTAACCCTACCATGGTGCCTGGCCTGGCTCCCCCTGGGCCCAGAGAACGGGCAGCAGCAGACCTTGCTCCTGTCACACTGACAGTTCAGTCCCCCAGTTTGGTGTTTCAACATGTTTCTTCATGCCCTCATAAAGACTTTAGGTCTCGAGCTTAAGTTTTCACAGCTACCCACATGAAAGTACCCCAGTTATGTGCCAAACTTACTACTGTAAAGTCTACAAGAGAATCTGCTTTTTATAAACATTACCTTTCTTAAAACAGGCCCCTTCCTTCACCATAAAGCGCCCTTCCTACTCCATCTCATGAAGTCCATCCCCGCTGTCCTGCACGTGGCCTTGCAAGTAAGGCAGATTTTTAATAACTTTGTCATGCAAGAAGAATACAAAAGCAAACACAAGGATTATACTTAACAAAGAGAGGAGGGAAAAGTGAAATTGGTTATTGTCAGGGCTGATCTCAAGAGCAGGCACAGCTTCAGAACAAATTTTGAAAGAAAGTAAGAACATATTGAGGTGAATAGAGACTGGAATAAATATTACACAGGCTTACCAAGAAAAGATCAAGTCTGATTCATATAATCTTTCATAAAATAACTACTGTTTCTCATGTGTGAAATGTGGTGGGCTTTATCTGCACAGCAGACAGATTAGTTCTCCTGCATCTGACTTGATGTAAGAAAAATATTTTGATATAACTATGTGTGCCAGACAGGAAATCAGTAATTCATCTGGACAAAATAAGATTCGATACAAGAATCAGCGTGGGTGAGGTGTTGGCCACATATGGAAATGACAGAAAGGAAAGGGGAGGTATCAAGCTAAGGGCAGTACTGCTAGAATGTCTCAAAAGTCAGTCTCAGACTCCAGATTTTTGTTAATGACTTTGGCACAAAAATCCAGGAGCACTTCCACAAAATTTGCTGGAGCCCAGAAGCTGCTGATGGTATCGTAAGAGAAGATCAGTGTCATAAAGAAAGCCCTTTGAGACCTGGAGAAATCAGGATGGTATGACACTGAATAGTAAGACACTGAAAGGATTTTGAGTAATAAAAGGGATTTCTGCTCTAATCTGAGACTTACCTGTTGGAGAAAAAAGACAACTTGTTTACAGAGCCGTCATTGTGACATAGGTCCTAAGAAAAACAACAGTAATCCTAAAACATAAATAGTGAGAAATTTCTAGCAAGCGTAGTAAAGTATAAAAAAGATGTGATACAAGGCAGTGGTAGTTACACAAAATGGCGTAACACCTGCAGTTTTGGGCACCCATATGCAAGATACAGGGACTTAAATGAGAACACGGAAGAAAGGGCTCCTAAAATGGTCAGCAAATGGAGAATGGTATTGGATGAAATGTCTGTGTTGGTTTAATCTAGCAGGATGAAGGCTGAAATCAAATCGTATAAATACATGGGGGAGAGGAGAGAAACAGAAAGAGAAGAGCTTTTAAATAAAGAACAAATTTGACATAAAGATAAACATGTTTAAACCAATTCTGAACATATTTAGGCTGGAAATGAAAAGGCTTCTAACCCCTCATACACGAAAAAAAGCATAATTTGTGTAAGGATGTAGTTCAGTAAATCCATGAACAGGAACAGATGATGTGGCTAGCTACAGTGATCCAATTCTAACCTCTTGTTTTCATTTCTGAAGCAGTGCTGTTTTCTGCATTTACATCATTAGACTTAGGCCAGATACCCTTTAGTGTCTGGATATTATGGAACTGCTGCATTAATTTTCTCTGGTTTAATTTGAGTAATGTTGATTTACTGAATGTACAGTAAGAAAATGTACTGACCATAAAAGGTATACACAAAAAACCCTACCTTTCAAGAAATAGAAGTTATTCATCCTGCACAATGCCAGAAATCCTTTTTATTTAAACCTTTGTAATTTGTTATTGGAAATTAAACTGCACTAATGATGGTGTTATATCATCAGTTAGAGTAAGCATTAGAGAACTCAGGGACAATTCAAAACATTTCAACAATCATTATGACATTGCTGTCTTATTGAAAAATAATTGTGTACACTTTTAAATGTACAAAACTGGAAAGTAAACTAAGGAATTTGCCCTGTACTCATACACTCTTTCTGGTCGTTCCATAACTATTATAAATATTGCATTGTTACTTTTTCTCCTTTCTCAGTTTCAACTACTTTTCTCATGTAATCATCTTTGAAAGTGTCAATATGTAAAGATTTCTAACTTTGTGCTCTTAGGTGAAGTGGCTGGAATTTCAGGTAAACACTACAATACACACTAATATTTTGCAACAAAGCTAACATCTTCTCTGGAATGCAGAGGTGAATCAAAAATAGCTTTGTCTTCAGTAGGTTTTGCTCCACATCTTTGGATCAGAACATACCAGCTGGGACTGAACTGATTCAAGTTTTTCTCACTAGCATAAGGATCATACCACACAACTCAGTTTCTTTGAGTATAAAATAGGGTTAATATTTCCTTTCTTCCTCTGAGAGTGATTATGCAGATGCTCTAATATGTATCACTTGTCATGATAAATCTACCAGTATCTTAGTAACAACTTTGCCCTGGGCACTCATAATTCAATTCAGTCTTGACAGGAGGTGGAACACTCAGCTATTCTAACAAATCGTCTCTCCATTCCTCCAGCAAGGTGGCGTAAAAGTCAACTCCATCTTAGACTTATACAGATAGAAAAAGAACAGGCAGATAAAAATGAGGCACAATGGGTTTCACTACTAAATGGATTACTCAGTATTACTGAATAGATAACTGAGATTTTCCTATAAAAGAGCTTGTCTCTGCTAAATCACTGCAGAAAGTCTTAGTAGTCACCCCTCATTTAAATACCAGTTTTTGAAAGTTGGTGCTTTATTTTTTAGTAAATCTCTCAATTACATGAATGCAGGGAATTGTTAACCCCAGCCATGTACTGCATAATGATGGTGCTGCCACATCCAGTACTGAATCTATGAGAAACAAGATTCCTTAGTTGTGCTGTGAATGTACTGTTCACTGCCTACAAACCTTCACCTTCCCCATGCTCAACAATGTTGCTGCTGAGAGTCATTACACTTCTCCAATCACCCTAAAACTCTTGTCAAACTAAGCTAGGAGTTAACCAAACTTCACTTTATGGAAAGCAACCTTATAAAGCCACAAATAGGAAACCTGCTTTTTAACAGAGTGCAAAATAACACCTGCTTAGTTTGAACATTTCCAGAAGAACCATGAGGTGAGTAAACTACCTCTGATCCAAAGGCAGAACTAAGTGGAGCAGTCCAATACATGCTAAATAATACATGATAAGTCTCCCTATTTTATTATACAGCCTCATTTCCATGAGAAGTATTTTAGCTTTGAGATGTTTATTGGTGAGAACAAAAAAAAAAGATTATGAAAAGATTATTTATATCACAGGAGAAGTTTATATTTTATTACTTTGAAATATCTTCTATTTTTTATTAGGAATGGTTCTGATCATTTTGCGTGAGTCATGGCAGAGAAGTTCTATTAGTATTCCTGCAATTTGGTAACTTTGTTGGATAACAATGAGCCACGCATTAATGACTCAAGCTTCACCAAAATAATCATAGCATAGTATGGCTTGCATTGGAAGGGACCTTAAAGACAATCTAGTTCCAAACCCCCTGCCATTGGCAGGGACACCTGTCGCTAGACCAGGTTGCTCAGAGCTCCATCCAGCCTGGCCTTGAACACTTCCAGGGATGGGGTATCCACAACTTGTCTGGGCAACCTGTTCCAGTACCTCACCACCCTAAATCAAAAACTTCCTCCAAATATCTAATCTAAACCTACCCTCTTTTAGTTTGAATCCATTCCCCCTTGTACTGTCACTACGTGCCCTTGTAAAAAAAGTCTCTTTAAATCTTTCTTGTAGGCTCCCTTCAGGTACTGAAAGGCTGCAATTAGATTGCCCTGAAGCCTTCTCTTCTCCAGGCTGAACAACCCAATTCTCTCAGCCTTTCCTCAGAGGAGAGGTGCTCCATCCCTCTAACCATCTTGGTGGCCTCCTCTAGATTTGCTCCAACAGGTCAGCATCCTTCCTGTGCTGGGCACCCCCAGCTGCACACAGGGCTCCAGGTGGGGTGTGTGTATGTGTGAGTGCCTTTCTCTCTCATTACTGATCTCTAAAAGTGGTCTCTTCCAACCTACACTAACAGAGCTGTCAGATGTCAGCAAACAGAGGAAGAGCAGTGGGACAGTTGCGTCAGACCAACTGGTATTTGTCAAAGGTGAACAACCATCTTCCTGGATTAAGGAAGAGCTTGCACACTTGGGACCATTTCCTTTCTGTTTCTGATACAATCAGAAAAATGTGGCAAGCTTTTTGTAAAAACTTTTCCCCTCATTGGATCCATTAACCCCCCCAAAATTACTTCTCTTAACAAACTTTGCCTCTTTTACAATAACATAAAAAGGTGCATCTTACCTGTGGGTAATACTGTAAAACCAAAACTATTCTGGAATGAGTCCTTCCTGAATTTGATTGAGAAGAGCTAGAGTTCCTTTGGAGAGAGACAGAGAACTGTCTGTGGTTGAATTTTCTTCTAGTTTTCTAATTTTCAAATAGATGCACATGACCAAATACTGTACAAAAGCTAAATATTTACTAGTGCATTTTACTTACTTTATTAATCCTATCAGGTAGTCTAGAAAAGGACAGCAAGCTCTCAAAGGACTTACCAAATTCAAGGGTGGAAAAAAGTCTCTCCCCTCAAAAGACATACAGGTCACTCAATTTAAAACAAACTGCAAAGACCCACCCAGAACACAAACTTCCTGTCAGATGAGGACAGCTCCCTTTCAGTGAGATCAAATGAAACTGAAGCAGGGATGCAGAATGTAATGATAATCTCTACTCTCCAAGAACAGTAGTATTAATCTATTCATAACACTGGAAGACACAGGTAAACCCACAAAAATTTGCAGTGACCCTTATTTCCGTGAGTCACCATCAGTGCCTTTTGAGACACCGGATCTCCATTGTACTGTGCCTAATTCCACAGGAGGAACCTGCTGGAAGGGCTCCTGACACTCATCCCAAGCCTTTGTGCTTGGCTGGACCCTCCTCTCCTGACAGATCATAGCAATTTTATTTTAACATGAATATCATCTAAAAGCAAGTGCACAAGAACCCACAGGCTCTTGAATCACATGAGTGCTGGTACCAGCAATTTTGCAAGTGCTCTGAAGGCACAGAACCAGTAACAGGCAACATTTTGTGACAGTTGGCTGTTATCACAGCCAAAACAGTCTCTCAGTTATGTGCAGGTCAAACTCCGTTAGATCCTACATATGCAGAGTAGGCAGCTAGTTGGCCTAGTTGAAAAGTGCAGCACTGGCACATGCGAGGGATGTTTTTTTATTAAAGTAGCCCAGGTACTGTCAAAGTCAAAGGAAAGCTATGGTGCAGTTGCCATCACAGAAACGTGGTGGGATGACTCGCATGACTGGAGTGCCATGGATGGCTACAAGCTCTTCAGAAGGGATAGGCAAGGTAGGAGAGGTGGAGGCATGGCTGTATATGTTAAGAGACTCTCTTGACTCTGCAGAACTTGAAGTCAGTAACGATAAGGTCAAGTGCCTATGGATCAGAATTGGGGGAAGGCCCACAGGGCTGACATCCTGGTGGGAGTCTGTTATAGACCACCCAGTCAGGATGACGAGGGTGATGAATCATTCCACAAGCAGCTGGCGGATGTATCAAAATCTTGTGGATGACTTTAACACGATGGATGTCTGCTGGGAACTCAACGCAGCAGAGAAGAGGCAGCCTAGGAGATTCCTGGAGTGTACAGAGGATAATTTCCTGCTCCAGCTGCTAAATAAGCCTACCAGGGGTGGGGCCCTGCTAGACCTGCTGTTCACAAACAGAGAGGGGCTGGTGGGAGATGTGGTGGTCAGTGATCTATTATTTCATGGTTGCCATGAAATACTAGAGTTTTCAGTACTCAGGGACACAAAGCAGGCTCTCAATAAAACTTCCACCCTAAACTTCCAGAGGGCAGATTTTGGCCTACTCAGAAGACTGGTTCACAGGATACCTTGGGAAACAGCCCTTGAAACCAAAGGGGGCCAGGGCCGATGGACATACTTCAAGAAGTGAGTCTTGAAAGAACAGGAGCAGGCTGTCCCAGTGTGCTGAAAGGTGAGCCAGTGGGAAGGATGGCCAGCCTGGCTGAACAGGGGAATTTTAAAGGAAATTAGGGGTTACTGACTATGGAAGAAAGGGCTGGCTACTCATGAAGAGTTTAGGAATACAGTTAGGTCATGCAGAAAGAAAATTAGAGAGACAAAGGCATAATTTGAACCTAATCTTGCCACTTCCATTAGGGATAACAAGAAGTGCTTCTACAAATACATCAATAGCAAAAGGAGGGGCAAGGAAAACTTCCATTCTTTGTTGGGCATGGTGGGGGGAACATAGTCACCAAAGACGAGGAAAAGGCTGAGATACTAAACACCTTCTTTGCCTCAGTTTTCAACAGTAAGACAGGTTATCCTCAGGACAACTGGCCTCTGGAGCTGTAGACAGAGACAGGAAGCCAAATAGCCCCCCTGTAAAGCAGGAGGAAACAGTCAGTGACCTGCTGAGCCACTTGGATCCTCACAACTCCATGGGACCAGATGAGATCCATCCTAGGCTGATGAGGGATCTTAGAGGTCTTTTCCAACACGGTTGATTCTATGATTCCAAAGTCATGTGAAAGAGTACTTTTACAAATTTCACAGATTATTCTGAGTTGGAAGGGATTCACAAGGATCATCCAGTCCAACTCTAAAGTGAATACTTTGGCTTAACCACTACTAACTAACACAAGATTTAACAGGAACAAAAAGAAACCCAATGAGTCCTAAGCACATATTTAGTGGTGCGATTTCAATGGGGGTGGATAAGGGAAGGAGTTAAGAGTGAGGCGGTATGTGCGTGCATGTTTCATTGCTTTTTCTTTTTAAACTTTCTTCCTCCACTTTAGAAAATAGTTGTTTGTATATTTACTGGATACAAGCCATTCTTATGACTCAAGCACTCCTGCCTAAGAGATTGAAAAATAAAAAAAAAATTATATTGCTCTACCAGCAGGCACAACAGAATTATTCACAGAAAAAGGTAGAGGCGTTACTTGACACAGCTAACAGAAAGAAACGCCACGAGGCATGTTTGGGCACTTGTGGTCAGGGGCCTAAAACATCAAAACAAACCATTTTAATGATAAAACAAGGAAAAGAGATGGTGAGAAATACTTCTCCAGTTCTACTAGCATTAATCTATCTCAAGACAGAGAGAAATCTTGCAAACATTTCCACTGGAATATCTTCTAATTAATTTGAAGAGCAAGCATCTAAAGCCAAAGAGATTATTCACATAAAAATGTTGTTCTTGTACATATATTGAAACAGACAAGTGTCAAGAAGTCTTTGGCAACAGTGTTTGAAGAAGAGCATTAATATATTGCTTTATGTACTGTTTTTTTTCCCCCTGCATATTCAGTTTTTATTAAATATCTTGTAAAGTCTAAAGAAGATGAAACATTCTTGTGTAGCCAAGAGTAAGATATTTTGAGCCCTGCATTTATTATAATACTTTTGGAGGTCTTTCTTAAATGTGTGGGACTCATTAGTAGCATTTCAAGCTAAATTATACAGGTTTAGATTTTGGATTCACTTATTCACATGAAGGAAAAAAATTCACTAAAACTGATGCATGGGAAGTACCATGATCTGGTCAGCAGAAAAGGATGAAATTATATACAGACTCAGTAAGTAGTGTCTTAGTTAAAACATGAAAGAAGGTTAAATAATAACTTCTGAGAATGCCCCAGGCTGGGATCTCAGTAGAACTGGTAATTTACTTTTTAATTTTACATTAATTCTTTTCCATAATACATACATGTAAAAAGAATAGTGATCTAATTTTTCTTTTCTCAAATCTTCTCACAACTTTTTAGATCATCTTCGGGGCAGAGGGAAGCAAAGCAGATTTCCCAGAGCAAAAATCCCTTTGCCATTTTTATTGGTCCACATAACGTAGATACTGTGGGAAACTTTTGTTGTGAAATGGTTAGTTATACACAACACCATGATATTACAGTTAAAATATTTGAAGGGAGGGAAAAAAGGAAGATTGTTTTCACAGAATAAAAGCATGCAAAACAAATATTTTTAATTGCCTGTAATTACCTAATTACCATCTGCTTAAGACTACTCATGTCAGTGTTGCTGGGTTGGGGTTTTTGTTTGTTGGCTGGTTTTCTGTTGGTTTTTCTTTTTTGATGTTGTTGGAGTTTCTATGAATACAGGAGGGAGGAGCATTAGAAAGAGCCCAAAGGCTCAGTGATGGAAGAAAGGATGTGAAATGTCTCTGGCCACTGTGTGTAACTGACCTGGCCTGTGCCTGAAAAAAAGAAAACAGTAGAAAAGCTGATGAGGGTAATTTGTCAGTATGCAGCCGTAAGCTTGAAATGTGTGAAGACCTTATTTATCATAGGTTGACTTGGTGCAGAATCCTTCCAAAAGCACATCTTCTATATAATAAACCAACCCCCCCCCAAACAAAACAAACGCACAACCACCACCCCCCCAAACTCTGCGTGTATTCAGGACCTGTCGTAAACATTTAAGCGGAAGACCTGTTGCTAGATCTCATTTCCAGAAGGTGGCCTTCCCACAGGAAAAGGATGATTGTACTTCACATCTCCCTAGAAGTCAAACCATCTCCTGAGGGTCTGCACCTCAGGAGAGCAGGTCTTTGAAACCTAAATAGGGTTCAACTTGTATCTCACCATCAAAAGAGAGTGACCAACAGGTCAGTTCTTCCAGAATTTTCTTTATCCAGTGTTACTCAGGCTTATTGCTGTATTTGCAACAGCTCTCATCAATCATTTTGGCAGTTCAGATGTACAAGGGTGTTGCATTCCCATGACCCTACATAAAAAATTTTCTATGGATGCAAGTTAGGCTGGACTCTGCTTTTACCAAGGGAATCCATACTTTCCTCTGCACTGCACCAAATGTAAGGGTGAAATTTCATCTTTTATGTTCCACTACATAGAAATAAAAGCAAAAGGAGGAAGTTCCAGAGGCACAAGTATTTCCTGCCATCAGGTGTTCATATACATTTTCCTAGAATTATTACTTTAATCTTCACAGAATAAAACCTGAATATTTTATAGGTGGCACTCCATGGTTGGCTAAAATACAGAGACGTATAAACCAACTGAAGTGATCAATGTTATATCAAGCAACTCGATAGTTTTATAGCAACCAACTGTCACCCTACTGCACCAACATCCATCAGATAAAGTAATTGATAGTGCCCCGATCAATTGGTATAAGGGAAATAAAGTCATTATATGCTGGTACTGTGCCAGGGGATCAATATCTCCTTCAAACACAAATATCTCTGCCTGACTTTGACATTAATTACCCACAAACGTCTCCACATTGATATGCCAGTGGGAGACCATTATCCTATGTCAGCATTTAATAACTTTGGTATTCCCCATCAACCTTCACTGTGCTGACCTTACCTCTCGTGACAGCCACCACTCCAGGATATCTCTCAACTCCATCACTTCCCACACAAAGGACTTGCAGTCACATTTGTGTCTCGTGCAATTTCCTATTCACCTTCTTTTTTTGCTGAAAACTAGGCCCATTGGACGTGGAGGCTTATGAAACTGAGCTCCTAGACAGACTGCATGTTCAATGACAGGAATTCCACTGGAACATCAAGTTTCCAGTCTTCATAGGCACTTTGTATCTCCTTGTACCAAGGAGTCATTTGCGTCACCTACTGTCAGTGTTTACATAATAAATACCAGCAGTGACTTTTGGTCTGTGATGGCAGTCACATTAAGCTTTCCCCTGAAGCCCAAAATAAGTTATTATTTTGTTTTTCAATGAACAGTAAGATCAAGGAGAACTGTCTTCTTGTGTATTTAGGTCTCCATTTAAATCCTCAAGATCCCATGGGAATCTGTTGGTTTCTAATTAAACATTAGATCACTGAAAAGATGTTCTTCCCACTGAAGGAAGAAATCTACTGTATTCAGAAAGCTATTTTCTCTATATTTTTCATAACTCCATACCTCCCTTCGTTATATTGGATTGAAATTGACTCACGTACCCAAATTATTAAGAAGGACAGGCACAGATAGACAATATGATAAAATCTGGAGCATTTTCTTAAGAAAACAGACCAAAAAAAACCCCCAACCAACTTTGCCTTTTTAAGTGTGGAATAAAATTTAAAAATATGAACTCAAAAGGCTGAAATATGAAAAGGAAAAAAAAATCTAAAGAAAAAAGAAAACCTAATGCCAACAAAAAGAATTATATTCAAAAATCATGGAATTAAAACAACCTCATATCTTAGAGCAAACAAAACAAGTAGCATGAGACTTCACTGTGTGTTGTGTTGAATATCTAAAGGAACACCACATGGAGTGAAGTTCATTGTGATATGTCAATGAAGTAGACTCAGCTGATAAAAATCATCAACCTTGAGAGTTGTTTCTATGGGTTGACAGAGGGAAGCTGGTAAATACAACATCATCAATGAATACACACAAGAAAAACAGGAGAAGTGTATTTTTACTGCAGAAAACAACTCTCCCATATGGTGGTTGCTTTCTTCATCTACAAGAATCTTACCCTTGCGCATGTTGATACTCTCCCAGTTCTTGCCACCTCCTATCCTACACCTTTAGTAAAGCAGTGTCTTTTTACTCTGAAAAGGTTTGGTTTTTTTGTTTGTTTGTTTGTTTTGTTTTTTTTGTTTGTTTTGGTTTTTTTTGTTTTGTTTTGTTTTTTTTTTTTTAATTTGGAGATGTCAGAGAGAGCTACCANCTACTCTGAAAAGGTTTGTGTTTTTTCTTTTGTTTGTTTGGTATTTTTTGTTTGTTTGTTTTTTTTTAATTTGGAGATGTCAGAGAGAGCTACCACTCTGATTGGTAAAACTGGAGATAATTTGATATATATCCTCACTGAGCTATTAAAACACACCCGGCTTATTAGGAATCCCCAGTCTGTCCAAATTATTTTTTAAGATTCACAATCTGTTAAAAATACAGTAAAACAAAGGTATTATAAGATGATATAAAAACTGTTTAAAACCTTTCATTGGTTAATTTGAAACTAGATTCTTCAATAGAGTAGTGGAAGACAACAACTCAGTATATTGCAGGTTATTCCCTGCTTTCATATCAGCAGGTCATTGTTTTAATAGATAAATAGGAAAGAAGAATATGGCTGTTTTCCCTTCAGACATAAGACACATCCAGAAATGTAAGAATGAGCAGACTGCAATGTCCACTGAGATAACAGAAGAACTTAATGTGCAAATTCAAACAGGAAAACTGTATTTTGTACACATTAAATGGTGTTGTCTTCTGCATAATTCAGATATGCCAACCCAGACACCTCAGAGACAAACACTAAATCAGACCCTAAACCAGAAAAGCAGTACTTAAGCTTTTCAGGACTGCAACAACTGAAATTCTGTACGATACCTCTTTTCCCAAGCCTGTAAAATAAACCCTGGTAGTTTCTATGACATTTGTTTTCCTTCTGCAATATAAAAGACAGCACAAAACAGATGCCAAGGAACATGTCATACACCATTGTTTTAAGAGGTAGCACATATGCTAAAATCTTCAGCTACGTTGCTTTTAAAGTACTCATTGTATTCTGCCAGAATTCCAGACTGAGCCTTTCCAGAATTTTGGGACATAGCTTGAATCCCATTTTATTCCTGTGTGCTGTAAAATCATTACATATACATTTGGTCTTTGATTTGCTCAGACCCTCATAACAAAAGAGAGAAGGATAATTTCATTAAAATGCATGGAAGCTGCACAGAATTCCAAACAAATTTGTCCTCGGGCCCTGCTCAGGCATTCTGTATTGGTATTGTCTAAAAATTTAAACAATTCATTTGCTGGCTTACTTTTCATTTCTCATAAGTGGACAATTAAAATAATTTGGGAGCAGCTCTAAAATGTCTGAGTTGACTCACTTGAACAAGCCTGAAAAAGACATGAACCACTTCTTTAATAAATATTTAAAAATAGTTATTTGGCAAAAAGTTAACACACGAAAACACTTAGCAAAAGCAGGTTGCATACATCCACGCTTCCCTGTCAGAAGTGTAAGTAATGAACTACAAATTTAACGAAGACAAAAGTTCAGTGAACTAATATGCCTGTCTAGTACAGTGTTATGTTCATCTCTCAGTTGCTATTTCAAATCTTCCTTAGATACAGTATTCAGAGCTTGGCGTCCAGGTTTCTGCATTACTCACCCAGTGCAAATCTCTCAGCATTCGTAGGAAAACACAGGCTCTGCCTTTAAATTCTACACTGTGTCTACATTCACACACTTCTCACTCCACTTCTGTTTGTGTGTAAATGATGGTAGTCTCTGACACACGACATTATGCATTTTATAGTCAGAACATACTCATGGTATGGGAAAGATGCCAAATTTGGATAGCTCCAAGGTATGTGGGGGAGTAATGAAGATTTATGTTTCAATGTCCATATGCTTAAAAAAGTACCTTCCTTTGAGCCCTGAAAGTTTTCTCCTAAGTCTGCATTTGGGGCACCCCAGTGCCCATCTGACTGCTGGAGTCCAAATGAGAAGCACTGACTCCCCAAGTCAATCTGTTGCTGCTCTACAGGGACTATTTCAGACCCAACATGTGTTTTCCTACAGTGGCCAGAGAGCAGTGTTCCAGACCTTACATTTGGGAAGAGGCTGTACAGGACACTTAAGCTCTGCATCACCCTTCCTACATATGATATATATAATGCATTGATTACTTTGCCATGAAGTGTAAGAAGTTGCCCTGAGCATCCTTTTCTGTCCACATCACTACTAAATTTAGGCCATGACGAAGACAACACCCAGTATGTCCACTGTGCATCAGTTTTCAGGCACGCTAAAATGTGGCAGAACGTGGCCTGTAGTGTTTTATGTTGGCTTCTGGTTTAAGATGGATTTAATTTTGTTCACTTCTTTTTGTTCCCTTGAAACGTAAGATTTAACATAACAAAGTAGAAGAGCATTTGGTGTGAATAGTGAAAACAGTCAGTTTCTTTTAAGTTATCTTGATCTTTGTACTAATTGAATATTAGCAAAACAGGTGATTAAATACTGTGTGCAGTATGTGAACATAAATCAAGATACATCAAGCAGTAATAGCCATGCACAAGACTAATAATAAATTATTGCTATTATTATTATTATTATGCTCTGTCAAGCTCTCCTACAAAACATAAGATGAAGTTAAATAATTGAAATTTAACAATGCAGCCCAAAGGACTATCTTACAAGTGTTCTGAGTACAGAATACTCATGAGTTCGTGGCTTGTTGTAGCAGTTTAGCATTTTCTGCACAATGGCAAGCAATTAGCACTGAGTAGTGCTCCATTTTAATGGTTTTTCTAATAAGAAGATGCGAGAGCCTCTGCTAGAACAAGTTCAGTTCTAGCTGCACATGTCCACACAGACCACGTCTTCATGCAAAGCGGAAGGCATACTGCAGTAATATTTTAACTGCTTGAAACAGCATTTGCCTGGAATCTTAGTTAAGACAGAAATAGTCACGCCAGAGAAAAAGAAAGAAAAACAAACTTGAAGAATATGAATGGATTCAAGCATTTAATTTCAGTGCCTGATTTACACCTACATTTTCACTGCTTACTAAAGCGTTCCTCCTAAAATAATTGTGTATGCTTCCCCTATGTTTAAATGAAAAGGTAAACTAATGATTTTGTTGTCTGAAGGGGCAAGTGTGTCTACCTCAGCTTAGAGCCTGAAGTAAAGAGATAAAAGTTCTCCCAGGAGGCCTTTCAAAGAACTTAAGAACTTGTGCGCTCTATTTAGGATACAACAGTGAGAAGGTGCATAAGGTTTAGATGTCAAGCAAGTGCCTAAATTTGGCATAATGCAGGTAATTATTTTACAACCCCTACGACTTCCAAAAATATAAGCTAGCATTGAATTAGGAAAAATAGACTCTAGTCCTGCTTTTGCTTAAGAAGTAATCCTGAACTCAGTTGGACAATGAGGCAAGCTGCCTTTGCTGACTAAGTTATCTCGAGTTTCTTTTGCCATACAAGATTAAAAGAGATACTTTTCACATTCATACCAGAAAGCAAACACAGCAGCTTTGGGAAAATTGCCTAGTTAGGATAGTTCTTGGATGACAAAAAACAAGCTCTATAAGAAAAGGAGATGAAATTAAGCATGAACCAGCTAAATTGTTTTTTAATACATAGGGAAAAAAATGCCTTCTGTACCTGCAGTGTATTTGCAATTGTTTCATCTTATTTTAGCTGCAGACTCAAGTAAAATATTCAGGGCAGTATTGCCAGACAAAAGAAGCAAGTCATTACTCAGATCTTTTCCTTGCAAGTTGTCTAAAGTAAAAAAAAAAAAAAAAAAAAAGTATTTCAAACATAATTGCGGAGTGTAGGTAAACAAATAATATTCACAATCATTCATGGTTTTATTTCCACATCCACCTTTTATCTCACCACAGAACTTGATTAACCCAAGGGAAAGAGAAAAACAGTCATAAATAGAATGTGCCCTTTTACATTTTACCCATCCTTCCTCACAGCTGTGACTCATGCCAGGTCCTATAAGAAACCAAGCTTCCCAATCTAGACCAAGATTCTTGTGATCTTTCAATAACCTATTCAATGGGCAATAGCTCATTCACACAATTAGAAGATTATTGTTTATTCTCACTAAATGACCCTAATCTTCAAATAATTACTTGTTAGACTCCATCTTGTAGGCTCTTTCTTAATGCAATGTTTCCCCCAAATTGTTTACTTGCATGCTGTTTTCCTTTTTGACTTCTGTTCCGTAAGGGAGAGGAGGGAAGAGAAAAAGACCCACCTAATTCAGTCCAAAAGTCTAACACAAGATCCCCAAAACATCCCCATAATCTTTTTCACAGAACCTCCATTTTCAGAGACCCTTGGCTCCCCAAGTGACTCCATGGACTGGGATCTCCTTCTAACTTTAGTTACCAAAGACGCATTTCCTCTGCTCGACATCTCATCTAGTTTCTACACCAGTTTTCTTCTACATCTCTGGTTCAGTTGAGCCTTTCAGACCTGATCCAAAGTTGCCTGGAACAGAGTCAAGGCACTTCCAAAGACAAAGTCTTTGCTGACAAGGCCCTGTGCAATCCCACTGTGTTGACTGTCCTATAAGAGTCACTAACAGGGAGGGAGGTCCACAATAACTTTTTGTTCTAGTACCAGTGCCACTGTGCCACTACTGCAATAGAACCAGGCTTCCAAGGAAAGAGAAAAGCACCTGTGACCTCTTTCCACTGTGCATCATCATAAAGTCTAGGCGCAATGTAATCCTTTACGATTTTAGTTATGTTGGCTGTGGTTAAGAGGTTATTGCCTAGATGTTAGCTCTTCTGTGGTCAGCTGCAAGATCACAGTAACAAGGTCAGACCTGCAAGATCACAGTAACAATACTGACCTCTACTTAAATACAGCTGTGAAATGTAATGATATAAAATGCTACCCATTATGTTATAGTAGTCATAACAATGAACATTATTATATTACCCTATCTCAATACAGTCCTGCTCATGGTAACTTGATTCATCCATCCTAAGAAAAAGAACTGGATGAGGGTAGGAAAATTTAACACACACACACAAAATATCCATATTTAAACTGGGAAATAAATGAAAACCTTGAATATATTCTAACAATATAGATATTCACAAAAACACCGATGAAGAAACATCTTTGGTCACTTCAAAGAGCCACTGACATGGGTCCCAAAAGGACTTGTTGTTTGGGATGGTGACTCTGTCATTATTCCATATGTAACATGAAATAGATAAAGCCTCGTGCAGCAGAGGAACCAGACTGCACACACCAACATCAGCCTGTAACATGTACAGCTCCAGTCTCAAGCATTTACAATGACAACACCAATACTCTCCAGGGTCTGCAAAGCTTTTTTTAAATGACTCTAGCCAGCTTTGTACTCATACCTGGTCTCATCTCCCTTGGGACTAACAAGTCATAAATTACTGGGAGAGTTACTGCTCTGGCCCTGAGTTACTCTGGAGTAACTGGGTTAGATAGTGTTAAGGTATGTCTTACTAAAAGCCCTAAGAAAAGAAGGACAATAACTCCACTGATTAATAACCTGAAATATTTCATAAGAAACATTAAAGGCTTCCAAAAAGGCAGAGATGTTAGGACTTTCTACAAGAATATTTAGGCAACCGTAACCTTCATTGCACCTCTCATAAATATGCCTCAATTCACTGAAAGCTGGACGAGAAGCAGGCCCCCCAGCCACCAAGATTTAATTTAAAGAATCTTTTGTGACACCTGCCTCAGCAACATCTGGCTCCTGCACCTAGTGCCAATTCCAGGCAGGTTATAAACCTGCCAACTAGAAGTCATACACTGAAAAATTAAATTTCATTAGTGGAATTGAAGATGTGAGCTCAAGCTGGCAAATCTACATCATTTAATAAATCAGCATGAGCCTACAAGCATTCCAGGTTAGGAAGACCCAATGCGTTTTCACACAAAATAGCTCTCCCCGTTTGCCATCTTGCCACATTTGCATTAGTTACTGATCCAGCTGTGCCACTGTCACACCTGCTCCTCTCTGTTCTTTTGAGTGGCACAGATCAATCTGATTTCTGCTCCTACCATCACAAAATCCATTATTTCTTTCCTTTTCTAGCCACATGCATCTATCTACTCAAATCCATTTTCATTCAACACAAAAGCTAAACTGGTTCGCCGGAAATCAATTATCTCAAAGCCAACTGACCAATACACACTGTGAAATAGGATGACTTTAAAAGCAGACCGCAGGAAGGAAAGACCAAAAAACCATCAAAATTTAATGGAAAACTAACTTGTTTGTATCATTACATGCAGTCAGCATTCGTTTACATCATACACCTAACACCCCTTTCTGTTTCTGTTCTCCTTGTAATCCTTCTTCCTTGTAACACAGTGCTCCTACAGTTACTTGGGATTTTCCCATCTGTCCCATCTGTGGAAGCTGTACTACCCCCTAGCCAAGATGAAATGAGATACTGATAGGCTCGTGCATTTTCCTTGAAAGTGATCTTTAGGCACAAAGGTTTCAATTTGGAACAATAGTGATATTTCTCCTCCAGAGGTAATGACTTCATCATATGTAATACGGCCACTGTTACATTTTTCCTAGATGAAAAAAATTGCACTCAAATCTAATGTGTTTCAAAGAGACTGTCAATCTCTTAAGAGCAGAAAAATCTCTACCAAATCTCTACTGAGTGCATTAATCTTGGTTTTCAAAAGGTAATTTCTGGGGCTCTACCTGGGTGGTAAAGAGTAGCAAAGGCCCTGTTTTCTGACAGGATGATTCAGCACTCTGAAAATTGAAGCCCCCTGGACTTAGGGCTCAAACTGCTCCAGAACTATAGCATTCAAAGCTACTAGTCAATGCTGGACAAAGCCTCAGCCACTCCCTAATTCCTAGCTATTTTTGCTGTGAGGTATCCTTGTCTACTACACTTAAAAGACATCCCCTAGCGTACATAACTTTTAAGATTCTATTTGAAAAAAATAAACATAGCTTCCAGCACATGCAACTACAGATAAAATCTTCTCAAGAAAGTTGACTATAACCCACCGCAGAGCTGCCAGAAACATGATTACACAATATGAACATGTTGCAGCTAAAACACAACTGACAGCCATCATTTTTATTTCAGACACAAAGGGAACACAAACGAGATCTACATTTTTTGTAGAAGTAGGTCCCATGTATGTCATACTTTTTTTCTTTCTTTTGCAAGTGCAGTATTATCAATGAACACATCCTTGATCTGACCTTAAAAATTCAAAGTTTAATGTACGATACATCAAATAGCTTTTAATAAAAAAGGATAACACATCTGTGAGAAATGGGAGTAGGCTGTTTATCAGCATTAAAGGTTTGTCACTAAATGGATTCATTTGCATCTTAATAACATGATCAGCTTTTTATACATTCACCAAAATGAGACCAGTTATACATTCTTAAGACCACAGGATTGAAAACACCATTAATCTGTTCCGAGTGAATGGCACTCTTGAGATTTCCGATAGGGTTGTAATAAAAGTCTGTGGCACTTTGAGAAATGCAGGTGGTAAAGGGGAAAAAGCTGCAGTCTTCCTCCTGGGAATTCTCAAATCATAGCTCACATCAACTCTGAAATGTCTAAGTAATAAAACAGAAGTCAGAAAACAAGAAGTCCTATTGCTGTATCATTCTTTTCATTTCTCAGACAGGATTGCGAAGAATGAGAAATGAACGTTTTCTCCCTCAGATCTCAGAAGGATCTTTCCATTGCAATAAAACGGACTCTGCCACAACAGATCGTATAATACAGCTTGTCTGAATAGAAATACTGCATGACTCAGGACAATAGAACAAATATTTCTTTGAAACACTCTGTACAGAGGGTTTCACTCCATACTAAGCAGGGCACAACTTGAAAATAGGATGAAAAACTCTGTGATATACAAGCACATGAGAAACAAACCTTGCTTTGCTTCACATCAGGGCTCAGGTACAATCAATAAGAACCATCATTACTGTAGCTCCAATGAGCAAATTTCTCATTATTCATAGATGGCTGTTATTTTAGGGAGAAGAGTTAGACTGTTCCAGACAAATTTTTGAGTGTATGCAACTTACTTTTCCTGAGGCATTAATTTTTCTTCTCCTACCTGAAGTCTAATGGGAATCAACAGTGACTAGAACTGGAAACCCTTGTGCATGCCTGCATACATACAGCACACACAAGTCAGGTTACCTTGCAAGAAATGGGAGCAGATGGGCTTGCACTAATGAGATGACTACCCTTTAAAATGAATGCTTGATAAAAAGGAAATAAACCAGGCTTGCTCTACATGCTATTTTCCCCCCAATACAACTATACCAGAAAGATTGTTTAATTTTTTTTTTTTTAAGAGTGGCTATCTTAGACATGATAAGTCATAGGGTTCTCTGAAACCGTCAGTGAGATGCAGTTCTGGCCTCCTCTTCTGCCTTCTGATGCATTTTGGGGCTCCTGAAAGGTATATAATCAATAATTGCTACAGAGAGGCAGTATTCTGTGAATCAGACCCATAGGGTGATAGAGGGAAGCTAAACTGATACAGAAATCTTGGGAAGGAGCTGGAATCATGTCTCAGCTCAGCTAAGTACAAGGCCAAATCCTCAAAATTTATGGGGAACATAACCCTTTCTCAGGTAGCATCTGTGTTTTAAACCTCAATGCTTACGCTATCTTTGCCCAATCTTCAGTTCAGCTGCAAGAAGAGCAGTTTCATCCTCTCACTTTTAACCTGTTCGCTGACCTGTGGTCTTTCCTGTGAAACTGATGCCGGAAGACCATGCAGGACAGCAAATCTTCACACAGTTGGTTACTATCTATAGCAAGCTATGGAAGCTGACAGAATTACGGTACAAACTACTCATTTAGCTAAATAACTCGATAATATTATAGCCATATCTGTAAAAAGCTGTCTGTGCTGGGGGAGATCAAAAGAATTTGGACAACAAAGAGTATGGAAATAGACTATTACTCACATCCCCTTATACCCTGGTGCATGGTATACTTATGGTATATGAACTTATCATATGAAATGCAAATGTTTCCTCCGCTGGGGCAGCTTAGCGTAGTGAGAATGAGCTGGCATAGTAATTTTTCTTCTGCCTTCTCATGAGGATAAGAGGCACTTTACTTTCGCTTAGATTTTCTTGTTCTTCAAAAATAATGCATAGGTCTTGCTTAACCATGTTGGGATCTGAAACACTTCAAGAAACATACACTGCAATTCAATTCCTTGTGCAACTCATGTGAAACTGCATCTCCTTTGTGAATGAATAAACATGAACTCTATAAATTAGGAAAAAATCCTGGGGAAGTTTACTGCAACTTTGAATTTTATGAGGAAGTGATAGTTAGTATCCCAGTAAATTAGCAATGGGATGCTTTGTGTACGTAAGTGTGCTGTGCATACCCTGCTGTGAAGGGTGAGGTGACATCTGATCCTTTCTCCAGCCTTTACAACTGTCTCCATGCCAATGCTCTGGCAAAGCACCTTGTGAACACTGTCCCCTGCTGCACGAAGTGAAATCCAATCTCCAGTAAAACCCACTGCATGTGGTGTGACTGTCCACGCACAGGAAAATTTGCTTTCCATGAATACTTGCACAGTAATCTGGATTTTGCAGAAGTTAATTTAATGAGAAAACTAGAGGAACACACACACACACACTGCAGAGGAAGTTTTAAACTGGAGTGAATAATATAAGAAAATAAGTGGCAGCTTTAGCAAAGCATCTACAAAAACATTTAAAAATTCATAATTTAGCAGTGGCATGAAAAAACACTTTTTTTTTTCCTTTTTAAATTCAAAATGAATAGGTATATGAAAATATCTAATCACTTCAAGCTGTCACCACCCACCCCTGGAATCTGGGGGTGGAAGAGAGGAGGAAAGGAACTGTTGCTGATGGAAATGCTCTGTTATTTGCTCATTGTCAGTGAGCAGGAACAGAAATAACACTTCCAGCGTGCCAAGATGTGCAAATTTGTCTGTCCGAGGGTCAACTCAGATTTTCAAAGCAAAGTAATGCAAGATGCTGTTGCTACTGGGTACTTTAAAGGATAAATCTCATTCCATGAGATTTTAAACTCTCATGACGATCCTTAAAAATGTCAGTTTAATACATCCATCCTAGGGTCCCACCTACCTAATCCAGAAGTTCCAACAAATGGAGTTTTTCTAACGTTGGTATCATCTTGAAACTCCATCAACAGAGATCAAAAGAATTGTACTTTGATGGTTTATTTCTAAGCTCACTTTGACAAATGCAGAGAAAATCATCTCAGAAAAAACAGGTGGCAAAAAGGGTCATATAGGAAAGTTCTTGAGATTTTTAAATCAGTCTTGGTGTGCCCATTCCTAATTTAAAAATGGAATGAGACTATCTCTCCTCCTTGCTCTCAATTGCGCGATAAAGAGAACACTTTCTACATACACTAAACTTTTTGCAGTTGCAGATGCAGAGATTGGAACAGCTTTATGTCCTCACTTGAACAAACAAAACAGACCTTTAAGGTGTCAAATCATCTCTGTACAACTCCACACGGCTATCTGTGAATGACCACCATGGGAGCCTGCTGCACATCAGCACACCGAGCACGCCAGTGACTTGCAGCTTAAATAACCCCGAAGGAAGCGGCTTCAGAACATTAATAGGTAACATTTCTTAGATAGAATTATCCTCAGGGAATTTTATAGTTGTCTTTTTAACCTCACACTTCCAAACCATAGAGCCACTCTGGCCAAAAAAAAAAAACCAACAAAACCCAAAACAAAAAAACACCCAAAAACCTCAAACACCGCCAAACAAAGAAAACCCACCACCAAACAAACAAACAAAAAAAATCCCCACCCAACAAAACCAACCAAACTAAACCAACTCCGCAAGGAGCCCAACAAGGTATGCCTCCTCTCCACCATCTTTCATCAATTCCAAGTCTTTGGTACCTAACTGTACAGAAAAATATAAAAGTTAACTACAAGCTAATTTCATCTCCCTAGCTTCCTACAATTACCCTTAAAGGCCATTTGATTTGATAATAAATTCACTATGATATAAAATTTACATAATGGTTTTTAATGATTTATTAATATGCAAATATTAGGAAAAAAAGATTGAAAACGCAATTCAAATGTTCCTAAAACATGAAGATATGCTATTTAATAATGGGGGTGGGGTGAATCAAATGGAACCTCATCACTGCACAAACAAAGCACAGCCAGAGAACGGGTTGAGCTCTAGACCACCTGCACTGCAAATCCTGAAGCTCTGCTTGGTATTCACAAACCCCAAAATACACAATTTTGAAATGCAAGGAAATAATTATTAGAAATTATTACAGGTACTTGTCACTATTCTGAAGGGGAAGGAAATAAAAGGCATGGGTGATGGGTCCCCTGTTGGAAACTGAAGGATGAAAAGAATTCCAGGACATGTTTCCATACATCTGCCTCTAAAGCTCAAAAATATCTCACAAATAATCTTCAAGACTTTTAATGCCTCTAAATATAACACAAGAACAAAATACTATCAAAGGTCAGTGATCCTCTGGACCTTCCAGATGACAGCCTTATAACAAGCCTGATCATAGATTAATATATGAACAGGCAGTGAACTTTCTTGACTGGAAGTACGCTGGACTCCAGGACACTGATTTAGGCAAAGACTACCAGCATCTAAGCTCTTAGCTGCTATCAGGGCCATGAATTCTAATAGCACCCTGCAGCTGGTCATTGCAGGAACTGCTCTAGTCTCGTCACAAGTCCCTCACAAAACGTACCTGGAAAATAAGGCAATAAAGTAAAAATTGGAGTGCTACACTGTCCTTACTGTTTGAAGTCTTTTTAGAATAAAAGATTCACTATTTTTCATGGTAATGGTTAGCTTGTGTTATGGCTCCACTATTCGATAGCTGCAAAACTGTCACCCCTGAAATCATGAGGTTTAATGTTTTATAAAAAAACAGAAGGGGAGGGAGAATGGACAATTTCCATTTTTATCTATTAAGCCTCATTGAAGATTTTTTTTAAAGGGTCCAAAAGGAGGCATTTGTTGGTTTAGGGGCATTTTTTGTTTCAAGTCAAGATTCATATTTTTATATTGCAAAGCATAAAAATCAAAAGCCTAATTTAAAAGTAATTGTAGGCTGATTAACTAATAAATATGGGACCTAGACAGACATACTCAAACCTGTACTCTGTGGAAAACCATTCAATTCTTTATAATCTCTTTTCATTGGCACTGGCTCTGATAACTTTTTCCTCTTCCAAAATGGTTTCATCTATTTTGATAACACCCTCTGCCTTTAGCAGACACTCCTGTGTTACAGCTCAGCCAATTCTTTGCCTATTTAAGACTTAAGGTAACTGCTTAGGTATACTCTTTCATGTCTCAGGTAAGGTTTGCTACCACTCTAAAAAACCCGAAATGAACAACAACTGAGCTATTCACTGTGATAGTGTGCAGCCTGCAACATGGAAAATTAAAGCCTCCAGTTCTGTGACCTCTATCTACCCCGTGGCAAACCTATGTTGAATTCTATTGGGTTCAGTCCTATTTGTTACAGCTAAAAAACGTCTTGTCACTGACCAGGATGAAGAAATTGTATTTTGTGCCAAATACCAAAAACAATGGAGACCTAAACACATGAAGGACAAAATGTATTATCAATATTAAGACAAACACAAGTGAAACATATGGCTATAAAGCCATTTGCTGTGCTTTCCGTTTCTGTGAGTTCAGTGCTTAATTCCCATTGAATGCTTAGAGAGGTCCAAACAACAAACTATCAGAGATTTTGCCTCAGATTTTTACTATGCAAATATTTTGTGCTAAGGAGCTGCATGCAAACTTAAATACAGCCAGTCAAAGCACAATCAACGAACCAAAGGACTTACCGTCCACCAAAACAAAAATTCATTGCAAAAAAGCTTAAGACATTCGGTGTTATCCAAACAACCTCTTTCACACTCGCATGTATACAAACAACCAATTATTCTCTGTGTCTCCCCAACCTACTTCAGATGAACAAAGAGTTCAACACTTTTCCTTAGCTCCTTATCAGTCACTTCATACATGCCTATAGCTAACATCATTATGCTCTGTTTTTTTAAGTATCTGTCAGCAAGTGGGTCTTTGATGTGAAGAGACAACAAATCTGGATAGAGCTGATGGATGTTTTAAGCCCTTTCTTAAAGGCTTGATAGAATAATTAAACTGCTGCTCTGTAGTGGTAATTAGGGGAGAAAATAGGGCCACCAGCCAGTTTGGGGAATTATTAGCAAGTAACTTAGCAAGCTGTGCACATATCAAACACAAAGGCTCAGGAAAAACAAGCTAAGAGCTTAGTCCTGAAAGAGTGAGAACCTACAACTGCTGGAGGCCTTAGGTCTGTTAATACACAGCATTTGAAACTGCAAGAAAAAAAAAAAAATCTGTGTACAAACTTCAATAACAAATAAGGCATAAAGGAAAAAATAGGGATATATCTAACCCGAGCCACATTTTTTTCCTTTAAAAACAACTTGGAAAGATCCAGAAGGAAGTCTCAGCTCTCTGTGTCACATGGACATAGTAAATTAAAAGGTGTTTAGTGGCAGCTAACAACTCTTCTGTTGGAAAGCATTTACATATCTAATAATTCTTCACAGAGAGCTCAGTTTTGTTCCAATATCCTCAATATACGAAACAAAAAATCGTGGGAGCCTAACTTAAAATGACAATCTGGCTTCAGAGACAAAGACCAAGCGTCTGTACGGGTGCTTGCATTCGTGTCTCCCTATTAATAACCTGCATACTGTGATAAGCTCCTGGAGTAGGCAGCATATAATTATATTCCTTTAATGACTTACCAGCATACGTAGGCACACTACCTCAGAGACAATCCAGTAAGGGATTGGTAAAAGGAATATTCAGATGCTCAGTGAAAGGAGTATTTCTAGCCTTTGAGAGCATAATCTGGTCTCGAGAACTACACGAATTAGCAGTCAATGCTGTTCTCATTACAGCAGGGATCCTACTAAGACAATTGTCCTCAAACCCCAAAATCAACCTTTCGAAGAAGTGCAGCTCTTCACCTGCAACACATCTTATTTTCACTCTGAAAATTCTTTAGCTTTGCCAACACAAACATTTATGGAAGATACAAAATTAATATAGACTGAAAGTTGTCATAAAAATAATATTGGGATTTTATACATTCTTCAATTCTATATACAATTCATTAAGCACTATATACATCTTTTAAAAGGAGCAGAATTTCCAGTCTGATGCGCAGCAGTGCTGTGAAACCATAAGGGCTAACTTCATATTTGAAGCATAGCTTGCTGCAAAATACAAGAGATTTTGGCTGCTTTTAGAAAATCTATATTTATAAAATATTACCATAAAATTAAATTAGGAGGTCCAGAACGGATTCCAAGATTATTTTTCTCTTAATTTCAATGTGCTCAGTATTAAACTGTTCCTGAACAATGACTAGCCCTTAAAATGTAGAGAAATTGTTCTAGAAAAGCAACAAACATTTGGCTACACCTCATGTCTCTGAAGCTCTTTCCCTCTGCAGTTTTGCAAGTGAACTTTATAACCCTGAATTTTATTACAAGATTTTGTCGACTGCTTCCTTCTTCAAGCCACAATTAGAATCACAGAATCATTTAGGCTGAAAAAGACCTCTAAGACCATCAAGGCTAATCATAAATCAAACACTGCTAAGTCCACCACTAAACTGTTTCTCAAAGGGCCCCATCTATACATCTTTTAAATACCTCCAGGGATGGTGACTCAACCACTTCCTGGCCAGCCTGCTGCAACGTTTGGCATTGCAAGAGGGAAGTTTGTTGTATTTTTATTTTCTTGGGAAGCCAAGAAGTTTTGTGGAACACACCGAATGAACTCTCCAAACTCAGAAGACATGCAGAGTTTTCAAAATGGGAGATATTTTGAAGATTTTATTTTATCCATACTTCTTCCTGTAGCAATAAATCAAACATATTTTAATCTATGTAAACTTATTCACATGGTAATAATCCAAACTATTTTAATAATTCTTGTTTTCTGTCACATCTGCCCAGACTTTACATTATCCACTGTAGCTTATTAAAAAATTTAAAAAATCCTAGAACAGTGTTCCAGTAATCACATTAAAACAAATTACAGCTGTTATTCTAACATGCCATCAAATCTGCCAAAGCTACAGTTTCCATTAACCACAGGAAATCAACACCATGATTTTTTTCCTCCTCTCATCATTCTTCAGCTCTCTGTTCTGTTAGTTCCCTAGTTCAGCACCCTTACAGCTAATGCCCAGACTTTACTGCAGTTTGAAAGTATTAGTTTTTTTACTTCCTGGTTTTGATTCTTGGTATCCCTTTCAATACCAGATGAAAGAGTTCTTCACGCTTAATGAAGCCACCTCTTTGTTGTCTTTTGGATACATTAATCAGTTTCTTAAAAAAAAAAAAAAAAAACAAAAAAAAAAAAACCAACCCTTACATCTACATCTCTTTCTTGCCCTGAAGTGTTTTTAAGTTGCTCTCCCTGCACAATACTCTTTATTATTACTAATAACGTTGAAAATTGAGTAAATGTAACTTTAAAGAAGCTAAAGAATACTGCACCAAAAAAAGATTAAGCACTTTGCACACACAAAACTAGCTATGATCCCTGCTCCGAAGAGATCAAAGAGCAGACACATGACTGCAGACAGTAGGTAAAAACACTGGAGGATACTAGACAGCTGCCAAGCTAACTGACCCAGAAGCCAACACTCTACCAGCTTGGAAGCCAACAGTACCATGTGTAGAAAGTAACATTCCTAAATCTGTCTCACTGTGACTCAGAGGAAAAAATGAAACATCTTGCTCAAAAGGTGTCTGCAGCTCCGTTGCTCATATTCTCACAGATTGCAGTAGATATTTTGCAGAGAATTCACAGTTTACCATAAGCATGAAGATATTGAGTCTTTTTAGAGCAGGAAGAGGTTAATTGCAAATAAATCAGTATCTCTCCAGAAAAAGAAAGTTCCATTTTGTCTCTCCTGTGGGATTGTGCCAGCAAGTAGAAGGAGAGGACTGTTTGATAAAATAAGATTGTGCTATCATACAAAAGAAAAGTACAATTTAGACTACTCAGCAAATTCTTAGTTTTGCATCAAGAAGGACAAGTATATTTAATATCCCTATAGTCAGGAATGGCTATTTTGCTAGTAACATTTCCAAAGGAACCCCTAAAACTCAAGATCAATATGGATTATTTTGGATATTCCCCCCATCCCCTTCACTGTTACTGATTTTCAAATATTGATTATCGTCTAAGATCTGCTTAATTTTTGCCGAGAATGGCAGTTATTTGGTGTGGTTTGGGCAAGAGGATAAAAAAGGTGGATATGTAAGAATGAATGCAGTAAAAAGCTAAGACAAAGGAAGTTAGAAGTCTTTTTAATTATTTTACTGTTTTCATGATGAAACAGAAAATTGCTACCTTTCACTAAATACCTTTTTGGTCAGAAAAGTTTTTCAACTTTCTAACCAACATTTCCTGACTTGTAATATGCTTCACTCTCCAGAAAATGAAATTACAAGAAGAAACGCTAGAACAGTAAAAATAATCTCTTATTTTATTTACTACTTCTTGGGCTTTATTCCATTTAAACTTAAGAGAAGGAGAATGAAGACAACCGTAAAAAGGAAATTAGCTTTCAAGCAAGGGGAAAAAATTTTAAAATATGACATTCAATTATAAAAATATTGGGTTTGCTGTAGCAAAAGGAAAATCAAACCACGCAAGCCCTCAGGTCTGGAATGCTGATCCTGCAGTGACCAATATGCTTCCAGGGAAAGGCCAACAGAAACAACCTACACTGCACACTATGGATTGTGCAATACAGAGGAAAAACTGTGCAAAGACAAGAAAGTGCTTCCTGACCCCTGCAGCAATCAGCTTACTCCTTGAAGCATGAGATTTGATTACTTTCATCTCAGCGGGCACAACCATGAATATCACCATAAACCTTCTAATGCCCGGCACATTCTATTTGATGAAGGGACAACAAGGTAAGAATTTCCAGACCACTTCAATTGTGCAACCTGGGCAATAACTGCAATGAGAAATCTATAGCAAAAGCCTGCACAAACAGCATTATAATACATTTCCATTTAGATCTCCTCTTTGGAGGAAAAATAATCCCGTAAATTAATTTAAGTCTAACAAATCCCATGGCCATTAAATTCCCCATGACAGAAAAGCAAAAAACAAGCAAAAAACCCCCAGAAAACAGTGAAGATGTATTTCTGATAGAAGCTTTAGGACAATCCATATGTAAGTATCTGACATGTGGCATATACCCCTGTGGTCTGCCATAAAGCTTAAGTGCAGATTTGTGCAAAAGCCCCTGAACATCCCCCATCAAAACAATCAAATATGAATATTGTCAGTTGAACATCTGCATCCTGCTCAAAAATACACTGAAAAATACTTGAAGTCTGACATGCCTTAACTAGAGAATAACTTAAGGCATGAAATGGTATTGGTTTATAACATCTTTAGACTACTGTTCTGTTGGTAGCACTGTCTTTCCTCAGTGCACACAGCATTAATTTACTGTTCCTCTATCAGATACAAGCCTCTCCACAGCATCAATGCCAAACGATTTCAGTTGAACATGTACAGAAAGAATGCAACAAGTCTGGGAAGTTGTACCCATTCTGCATAAAGCAAGTAACATGGTCAAGTACCTTTTTCCACCAGGGATAAGAGTTTTAAGGGGTTTTGAGGGTAGGAACTGTCATGTGCTGAGCAGAGGTACAGAGAACTGGGCACTGTAGGCACAGATCAGAGAGCATTAGGGCTACTTATGCAAAACGGTGAGCTCAGATTCTTACTTATGAAGGTTTTAATGAACTCTTAATCTCCCATTAAATTTACTAACACCAGTTCTGGAAGGTCAAAGGTATTTTGGAGCTTGTTTTTAATTTTTACGTCTATCTGCAGCATTCCTGCCTCCCAGCAAAGCCAGCAGTCTGTCACGTAGATACTCCTTCTCCCTTGAGCATACATGTCACGTACTAAAACTTGAATAAGAGGGAAAGTGGAGGTTGCCTTAGCCTTTGTAGCTACTAAGGAGGACATATGGATGGCCTGACCTTTTCTACTCTTTGTAAACTTCTCAGTGTTCCAGGGATGAGGAGTGTCAAAATGCCTTATCCCAGAGGGCAACGAGGATTGATCACTGCTTAACAGTGATCCTGTCTGATGTCAGCTCCAAGACACAGAGGACAAGAAGAAAGTTCTCTTGTTAGGATATACAAAGGATGTTATTACTGGATAAAATAAGAATTACCATAATGTTTGCTAAGATGAGTGGCAGGGCAAGTACTCTTATTAAAGACATTCTGTTCAGTGCCTTTTTAACACCATCAGTAGCACAAGATTAAAAGATTTATAGTTAAATATCCCACTCTTTCCTGATTCAGAGATTTACTGAGGAGTCTTATGGACGTGTTTCCTTCTAACTTCCATGTTACTAAAACACTACACCAACCTTCCCCTGAAGTTTTAGCTCCTCTACTCTGCAAGTCCACCTCTGTAAAGCAGTTACCATATGCTCAACTCACAGCTTGCATTTGAGTTTTCTTTACTTACACAAGATCTAAACATACACTTAAATGTTTTGCTGAAGAAGAGATGAATTTCCAAGTCATGAACATTTTGAAACCAAAGTCAAAGAATTAAGTCCACTACCTGGATTTGGGGAAATACAAAAGTAGAAGAGATGGCATGGCTTTAACACTGTTTTTTGAGTCCTTACTGGGATGAATGTGTATTTGAAAGGACCAAAAAGAAATGGTAAAATGTCTTCTTGTTGCCCAAAGGTATTTAATACAGTGTAGCAAGGGGAATATAATCAGCATTAAAGTGCTCTTCATAAATAATGGACAATCTGGCTGCTTTTATCTACTCTGCACTTTAAGAAAGTTTCTATTGCTAAATATTTCATGAGCAAAAGGTCAATTATTGTGGCTTTTAAATGATACAATTCAGAAACAGAAAAAAAATTCCATGTTGCAACACAATAATAGTGAGTTTTGAGTATCTGAAGAAATATGGGCAGGCAAAATACATAATTTTGAAACCTACCACATACAAACTAACAGGAACACCTTTGCCCTGAACCGTAACTACTGATTTTTAAGATGCCAAATCCTATTCAGCAATACAGCATTTAATCTCAAGTGAAGAACAAACTGAAATGTACATTTTCCTGAGATGTCAGTTCAAATTTGCATTTCTTAACAAAATATATTGCTGATCACAGGCCATTAAAGATGTGCATCTGTGAAGCCATTTTCAAGAAATCTGCTTTCTGCACATTATTTAAAGGTGTGTTTCATTATAGCCTTTTAAAATTACAATTAGAGTTCCACATAAACAAAACCATTAAGGAAACACACCTGCAAACAGGTGAATTGTCAAGATGAGTTAGAAGCAACCTTAGCTCTGTCCCCTGCGAATATAAGGCCATGAGGCAATCTTATTGCCACATCCAGAGACAGCTGCTCTGTGGGTGTAGATCAGCATGACTTTACAGAAGTCAGTCTTGCTACACCTGTTTTTTATCAAAGAAGCACCACTGCACTTTTCCTTAACCTTCTACAACGTCACGCGCCCACAAATGGCCACCACGGCAGCCTCCTGCACACCGGCACACCGAGCATGCCAATGACCTGCAGCTTCACTAACATCAAAACAAGTGGCTTCTGAACCTCAACAGGTAACATCCCTGAGCCAGGGCTTTCCTTGGGGAACTTTCCAGTTTTCTTTCTAACCCAACCCTTCCAAAGCATAGAGGTACTCTTAACAAAAACGAACAAACAAACGAACCCCCCCAAAAACCACACACACACACAAACCCCACAAACCCAGCAAACAACCAAAAAACCAACCCACTTATCTTATTTACAGTCCCCACTTTAAAAAAAAAAAACAGATAAGGCAAAAGTTAAAACATGAAAGGAGCTATCTGCAGAAGTTAGAAGCAATCAGGACATACAGTACCATACATGGCAAATCACGTAAATACAGCCTGCTGCATACATATAACAGACCTGTCTGTGGCAAAAGAGGTTTATTTATTGAGTGACTTCTTAGGACACAGCAAGGAAGAGTCTGAGACGCCACCTCTAGATCAATCATCTTTCTTAGCAACAAAGTACATGTAAGTCCCATGGAGTGATGGGACATACGTTAAAACGCTATGTACAAAGCTGTGTTTTAGATTTCAGATATTTTTCTCTGCATTTGTAAAAATAAAGTTGATCTTTAGCACTTATTTCAAATAGGCTTACAGCTTTGTTGAGAAGATATGTCCCTCCTACATTTACCAGCAGAAAAATTCAGACAGATCTGTCATGCGTGATTTGGCATTAGACACCTCAACTGCAGCAGTAAGGTTATTTTAAGGAGTCGTGTCTGCTACAGTCTGAACCTTACACAACATATTACTATTACCATACATCTAAAACAGTTGCTAAACTTTTTATTTATAGACATAGTGAATGCAGTCCTTAATAACTCTGGTTTACTTAGGAGGGTATTCAGCAGTAAACATCGTCTCATTTATCCAGATCTGTCAAATATGAACTGTCAATTTGGAAGCTGCAAGAAATGCACAAGTTTTATCCTGGCCCATTGCACAGAGGCAGCTTTTTCCTTTGGTCAATAAATTCTCTCAAAACACCGCATTTAAAAGCTTCAGATGTATCAACAGACAATTCATACTTTTAAAACAGAACTTCTGATGCCTGTTGATACCTACAGGGTTTCTTGCTGCCTTTTACACTGCACTTCCCTCATTACATTTCAGGGACTTGGGTGTAAAGGTAAAAGAAAAAGATCTTTATTAGTGGGAAAAATTCAAAAGGAACATGTCTATGAGGAAAGCAAGGCATCTCAGTTGTGCCCCCTGCTTGTGCAATAAGAAAATGAAGCTCATGGTAGTGTTTGCCAAAACAGACTGCAGCTGGATCCAAAACATTATTGATGGGTAACTGAAGTTTATACATATCTATAGAATTAAACACCAACACTCTAGACTAATGAAGATACAGACACGCTCCTCTGTTTGACAGTATCTAACAATTTGTCAAGGGACTGTAATTGAAGTGAGAGACAGCTTATTTACTCTGTATTAAAATACAGTATTTCATATCACACTGTTAGAGTAAATGATACATCTATCATCTGGTATTTAGATAGAGCTTTAGATATCTAAGAGAAAATGGGATGTATCAGTTTAGATGAGCAATCCCACAAAGAATGACTATGACACTCATATAAACCCAACCTATGGAATAGGTTATGGAATGGAACAACCATGAAATCTCCTATACCAAATCAACAGACGGGGAAAGAACTGACTCCTCTAGAAATTATGCAACTGCCCTGCTTCATACAGAAGAGAGTCAAAGAATGGGTGTCCATTTCCCCTACTCCACCCTCATCCTTGGTATGCCACAAACTAGGAAGAGAGACAGAAAACAGACATAGTCATTCTGAGTGCCAGCGTTCGACGCGTAACTATACCAAGAAACACTTATCAGAAGAAACCTCTTGGATTGAAATAAACTTCAGGTATCACTGAACTCACTCCGTGGTTCTTAGAGACCAAACAGGTCAACTTACGTAGCTCTCCTACTTTCAGTATTTCACACAGCATCTTTGTCAGCTCGATGCTACTTCGGCCAAACGGGCACTCGTGTTTGTCTTCTCGACTGCTGTTTTCCAGGACAATCTGAAGGTGGAATCAAACAGAAAATAATCAGTTCGAAGAACCCATGAGTTGAAGCACTATTCTCCACATCCAACATTTACAAGATACACCAGACTGAATTTAGGAAACTATATGTGGGGGCACTGTTTTCATAAACTTTAGCCTTCCCTGCAGCTAACTGACCTATGTCATTTATATTATGGCTTCAAAACTGAAAGAGAATAGGTTCAGATCAGATATTAGGAAGAAATTCTTTACTGTGAGGGTGATAAGTCACTGGCACAGGTTGCCCAGAGAAGTTGTGGATGCCCCACCCCTGGTAGTGTTCAAGACCAGGTTGAATGGGCATTGAGTAACCTGGTCTAGTGACAGGTGTCCTTGCCCAAGGCAGGAAGGTTGGAACTAGATGACCTTAAATGCCCCTTCCAAACCAAGCCATTCTATGTCTGAGGCAGTCAGCAACACATAAGCAGTGCTGGTCCATGACCAACTGGGAAGCTTTGCCATTGCTATGCACTGTTGATGTTCTACACCACCCCTGGCTTGGAGAAACTGAAGTAGAAGCCAAAGAAAAAGAAATTGTTTCATTTCAAATTTGCTGGTTAAAGGAAATTAGATACAATTATTTATAGACATGAACACACCTAGAAGGATCTATAAAACCAAAGTGGGACAGAATTTGCATAGCTGGATTCAGTCTCCAAAGAAGGCTCAAGTGTTAAAAATCAAACTGAAGCTCACTGAAGGAAGAAAATGTCCTCATTCTTCTCTCTGCTATGGAAGAAACTTTTGCTCATGTGCAAAACATTTCAGGGAACTAGCACTCTTACATCAAGTCCCTGAATGCTGTAAAAACTACTCAAGGAGAGCCTTTGTATTCTCTGTTGAGTGACACTGTAAAATAAATGGGAGAAAATAACTCCTTGCACAATTTTATAAGCATTAATTTCTGCTGCATCCAATACAGTTGAGCTAAAGTTTTCTCTGGCACTACAACTAAACAAGAGATTTCACTGCAGATAAAAAACAAGTTATAAAAATACTATAGATTTCACTGAAGCAGTGAGCCTGAAAAAAGAAAAAATAGGGGCAGGAAAAAAATGAAATGGTCAAAACAGATTTGCAGTAAGAATTATCTTTGCAGAACAAATTTTCCCACTTTATAAAAAGAAAAAAACGTATCCTAAACAGCTGCTGCATCGCCCAGGGATGAGAACAGAAGAAGAAAATGAATTTCAAAGGTAAGAGACTTTGCCAAGCAACAGAGAACCTCAGAGGTTCTCTAAATTTCCTTCACAAATGGGTGTTTAGACACTGCTATCTGCTTTGCATTCCTCCTGTCTCCTTAGCTCCCATCTTCACAGTTTTCGTTTGACATTTTTGTTGGTTGTGGTTTTGTTTGTGGTTTTCATTTGTTTCTTTTAAATCTTTCAATATTTACAGCAAAGAAAGCTTTGCAGAAGCTTCAAGGCTGGAACTTCAACCAAAACCAGGAAGAGAGATAAAGGGGAGGACCAATGCAATGCCAAATGCTGCTAAAACCTTTCCCTCCCTCCCCAGATATTAGTTTTAACTGTTTCATGTTCTCTTATGTGCAGTTAAAAGTGGGAGAAGAACAAAAACCCAAAGGTAAGTAGGGAAGTTATGTGCTTCATACAGCACACAAAAGCCTCTTCACCAAGCATCTATTTCAGCCCCACTGTACAAAGGGCAGCCTCTAGCTGATACTCTGCTCCCAGCCTATCTCCCAGGGGTGTAAAAGAACGGTTGCTCTCTGTGTCGTGAGAAAGCATAATCCCTTGGGTTTTGTTTTCCAGTGCTGGTGTTGGTTTTTTAAATTGCTTACACTTCCTACGAAAGATTAAAAAGTTATTAGGGATACGATATATACTTGACTTTAAAAATACGAATTTTTACTGGCCCTTTTCAACAGGACAGCACCAGAAGATCATGTTCAAAAGTCTGCCAAGAGGACCTTTGGTTTTGGTTTAAAGTTTTGGTTTAAATCACATGTAATTGTTCCATGTCATCTCTGGGTAACAGCTGTACCAAATCAAAGAAACACCCCTGCTATTTTTGTTTTACATTGCTGCAGACACTGTTCAAGGAACATGTGAATATGACTTTGTATTCTGGATGAGTCATCCTGCTTCAGTCTCTTTCATGGAGGATAGTGCTGCATTTCTACACCCAAAAGTAGGAACAATGATAGAATAGCACAAGCACAATGTAAAGCTGTGTGTCTCAACACCGCCCTGAGATCTCTTGTTCTTTTTATTACCCTGTTTTATCTCCCACATAATAAAACATAAAATCTGCATACTGGAGCAGGGTGTTGCTTTGACACAGATTTAGATACAGCAGAGAAACACTGGTAATAAAATCAATGGAGAGGCAAATTGAAAGGGCAAGGGGGAGGGAAAGGGAAGCACTTGGATAAGTATTTCTACTCGCTTTTGGCAAATGCACTTTGTTGAGTTTCACATTAACCCAACATATTAACATTTCATGAGCACATAAATATTTAATGGTGACACCATCTATGCATATAATGTAAGGCAGAATTACAGCAATCAATAAGAATGCCAGAGAAATAGTTAAGGCACTGTGTATTGCTATACAGCAAATTAAATGGCAATTTGAGTAATCAATATGTAAAGCAGTCTTGAAATGACCCTCAGACAAACACTCTGCAAGCAGCAATTTTTTTAGCATTTGCTGTACAAAATAAGGCAGCGCTGCCATGTTACATTTCTTCAAGAAAGGAAAAACGCCCTTTACTGCATCTAAATATCTGTAGGCAAATTTGACAGATATGGATCTTCTGTATGAAACAGCAATAGTAAAAAGGGAAAGAAAAAAAAGAGGTTCTTATAAATACCCCAAGAGAAATAATTCCTAGTCTTGGCAACAGATTTACAACATTCATTATTATATTTGTAATACTCTTTTCATGACTTCACAACTCATATCCTGTTCCAAAGTAAAATGCTATAAATACAGCTGATAAGGGCATGATTTTAATGTTATTTCCTTTATCACTCTGGTTGCGGAGGAGAAATAAGCAGTGAATGGACATGTTTACTTCATAAACTGGTGAAAACAATCGCAGGGAAAGAAATTTAACACACAGCTCAAGACTGAAAATACTTTTCTATGTCTGTAAAGCACACTCCTGGCCTGATTCACATTTCTATCACAGAAGTTATTTTACCACGGAAAGGAAGGTAGTGAGGAAGTCGCAAGCCCACACAGCCTTCATTCAAATGGAGGTCTATCATTACTGCTCATGAAGTGCTGCACCCTATTATCTTCCTCCTCCTCCCCACCATAAATCTGCAACGAGTTCCAGATCCACCAGACATTTCACAATGAGCAGGTACAGTGGTAAAATTTTGCTTGGGAAAAACAAATATTTAAAGGCAGAGACCATGGACAATGCAGGAGAAGTTTCTGCACCACAGAACTACAGAATCATTCAGGCTGGAAAAGACCTTTAAGATCATCAAGTCCAACCATTTACCCAGCACTCCCGAGTCCACCACTGAACCATATCCCTAAGTGCCTCATCTACACGTCCCTTAAATACCATCAGGGATGGTGACTCAACCACTTCCCAGGGCAGCCTGTTTCAATCTCCCGATTCCAATCTCCCCTGGCACAACATGAGACTATTTTCCCTTGACCAATTGCTTATTACCAGGGAGATGAGGCTGACTTCCACCTCCCCACAACCGCCTTTCAGGGAGTTGTAGAGAGCAATAAGGTCTCCCCTGAGCCTCTATTTCTCCAGGCTAAACAATTCCAGCTCCTTCAGCTGTTCCTCATCAGGCTCGTGCTCTAGACCCTTCACCATTTTCATTGCCCTTCTCTGAACCCAGAGAACTTCAATAAAAACAAAACAAAAAGAAAAGAAAATTACTGAGAGAGGGTAACCAGGAAAAGTCTGAGTCTTAAAAAAACGCCACAACAACCAAAAAACAAAAATCCAACTGAACAACAGCAGTTCAGAAAATGGAATGAAAAAAGATAAGGTGCATGAGAGAAGCATAGAATGAGAAGAAAATTTTATCACATGAAGAATGAGATGAATTGACTAGTAGAAGAGGAGGAAGGAAGAGGTTTGAAAATGTTTTTAAGGATGGAAGGAGGGTAAAATTTTTAGGAAATCAGCGTTATATATTTTCTTGACATTTCTACATGTGAAACTCTGTAGCCTGTTAAGGCATGAGAATGTGACAGTATTTGTAATAGAATACAGATCTGTACAGTTTTTATTATTTTAAGCTACCAACATATAACTACATATATATATGGAACTTAATCCAGCAGGCAGCCAGTCACAAGTGATGTTCCCCAGGGCTCAGTATTGTGGCTGGTCCTGTTTGACATCTTCATCAATGATTTGGATCAGAGGATCAAGTGCCCTCTCAATAAGTTCACAGATGACAGCAAGTTGGGCAGGAATGTTGATCTGCTGGAGGGTAGGAAGGCTCTACAGCAAGATCTTGACAGATTGGATCGATGGGACGGGGAAAACTGTATGAGGTTCAACAAAATATCTACCAAAGGCAAGGTCATAAAATAAATCTAAAAAATTATTTTAAATGTAATTTCATTTAAATAAACAAATAAAACTTAAAATAAAGAAAATGAATATATTAAATATAAATATGTGAAATGAGTAAATAAATAGATTTTAAGTTGTTTTAAATTTAAAATAAAATAAATTTGAGTATCACACCAAGATCACAGAGGAACAACACAAATTCTTCAGGAGTAAAAAACACCCCAAACAAGACACCAACCCCCAAATAAAAAAATTTTCCAACTTTATGGCAGAGTTCCTTTATGATTTTCCATTGAATTATTCATTGAGTCCATCACTATCTCAGAAGCACAAAACAGACCCTCAGGGAGGCAGTGGACTAACTAAGGATTTTCCACACTCAACTACCATGAGCTTAAAAATCTGCATCAGCTTCAGTAATGAAGCATATATCTGCATCTAAGAGTTAATGACTGTCAAAAGGCAAACTTTTCAAGACAGGTATATTCAAAAGCTTCCTCATCAAAATCCAGGAGGCTAAAACCACCAGACAGAAATATTTCTCCTCGACTGGGAAGAAATATCGACTTAGCCAGTCCCTTAATCCTTCACATTAAAGATGAAATTGGCTTAAAACATACTGCCCACAGCAACTCAGATGCAATTCTCACATTCCTGAACCAAAATCAGAGCTTGGCAATGGAACAGAGATTCATTATGATTAGGAAGTAAATACAGAACTGAAAGGCAATATTCACTATAGCTGCATCAATACTTCTAATAAATCCCCGAGCAGACAATTCAATGAGTGTTGCCGCACTATTCAAGGAAGCATTTCCAAAGACCAATTTTGTAGTACTATCTAAAATGATCCTGTTTCAATAGAGAACAAGTTTTCTAGCAGTCTGCTGTATGTTAATATCAAGAGGTTGAGAGAACTAATTAGTAAAGATCATAAAAACCTCCTTAGACCCAAAATGAAAGGTCAAGCAGCATTTTAATACCCAGAAATTGCAGAGATGCTCTTCCTTTTCTTCACACTGCTTTTCCTTTTCCTAAGCCTCCTTACGGGAGGCTTTAAGTAACTCTAAGAAGCAATTCCTTAGGATATGCTTCCCAAGAAGGGTAAGAGAGTCTACTGCAGTCAGACTCAGTTTCCATTCATCCTTGTCAGCAATTTTGATTTCTTCCTAAGGCAGCTTGTCATTTGCTTCAGCTTCAGCATCAGTCTTCTTCCAACATCCTTCACTCTGCATTGTCCTCTCTGACCCTGTATTTTCCATTTCCCATGCTTCCTCTCTCCCTTATCTCAGGCTTCCTTCACATTCCTGAGTCATTGTAGAAATTTCTCATGGCAAAACAAAATAAAGCAACAGCTATTTCTGCCCTCCTCTGGAAGGCACTAGAATTACAATTTAAACCAACATTTGAAAGAAGATCCGAGACCTACCACAGATACTGAAAAAGAAGAAAGGGGGCACTGACATGAGAAACACAGATGCTAAGTCGTGCCTTACCTGAGGATCATTTAGTTACAGGACCATGTTAAGGATGAGATACTAAGTGTCTCATAAGTGCCTGGATGTGCACAACTACAAATAAGCACCTGGGGCCTAATCAGCTCACTGGGTCAGGATGTGCCTTTTAACCTTCTGCTCCCGAGGAGAACTGATAACAGACAGCATGGAGCCCACTATGGCAAAGCAGCCAGGAGGCAGTGAAACTGTCATACAGGGCAGGAGGGACAGGAGAAGCACCTGATTATGTCATTATATAAGAAAATACAGGTAAGAAGGTGAATTCAAACCATCATGGTAACATTACAGCCAGCGTTTGACTCCGCAGCCACAAAACACTTCTAACAGAGACAGCTTAAAATTTCCAAAAGTTGGTTCTCTCTTGGAAAATTATGATGTGGTTTTACTTTTAAAATAAACCTAGTGCCAAACTATCACAAGCTAAATTTGAACAGTTCCACAGATGCTCATCTAGCAATAATTTTTTTTTCTCATACAAACACCTTAGCATGAAATCATGACTTTTTTTTTTTTTTCCCCATCAAAAGCTAAATATGTAGTTGTTTGTCTTGAAATAATATGTAACTTTCTCCTTTCTTTGCCACTCCACACAGAATTAACCAAACAATTGTAAAGCACAGTGGTAATATCCAAGATGAGAAGGCCCAGTAGCCATGTTATCTTCAGATGCAGCACCAGGATGTGCTCTTCACTTTATACAGGCACAGGTATGGGACAGCGATTTGGTGTTGATCTGGTCCAGTTTGAAAACTACTGGCCAGATATTCCTTCTCCCTCCTAATGTCCCACACAAATGTAAGAGGGTAATGCTTTTCCTGCAAGTCTCTCCTTTCTCCCCTGCGACAGAGGTGGAAGGCAGGAAACTGCAGTATTTGCAGAATATAGCAAATACATACCCTTTGGATCAGGACCTCATGGGAAAGTTTAGGTGTGCTATGAATCATGAGAAGTGATCTGAACACACCCAGGACTGTAAGATTATCATGCATATCCCACTGCACATACCACACAGGTCTGTGCAGAGAGTGCCATGACTCCCTCACAATTCTCTTTCTCACTCAGTACTAAATTAACTCTGTGTTTATGCTGCAACCAGCCACTCCAGGATTTTGCCTCTTTAGTGTAGAGGGACCCATCTCAATTCTGCCATCAGTGATGGAGGCCCTCGGGGTTGTCATGTAAAGCACAGAAATTACGCGATGTTTGGGCAGGAACAAAAGGCAGGCAGAAAAACACTCAGATATCTGAGTGGAAGGTAAGAACAGAGAAAGGAAAGCCTGGCAGAAAAAAAGAGAAGAACACATTAATAGGCTGGGAACCACTGGGTTTAGGCAATTAGGTCTCACGTGGAAAACTTCATTCCTTCATGAGACTCACCAGAAAGACTCTTGTGACAAAGATCACTTTTCTCTCTACCTTCTGCAGAACAGAAACAAATTACAACCCTTTCCCTATAATTTCTTGGGGGGAGGAGTGTGGGGGGGCAGGGGGCATGGCAGAAATCAAGCTCAATTTTATTTCAGAAAATACTGAAATTATATGTTGGACTCCTTCCCCATATCCGATCAGGCTAGAATGAGTAGGCATGAGCAGACTTAGTGAATTGGCGGAAGGATGTGTAGGCAGCCTCCTATACAGCAACTTCATGGGTTAGAAAGTATACGGCAGACAGTCTGACTGTGACTCAACCCGTTTAAGTTCTGAAAGGTCTCTGCAGGATGCCAGCAATTTTCCTGCCTGCATCACCGTCATTCACAAACAGCACCTGCTCCTCCACTGTGACTTCTGAAAGCTTCAAAAGCAAAAGAATTCCCTCCTCAATCTCCCCAAAAGTAGCAACTCAATTAGCTGCCGGGTAAGAATTGTGCCTGCATTGCAACTGTGTGAATAACCAATTTACCAGCTCAGCAAATATAGGGGAAAGGGGATTTTTTACTACCGACCATAAGCCAGCTTCTAATTTTCAGGTAATCAAGGTAATTCTTGGTGCAACCAAAGTCCAAATGTTGTTTCGATTTTGCTAACTTTTAAAATTTTTTTGAAATACAAGAACAGAAAACTTAGGGGCATACCACTTACTCATCGCTCACAAAAATATAGTAGCATCGGATCCATTATAAAACATACCCAGAGATTAGTAAGTCAAACTTTTCAGCACAGATTTCAACCCTGCTTTCCCACTCTGGTGAAAATACTTTATACCGAAAATTTTACATGTAGTATCTAACAAATATTTGAATTAAATAGATAAAAGCAGTGAGAAAAGGGATAAACGTTCTCTTCTATAGATGAGATGTGAATTTCAGGCTACAGTAAAATTATATTTTTTCTAAGGAACACTTAACTTTTTCCTACACAGATGAAGAGCCTACTGACCTAATGGCAAAGAAATTGGGCATAAACTTGGACAGCCGACTGGGCAGAACCCAAAATTGGTGGCTAGTCAATGCTCAGACCCAGAGCTGCTACCTTTATTTGCGTTTTCTGCTTGAAGCATCAATCCCTTGTGCTTAAAGAAAATGACAAGACACAGTATGTGTCTTCTCAAGGCAGAATCTCACCCCAAAGAAGCAGTGAGTCCTGGTAGAATACAGCTGGTCAGAAACATATAGACAAGTCACCAACTTGTCAGTCATCAAAAGCAAATTCATTAGAATGGGAAATGTGGATCCCACCAGAGACAACATCATAAAGGACTTTTTTGTGACTCATCTGACCTACTGTGAAATTCAATAACTTTTAAGCAAAATCCTACACTCCCTCCCAGACATATCAGAAGTTATCCCTATAGTTAGATGCCGGTGAGGAAAACGTAAAATAAGGGAATATTTCAAGGGCAGTACATTAGAAGCTAAGGCGTAGCTGCTGTAAAACCAGTTTACCCAAAGGCACCTGCTCTTTCTGCCTGGAAACACTGTCAAGTTAGCAAAGATGAATGGCAGTACACTCCCAACTGGAGTGGTAGCTTTGATTTTGCTGCCTGCTACCAAGAATGCCTGAGTGAACACTAACTGCACATATAGGAGCCAGCTTAGCAGAACTGCAAAGCTAGTGTTTCTAGAGAGGCAATCACAGGCACAAACATGGCACTTTTAAACACAGGACAACAACTACCAATTTTTACTTTTTTTTTTACTTTTTTTTTACTTTTTGGGTTACAAATAAAAGAAGTGCTCAGTTTGGTTCCTTTAGCTTACACTTCACGCCAAATTAAGTACGGACCATTACTTGACATCAACATTAGCAATCACTGATGTGCATGTGTACAGAAAACAAAGGGAAATGAACACACACCAACAAGCATGTATGCATACAAAATATTTTGGTTTCATATATTTATACCTCTCTCCTCTTTGTATCTTGAAAACAAAATGGATCTGAACAGTCTTGCACCACAAATTCTTGAGCAAATCAAAGACCAAGCACCGATAAATGAAAAGAGTAATAGCAATGGTGGTATAATAGTATTTCCACTGAAAGGTTTTTCCTCAGACACTCTCTACACTCAGAAGAGTGTCAAAAGCACACTGCTACAAGTTACCAGTAAGAAAAAATTCAAGATATCTGTACTGAATAAAGTCTGTCTTAAAGTTAACTTTTAATTTTATTTTTAAAATTATTAGAACATGAAGCTGAAGTAGTTTTGAAAGCAAATTGAAACTGAGGAGACACATGACTTATCTGCCACAAAGGAACAAAAAAAAAAATTATCTGTCACAAAGCTTTATTCCAATCATTTTCTTCACTGTTAACTTTAATTATACACACTGACTGTCCTATAATTATGGAGCTTGGGAAGCTGCCAATTATTTCCTGTGGAAAATTTTGAAATTTCTTTCAGAAATTCAACATTACTTCCATCAATGTATTCCAAATACTATGTCATCACCTTCTAAAAGTCAAGTCTTGGATGATAGTGACTGATTATTTAAGTGGAACATGAAAAAAGCCAATGCATATCAGTCACTGATAGCACCAGACAATTAATTAAGAAAGAGAAAGAAAAGATAACTCAACAGGAAAATAATTCAATAGGAAACTTTTTTAAAAATCCAAATGATAGCTAACAACACCACGCAGTCAAAGAAAACATGTTTGTTTTTTTCCTGTTCGCTAAACAACTTTTCTGCTGGAGGTTCCAGTCATACTGAACAGCAAACAAAATCTTGAGATTCAAAATCTGTTAACTCAAAGTCTGCATAAACACTGTGTTTATCTGAAGGAAGACAGTAAGTAAAGAAAACATATTACTCCAATTTCAGGAATAAGTATGCAACAGGAAAAAGGTGAATGAAAATAGTGGATTGTGGGTAAGTAGGTAAAAAAGAATAAAACAGGAGAAAAAATTGTGATTATTTTTGTTTCCTCCTTCGCTGTGTGACACCCATATTTTCACCCTGAAATGCCTTTTGTTTTCAAGATGCAGAGTTATCCATCTGCTCCACTGCCTTCACACCCATATTCTTCAACAAATTGCAACTATATTTACTCTTCCTACTTTAGTTTACTGAAGTACACTACTCTTCTACTGGCCTTTGAAGCCCCTTTGCCAGTCCCCAAAAGGGTACTTCAGTTTCAGACATTCTTCCCACCTAACTAACCCATTTATTATGCAAATTACTCCTAAGCAGAATCATTTACAGGAGGCAGAACAAGGAATGAAAAGGGAAGAGATTACTTATTGACTGTATTCTCTTCTAACTTCTGATTTTCATTAACACAAGAAGATAACAAAACTAAGGTCACGCAGCTGGGGCATCCTAAGAAAGTGGCAGGCCAGACTGCAGGGAACTGTGCTGCCCATTAAAATGCAGCACTGTCAATACACTCAATATGACTTCCTGATAGTGCCTGCTTAATACATCACATTCTGTCAGGGAAAACTTCATATATTCCAAGTTCATTCCAAATGAAGTCTGGATTTACGACTCAATTTCTAATTACTGCATAGAAGAGATATTATCTCATTTGGGGGCTTAGGAATTAACCTATGGCACAGGAATCAACTGTATTGCCAAGGGCCAAGCTGAAACTAATCTCTCCTCCTAGGAACCAAAATATTTTGTAGTATCAACAATGAAAAAAAGAGAGGAGCTTATGTCAAACAAGTTTCTCAGTATGCAAGCAGTACTTACAGCTAACCATTTTTTGAGGAAATTTTAGCTTGACCACAAGCGAAATTTGTTAGGACACAGGAACAGAAATATGTCTAAAAAAAATAAGTAAGGTCAACAGGCGGTGCAAGTTGAGCAAACAGATTTTGTGGGAGCTCTGGGAGCCAAGGTCCATGAAGGAAAGGTAATGTTAGACTTAAAGTAAGTAACTCAAAAAAGAAACAGCCACATCAGGGCCCACAGGAAATGACTGTACACCAGCTAGTAAGTCAAGAAGATGAAAAGATAGAAAGTAGGTGTCTTTTGCAATCAAAGACTATCAACACTGTAGTAGTTACACAACATCACTCATCTCAGAGGTGTTTGTATTGCACCAGCAACGCAAGTATGAACATTAAGTAGAACTCCTGAGGAGTGGTGGATAGGCTAACATACTCCCAAAGTGAGTTTATAGTTTCCAAAGCAGCTTTAGGTAAGCAATTGGATCTGAGAGTGATTCTGTAAGGCACTTCTAGTGTATGTGTACCCTTTCTTAGATGGGAAACACATGAGGCACTCAGGCACTCTCCTAACAGGAACCATGCAATAATAAAAACAGGCATCTCAAAACAACAAAAGTTCTCAGTAATGCAGCAGCTAAAGTACTGCATTATAGAAACAGAGCTGAGCCAGCAACAAAGTCCTTCCTAAAGAGTGGTTAATTACGTGCTTCACTGAATCCAATTTTTAAGACAGCATTTGCAACATGAAAATGAAAAATAAGAAAAAATTGGGAGTTGTCAGAGAAAGCTCTATCTCAATGGAATTTCTGTCCTCTTTAAATTTTTTCAGGCTCTTTAAAACACGACTGTCTCATTTAGAAGCACTGGCTACCCCTACTAAGTGTATTCTCTAAACTTAGAATTTTAAAAGAAGTCTATAAAGTAGCACAGTCCACATTTTACCAAATTTTAATGAGAAACAGTAACCAATTCTTTTTTTTTTTTTTAAGAATAACACTCTTCAGCATAGTTTATCCAGAAAACATACTCTTTGTTCAGTATGTGAAATAGTCCCTCAGGGGCTTGTGGGGATTGATAAATACTATACTATTGGTATTGCATACTACCACAGTATCTTTTTTAAGAGTTATTGCTAGATTCAGACTGAGGAGAAAGATCTATTTAAACAGCAAATCCTACAGTCTTGTGGTCTACTATTACATCCATGGATATTGGTAGACCTTTTACAAACCTGTCAGAACTTTGACACCAACCTGCATTGAACAAAAAACAGATGATAATGCATATTAAAAGCTCACTTTTAATTTTTAGTGGAAATGATCGGTGTGTTTACTGTCTCCTTGCTATACACAAACTTCTTTAAGCAGGTCTGCATGTGCACTTTTTCTTGAGGAGTTAAACCATCCCTATGATCTCCAAACACTGACTTTCTGGACTATCCTCTATTCCCATCTGTGCTTGCCAGGTTTATGCTTGGCAAACACTTGATTTCAACAAAATTCAGGAAAAGTTGTTCTCTTCAGAGGCAGGTATTATTCAGCTGTATGCCTCTTCTTGTAAGGGTGCAACATAACTTGCTCTAACTACCTTTGAAATAACAAATGTAGGAAGTGGAGTGGGCAGGGGCCAGGAATGGGTTATGCAAGTGACTCATGATACTTTGTACGTATCTTACTCTAAGCATGACCTCACCTACAGCAGTAGTTTTAGTGGAAACATCTTAACTCCAAGGACACTGCCAACTCATTCACCTATCAAGGTATTCACTTGTCAAAGCTTTCTTTCCACAAAAAAACCTCAGTTTTTGGTAGACTTCGAGCAGGTCAGAGAATATTATACAATTACTAAGTTCTGAGCTTGTCATCATCCATTATGCATTTGACAAAGGCACAAGTTCATTTCCCTTCTCTTTCCAGGCCTAAGCAAAAAGTAGTATTTGCAAAAAGTAATATCTGTAACATTTGACTCAGCGACAAACTAGATGTACAGCCTTCTCCCAAACCTTTTACACACTTATGTCATCTTTTAGTGTCATGTGATTCACCTTCCTAGAGTTTGTTGTTAATAGTACCAGGATTTTGAACCTCCTCTACAAAGTCAACTGTAAACAGTACATAGTCCCTGTGAACTGCTGCCTGTTCGCTGTGAACAGGCAACCACAAAGATGTCAACAAGAAGCCTTACCCGTATGTAAGCATCCTGGTGATGTTTAGCAAAGTACAGCATGTTGTCAAGGGCCAGCATTCCTGGAGGGGTCTGCGTGAAATCCATCGCCGGGTTTACATGATTCTGTAAAAAGATGGCAAGATCACTCGATTAGGATCTTCACACAAGCTGTCGGCTCCCCAGTGATGAGCACCGTGCTAGCATGCTGTGTCAAAAAAGTCCAGCAACAGAAAGCTCTTAACAAGGAAATGGTCCATGCCTGAAAGAATTTAAAACCCTGTGAGGTTGTCATGTCAGTGATTCACTTCCACAGCTATGGAATGGAATTTCCCAAAGGTTGAATGCTTCAGAAGTGCAGATCTCCAAGTCTTTCATGGCAGATAGACTCCTTGGTGGTACTACAGATTACAAGTACATGAAAATGCAGGTATTTGAGCAAACGAACACCAAACCACCTATTTATACAACTACTATGGAACTATTACAAATAAACTCCAAAATGAAGAAAAAAACCTACCAGCTATAGTAAGTCTACTGGACTCCTGAAGACGAAGGGCCCCAGAGAAAACTTTATGAAATTAAATAGATTCACCCTGTGGAATTCGGGTACATTTTTTTGTTATGTTCTGAATCTATGAACTTCAACTATGAAATTAATGAATGAACATACCAAATATAACCAGAACTTGTCAGCTTCCACGAGCACCTACGTATTTCAGATGTTCAGTTTCACACACTACATGAAAAAATACATTTGCTCAAAATATTCATTAACACAGGTGACTTTTGATTGGATAAAATTAAATGTATATTTGAACAAGTTTTATGTAGTTAATGGTTTAGACATGAACATTTGCCTGGCTTCAGCACAGAAGCTGCTCGGAAAAACAAAGAAGATTATGTCTCCACCAAAAAATGCCTCTCTTCTGCTATGCTCTTTTAGCAATATCACCTTTGCAATGCCTCCTGCTCCACGCATCATTCTGACACAAAAAGATTTCCCTAGCTCCTTTGCAAAGGCATTTCTATCCTGCAAGACCCAGCTGACAGAGACTTTAAAAGTGCATTTACTACCAGAAAACTGGTAAAGATCAGCACAGATTTCTTCCATCAGTCTGTTTCCGCATTGTGCTCAGGGTCTGATCCACCCACCTCACTGACAAAAGCATGGGTTTTACTACTTTTTCTTCTGTTGAGTCTGTCAAGCCATAAAGTGGTAGAAATGTGAGATTCCACTGTTTTGCCTATTTTATTTTTAGATGTATCATAGGTTGGTCTTAGCTAGTCAATAATTCATAGTCACATGAAAGATTAGAAAAAGTAGAAAGCAAAACTTATACATTAAGATGCCTGCTACAACTTTAAAAGTAGACAAAGACGGCTGAAGATGGCATGCACAACCTATTGAATGTACATTTCCAGCTAAGGAGAACCAGTGTACAAGCAAAACAATCATACACTCATTATTTGCAATAGGGAATCAAGAGGATGTCTGGAATCTAAGATTTTGTATGGAAATATCTACGCAGTAGGTATTGATGAAGGGTGGTAGTAGTCTAGGGTGGGAAGACAAAGGCTTGCTGAGTTGTATTTTCCCAAAACTCCTTTTTTTCCAAGCTGGGGGGTTTTTTTGTTTGTTGTTTTTTTCCACTTTCTTCCTAATGACGGACAAAAGCACTTCATGGCTATTTCACAAACTCAAACTTTCATCTTCTACACTGATGCATTTATCAGTCAGAACACTTAAACCCAATATAAAACTGCTTCAAAAACATCACAAGCCCAACAAACTTCAGTTTCTGGGAGGAGAAAACTTTCCTTCCTACAATTTTCAAACATTCCAAAAAGTGCATTTTAAGAGACGCTGAGTCTGGCAGACACATAAACGTCCACCTGGACACCCATCTGTCCATTCCCCAACCCACCATGAACACCTAAGCTAGTCCTTTTATGCATTTGAAACTACCTTCATTTTAGCCATAAAGTACATGTTGTGGGGAACACCACTTGATACTTAGCTGTGTCATGAGGTACAGTTCCTTGGGAGAGCTGTTGGGAGCCACAGGAAGTACCAGTCAACAGACAATCCTACAGCACCAGTTTTACAATGCCTTTTGTAAGCAGAACTTTAGCACAGGGCTGAACATACACTCTTAGGTCCCATGTTATAGCACACAGGTAGAGTGCACTTGGATAAATACCTGGTAAGCAGAGAGAGTACCCATCCACCTTACTCCAGCAATCAAAATACTAGTGACTCATTTCACTGGTATTTACAATGTTAAAATCAAAGCAGGATACTTTTTTTTATCCTTTTTTATAAAAAGGTTGACCTACTGTTGCTTGAATAGTTCTTTCCTTCTACATCTCAAATTTCATAGAAACAAAATACAGCGAGAGCATAAGAAATCTCATCACGTTTAGTAAGGGTAACTCATTTTGTGTCTTCTGATTACTACTAGTTCTATGTTCAACAAGAAAAGCCATCTCTCCATCACTTCTTACTTTTTCTCCAAGTCAAGCCTATAAACCCAGCTTTTTTCAGCTGTTTCTTTTAAAAGTTTCTGGATCCCAGGATAACTAGGGCTTGATCTTCAGCTCTTGTTAACTCAAATAACCGGAGCTGATAATAGCTGAGGATCCACAAGACAGTTCTGGTATGTGAGAGACAATACATTATCTTCAATTATTCTTAAATTCAAAAGGAATGTCAGACACTTTGTTCCCTTCCTCTTTTCTCCCTCCCCCTAAAATCATCTTTTTCTTAACATGATGAATGTTTGTGGTTGAAATATTAACTGATTGAGAGTGGGTATGGAATGAGATACAAAGCTAAATTATCTAAAATGCTATAGTGAATAATTCAGAAGTATGCAAACACCCCCACCTACAACATAATTTATTAAATATACAGAACACAGTTCTTCAGGCATATTTGTTGCATCAGTTTAGTACAAAATCTATGGCATTTTTCTCTTTATAAAAAGCGAAGAGTAAAAAATACAAATGGAATAGATTAGTTACGTCAAATTTTTCAGACAATTTTTTATTTTTTTCTACTAGGTTGAGTAAAAACTATGCATCTTTCAGCTTCAGCATCTGAGCAGTATTTAAGCACTAACTCTCTTATGCCGTACATGTTAACATACCAAAAGAATCAGGAATTTGCTAACCAACATAATAGGACACTGTGGAAACAAATATTCATGCCTTTGGACAAGAGGTAAACCCAAAATGAAAAGAAAAATTAAAAAATGACGTGGTATGTTTCACAAGATGACAGCTATTCTGGCTAAATCCCAGCGCAGTAATTATTTCAGACAACCTAGCATTCTCATGCAGTCCTAGCTGCGTAAAGCTTTCTTCTCTGTCCTGAATGGCTTCACTGTCTCACTTTTTTGGCAGTCTCTGAGGGATGTATACGTGTCAGTCACAAGAACATGTCCTCACACCGAGGTGCCTAATCACAGTAATGGTGTACTGTCCGTAACTGCTAATGGAATAAGTACTGCTCGTTCCTTATATTATTCCTAACGCCAGTATCTTCCATGTGAGTATGCCGAAGAACAGAAACCATTTATTTCCCTGCATTCCTAGGCCATTAACATACAAATTTATTTCTGTTTTGACAGATATTGACAGCTTACCCCAGATTTTGCACCAGTGCTATGTGCAGCCATGTAAAACAGTTACCAAATGATGCTAGCTGGTCCTGAGTAGGTTCTAGACCCTTCCATAGCTGTTTTCCCAATCTCAAAGCAGCTCAGGGGAAACCTTACTCTGAATGCCTTACTTATGTAGGTTGGCATGACAAAAACGCATCAGAAGTTTCCAGGGAAGAATCAGGAACTGATGACAGAAAAACTTTGGGACATCTGAAGACTCCAATTTAAGTGGTGTCATTCTAAAATGAACCCTTTCAAAAACAGTCATATTTTTTTCTGCAGAAAAAGGAACAATCTGTCTTCCAAGATAACACCAGGGACAGCAATTTCTTTCTCCCATCTTCAATTACTTGGTTACTCATTTTCTACTTCCTTTTAAATCTAAACCATGGCTCTGTGGGCTAGGAGGGAAAGCAATCACCTACCTGCTTCTACAGCACCTACGCAAAAACTTTCCCTGGATCAAACAAAGAAATCATAGTACATACATGGATGTTTGTTCCTAAGAACTCAGGATCAGGAGACTGGGAACTTTTTGAGCTATATTCACAGTGAATTATGAATTGATACCCTTATGTTGGAAGTATCAATGAGCACACAACCTCACCATTTACCCCTTCCCTAAATAAACCCGAAGCTTTACAGCAAAATGTTCCCTTCTGTTTGTTTACACAAAAATTACAAATAAGAAAAAATGCTACATTAAAAACCCAAAACATTTCTGCAGAGGTAGTCAGCTAAAATTCTTAAAGAGGAAACAATTTTGTCCTTTTACTTAACAACTCTATATTCAAAGAGGTGATGATGGTGCACACAACTTCCACCATCCCATTTAATGAGATTCAAGAGAGTCTCGGGAATTTTCAACCTTTATGTATTCAATGAAAGTAAGAACTAACAGATTTGTTTTTCTCTTGATAACTCTTTAAATGTGTAAATGGGATTTTTTCTTCCAAAGCCTATTTTCTTTAATTTTCCAGCAAACTCTATGATAGGATGAAAATTATCTGAAGGACCCCTGAATTAATAAATAAATAAATAAACAATCCTCCTGACTTACTCAAGTGAGAAGTATAGAAAGCTCAGCACCTGCTGCGTCTTTGAAACATACATTTTAAGATATACATATAATTTAAGAAACATACAATTTAAGATACTTTCAGTGCAAGTCATTTAAATCACATCCCCACGACACATAAAGAACTCCAGTACATTTCTATGGGATATAGTTTTCATGAAGACTTACAAATGATATTTGCATACAATGATGGCAGTTTTTCCTTTAACTAGCATATTTCTAGCTCTTCTCAGCTTTGTGTTCAGGCCAATATTTGGCCATTTCTACCAGTTTAAGTTTTTATATTTTTGTTGTTGTTTTTTGTGACATCTTTGCAATACATACTATTACACTACAAATGTTACCTTCCAATAATAAAACTCATTCCGATTTATGTAACTTGTTAAGCAACAGACTTCCAGGATCAAGATTCACCTCACCAATATAAACCCAACCTTCTTAATATCAAAGACGTTGTAAGTACAATCTGAGCATAATTTGCCCTATGAAAGATTTAAAAAAAAAATATTAATTGACTACTGCATTCCCCTAATTAATTGAGCTGCTATGTAATCTAATGTAAAGCACCACAGAGTTCTATGTAAGTCACCCCCAGAAATCCGTCCCGGTCATGAAAGGATACTATGGGGGTCAAAATTGCAAAAATCTAAATGTTAGGGTAGTGTAATTAAATGAGCTGGAATCACCAGACAGAACATAACAGGTGTGTCAAAAGACGAGCACTACATCTTTTCAGTCATGAATAAATTACATGTTGTAAAGCAAGACAAAGAGCTCTTGCATAGTTCTTCGTATTTTGCACACACCTGTATTAGGTATAAAACAGGTATATTACACCTATGTGTGATAGGTATACCACACATACATATATTACGTTGAGCTATTGCTCTGAATTCCAAGATCTTAAGCCCTAGGGACTGCCATTAATTTGAAAGCCTAGAAGAATACAAAATGAGTGCTATAACTTAGAGTGACCACATCTTGTCCAGTGCATGATAACTACGAGCCACCTTTCAGGTTTTATTGTAGTTAACAGGGGCAGACTTTACAGTTAGACACATATTGAGCACTTCACAGATTGCTGACTTCTTATTACTGAAGTAATGTTTTCTGGGCAAATGTAGTTATCAAGCAGTAACAGGTCATGTACTCTTTCAGGGATATTTAGAATGAATCAGTGGGACACGGTCTTTTCAATTACATTTTTTTAGTGTGGAAAATTACTTCCAGATATCTCCCCGTATCCACTGAGTTTACAGAATAACTTAGCAAGCAGTCAAACATCCACTTGCACATATACCTAGACTGGGTCAAGAAACTAAAAGCCATACTGATTTGTTATTATTCCAGATCATTTAGCAGCCAGATCCTGCCAGATTTCCTGTCCTACACTTTTGGGCAAAGTCACTCCACTTTTGATTGGTGCTGGATGAGACGTGAGTTAATCCAGGCAGTTTTAACTGCAGGGAACTAGGGACCTGTCCCATGGGACTTTCTAGAGGTCCAACTGAAAGCGTATGAGGCAGGTGTCCCTCCAGCCACTGCTGCTGAAGAGCAACCAAGGGCTACAGCTTTTCAGATAACTCCAGCTCTTACAAAATCATGATGGAATATTTTATCCATGTCCTGGCCAGCAAGATATTTTCATATTGTTTGAACTACAGCACTCATAAAGTACACCACGAAAAACTGGCATAGAGTATTCCCAGCCTAAAAAGAGCTACTGTTATAAATATAGGTTTTTTTATGACTTTGGAATGTGCAGGAGATCAACTAGTTTAATTTTACCAGTGTCATTAAAGCAGTTTGCCTTCTCTACACAGATAGGATCTAAGGCATGAATTCCCATCTTGCCCAGCAGGAGAATTATCAAGCTAGCAAGATGATAGTCATGTGAGAAAACAGTGTGAACAGTGCTAGTGGGAACAGCAAGCCAAAGAAATCAATCCATCTACACTGCAAATAAATGCAGATTAAATGTTTGCAACTAGACAGAAGTCATGCATGCCAGAATCAAAATCTGCCTGAGTAATTTTATTTCTGAGTCCTATCAGATGTGTCAATTAGTTAGACTTAGTGTTCCCAAGTCTAATTTTGGCATGAAAAGCATTTTTTGAATTTAGGTAAGCTTAATGTAAGTGAAGGAAGGTACACTGTGGCTTCCACTCATTATTTAAGTATAATGGCATAATGGCTCCACAATTACAGAGAAATTCAGAGCACTTCAACAGAGATTTTTTATAAAACTTAAGGAAAAGATAAAAAACAGTTAACAAGTGTACAGAAATACATACTTTAGCATATGGAAAAAACACTTGAGTTGCATTGCCTATCAACAAGAAAAAAAAAATAAATCTCAAGACCCTTTTATTAAGTAAAAAGAAAAGTTCAAAACCTAGTTCTGCCAAATCTTGGGCTGCTTGAATCAGATTTTTCTAAGCATAAGAGTACAGAGAGAGCATATTTTTGATTGTTTTAGTTACACTCCAGGCAGTTCTATCTAAATTTAACTATCTTGACATAATATTTGCCTCTGTAATTTAAGGTGCATTAATTTAAACAAGTTTCAGTTGTGGTTTCCTTTGAAGAAAAATTACTTAAATTGTAAGAAATCAGTTAAGATCAGGGTAAAAATAATCACTTTCCTGAGGATGTGTATCTACCAGGAACCCACATGTGAAGCAGCCCACTTAACTGATGCATTTGCCCCTCCCTTATGTCATCCCTCAGACGACTTGAATGAAATTCTGAATGGGACCCTTCCTGCTGTAACAACTGTCATCTCCAGGAAAGGATAGGATGCTTATGTACTATGGTAGGCACGGCACAACCACAGAACAAAAAGATTAGCACTCCATTTGTGCAGTGAATTTTACTTTCCTTGGAATTTCATTAATATCAATGACTGCGGTGGCTGAGGACATCCTTGCATCCTTACAATCTGTGATGCTTTGAGAACAGTGAGCTTTGCAAAGAACCTAATCCAATGCCAAATATCAGAAAGGTAAGATCTTGCTCTCCTTTTAGATACTTCTGTAAAAAGGTTTCACATTTTTCTTTTTCAAGCAAGCTAGCTAAAACAGCTGTCACGTGCGAGAGGAAAGGCTCAGGCTGCATTTAGTTCAAATAAAGAGTACAGAGAAGTAAGCCCTGTGTTTCAGAAAACCCCAGATCAAATGAATCAGCCATGTGAACCTACTGGCTGCCTGGCAGCCAAATACAGCAGCTGCCCAAATTTAAAACAGGAAAACTCCATCCCAGAGCTCCAGGAAACAGAGTTGAAATGTCATCTGTGGCTGGGCATACAGACTTGCAGAACTGGGTAAAAAAGCCTGCTACCACTTTGGAGCCTGTGGTTCACACACTGACACTTTGTTTACGACCTCGTGACCAAGTTAAGCTTCTAGTAACCACAGAGGACAAGCTGAAAACTGATCTACAGCAAAGGAACTGCCGACATATACGATATTTTAAATACTTCGAGATGGATATCCCCATGAGCAAAATTACTATCTCTGCAGTCAAATCTTCCCCCTGCTTGAGTACAAGCCAGCAAGCTTTGTGAATGTCAGAGACAGGTTTGGAGTCAGGACCAATGCCTCCTAAAACCTGTGAGTCCATATTTCTATCTTAAGTCAACAATAACCTGTGCCCATCCTATAGGATACCCTCATCTGTCCTCAATAGTGAGGTAATTAATAATAAAAAAAAAAAAGAAAATTAAAAAAAAATTGGATCTATTCATTAGGGAATTTCAATTTTTCTTTGCTTCCCTCTACAGCATTGTGAAGCTCTTGTGACTAGCTCTGCAAAATGCTGATATGTTTTGCATGTCTGGGAATTGTTTTGCTCTACCTTCAGTCTCTTCCAATGTCAAAAAGAGGATGGAGCTGCAGGGACCTCTGGAGATCACCTAGTCCAACACCCCCCCTTGCCAAGGCAGGGGTCACCTAGAGCAGATGACACTGAGTTTTCAATGTGGGTTTTCAACGTCTCCAGAGAAAAATGTAGGAAGACTTTTATAAAATGAAGGAATTTTTAAAAGAAAACATATCACTACTATTCTATGATTCTATGTAGGGGCTCTGTAACAAGCTGACTACAGAGAGGAGGGGGAACCGAGCAACATGTACACGAAAGTAATATACACTGTATGTATTTATGTACGTATGTATACACTGAAAAATTGCATAAGCTTAAAAAAAGCTATTCACAGTAATTAACACTGAATTTACAGTTTCACAAAACTACCATCATCAAGCAAGGGTTTGTCTGGAATCAGCTACCTAAGCCAAGCCGTGTGAAACAGATGAAGTTCACACTACAAAAGAAGAGAGATGTCACTATGTCTGATCAGTTTTGTGAGGGCTGTTTCTTCATCTTATTTTTTTGTATGCAAATTCTCAGACACGCAGGGTACATAATATCCAGAGAAAGATGTCCAAGATCCATCTCTAAGAGAGAGAGTCAGAATACAATTCTTCTGTTACAATACACTTGAAGCAAACTACTCAGCTCAGCTACATTCAAATCTATGGAGCTTGTCTGCCCCCACGAGTTTATAACTGGGATGCACATAGTAAATGAACAGTAAACAAGAAAACAATTGGATAAACCATGCATTGTAAAAATATGACATAAATTCAATGTCCCATTGCACCTAATTTTAAATTAGTACATTTCCATTTGTTAGTGGATTTTCTTCAAGAGAAGCACACTTTTTCAAATCAAAATAAGTTTAAGATTTTTATTTTACAATTTCACAATTAAAAATACTGGAAAGGTATAAAAATATTTTTTAAAAACTTTTCTTCTCTCTTTGCAAAACAATTTTCTTCATAAAGAAAATTATTTAAAGGATGACTCCATCCACCAATATTTATAATAAGCACAAAATCATCAAATAAAGCACTAAAAAATCAAAACACAAAAGGATTGATGTTATACAGAGTCAGTTCATTCACCCACAACCATGCAACCACAGTTATTTCATTCTGATTAGTTTTAATTTCATTCTTAAAGAGATACTGAAAGGTCAAAGAAGCTTGGTGGCCTGTCAAGATGTGATTATTTTTTCTTTCTTTTAAATCTGTTCTTCTCTGGAAGGACTAAAGCTAAGAGGAATTCTGCTACATATGGTTAAAGGCTGGTTGGTCCATTTGAACAGCGTTCAAGTTGTTAGATGTCCATAGCTCCTGACAAATAAACTTGGGAAATCACATGCAGCTGCATGGTAGACAAGAACAGCTTTAACATATGTATTTGCTGGCTCCTGTTATTGGTCACTATAAAGATGCAGGAACCTTATTCTGTACAGTTATCAACTCAGATCAACAGTGCCAAGTTTATATAAAATTAGTAGGTTCTCTACCACACAGATATAATCCACTGCATGTGTCACAAGGTCTGGCTTTCCTGGTTAAAATGTACCTATTTTGGTTAAGAAAAAAAAGTTCCTCAGGTTTTCTCCCAGCCATTTAAAATCTCATGGCTCCAAGCAGCAGCATCTCTTGCATTCCTCTGTTAGCGCTCAGGATCAGCAGACTACAGTCTGCCGACGAAGAAAAAACACATTACCTTTGGATTTACCAATAAATTCACAGTTTTCATCACCTATCTAATTTTTTTTTTTTCATTCTCGAGTATTTATTCCATACTGCAATCACACTGGGCTGAGACCTCTGGAGTCACATGACAGCATCTGCCCCTGGGGCCAGAGGAGGTCACCCCTCTCCCTCAGGGCGTTCCACTCCACTCACACGTAGGGCAACCAGGCCTGTTTCCCCGCTTGTGCCCAGCAGGCATCTACCCACGCCTCCCTGCACTGCTCCAAGCGGCTCAGGGGCTTAGCAAAGAGATTTGCAGATCAAACGCTACCCCTGGGGGCCACCCTCCTCTAAGTTATACCAGAGGGGATACCTCCCACCACCACGCATTGACTCGAACGTCTCAGCAACTCTGAATGTCAGTGTGGAGAGCTGAGTTTCAGCACGAGCTTTGCTAAGTTGCAAACCTCAGCGTGCAGCGCTTCATTCCAGGGGCAGCAATACTTTCTCCAGCACGGCCCCGTTTTTTTTCCACAGCCTAGCACCATATACGTAGCATGACATGAAATCATGGAATGCTTTGTTTATGGCAAGCAGTAATTTAAAACTATGAAACTGTACCTACGGGAAAGAATGCAGTAGGTTACACCCTCACGGACTCCTAACAGTACCAAGGACAGCTTGGCTCTGAGAGAGTAAGCTTGAGTGATTTTTTGTATTTCTGCCTCTCGGGTTTGGAAGAATATTGATATTTTGCTGCTATTGCTCACCTTTGCAGAACACAGTCTGAGTTGGTGATCAAATGTAAGGTTTTCTAATTAGATCTATGACTATATTTACAAAATCTCATCTCTTACAGATTTGTAGAGACTCTTGGGGGTGGGTGGGGGAAAATAGCTAAAAAAAATCCAGATTGCAAGAAAGTATCCCTGTCACAGAACCTACATAAGGCTGAAAAACTCTCAGACATAGGAATATTTTGGAGGGATAAAATATCTCACCAGTAAGTGCCAGAAAGGAAACCCCACTTACAGTACACTGTATCACAAACCACATCATGCAAGCCAAATTAAGTAACACACAGAGGTATCATTTCACCCAAACATCAAACATTTGCTGGCATTCAACTGAGAAATGGGAATTTACAGCCCAGAACAGTTATTTCCACTATTTCTAAGGCTGAAAAGATTGTGTATCTATGCAAGCAAGCTGCTGAAAAACTTCTGCGAACAACCGACATCTGGCATGATGCTAGTGCCCTCTGCTGAGCAATCTTACAGATTACTTACCAGCTTTCTTTTAAAATTAGGTTCAGCTGTACTCCAAATAATACTGAGCCATATACATTGGGTAAGTCAAGTCAAGTATTTCTATCTTCAGGTGAACTATAAAGAAAAACAATCCTGACAGACATTCAGTATTACTGCAAAGACAAGATCCAAGCACTCTCTTAGAAAACATTCCGAGAGAGTTCCATGGGGAGCTGTACATTGTAAAATAGTCCAAAATAGTAATTTAATAAAATTAAAACTTTTCTTTGTTTTTCAACAAGTGAAGTGGAGAGTTTGGGGGTTTGGTTTTTGCTTTGTTTGTTTGTTTTTCTCCTTTTTTCCCAACTGAATTATCTCCACATAGCTTCAAAAAATTCAAATCATCAGTTCATTTACATGTCCTTCCTCCTTCATTCTGTTTTTCTTTTATCGTACTTCACATATTTTGTTCTCCTTTCTCATACAGCTTTCAGCACCTCTCCAGTGGTTGCTCTGTCAGAGATCTATCAAGCAGCAATATTCCCAGAAACATTAGGGAAGGAAGATGGCAAAAGCAAACAAACCTAAAAAGTTTACCCTAAACTATGGATAAATCTGGTTATGCCACCTGCAGTTCAGGTTGTCTGACACTTTCCATTTTTAGATTTTAGTATCTGATACTTCACAATTATTTTAATTATTAGAACAGAATGCCTAACTTTTTCTTTCTGTTCAAAAGCCTTGGCAAGATTTAACAAACTATTTAATCATTTCTAGGCATTTTTTTAAGCACTGCATTGCTCTTATTAAATCAATTTTTACATAACTCTTTTGTCAAGAAACCCCAGCCCACTCATGCTATGCAAGAAAAACTTCCAAGACTTGCTCTTGTGTCAGTCTTGAGGTTCCTTTTGAACATAGCCTACATTTGACTGAATTATAAATGCTCAGGATTAACTGATTTTAACAAATCTCTTTGGAACACACACAGTTGTTTTTCTGAAAATATTGCCTGTCCTGAGCATTCCCTGGGCCCATCTTCCAGGCTTGGAGAAAAAACAAACCAGAAGTGGAACGGAAAGAGAAGGGCTCACAGAACAGTGACACATGAGTGTCAAAGTCAAGCATTTGGGAGTAGAAAGGTTTTAGAAAAAGAAGCTCAAGAGTGTTAGGGCAGAAAAGAAGACAGATGGGAAGGAAAACTGCAAATATCAGCCTAGAGCTGAACAAGAGACAAGGAACGTGACAGAAATATAGAGCAAAGCGTAAAGGAGGAAAAAAGCAGAGGCAGATAAAAGAAATACTGCACATGCATGTAATTAGATGGGACAAACAGTAAGGGAATAATAGGGCTTTAATGGCTATCTTATTTTTATATATATACCTTTCCCTAAAATTCAACTTTGCTGCTCTTCTAGCAGTGGTGCTGCACTTCTGGTGTAGACAATATTAATAAAAAACATAATTATTTCAAACATTTACATCCATTTAGGTGTTTTCACAGGTTTAAGACCAATATTAGTCAAGGTCCTGGACTGTTATTCGCAGTGATTAGATCTTGTTCTTGTGATATTCCTATACACAGCAACAGGATTATACAGATAAATGTTGCTCTCTGAAAACAAAATGACAAAACTGGTCCTCAAGATCTGTTTTGTCTCAAACACTTCCAAAGAAGTGTTTACCAAAGCAAAAACAGTCATATGAATCTGCCACTAACTATGTCTCGTTACTTAAAAGATGATCAATTACCGGAAGTCACAGTCACTATACAAATACATTCTTTCATAACAACCAGAAATAAATACGTATGATTAGTCTTCATCTTTCAAAACTTACTCCAAGGAATCAGTTATGGTTGTTTTCTAAAATAGGCGCTGAAAAAATTCATTTTCAAAACGAAATGACAGAAAGGAGAATGATGCTCACAAACAATGGAGAAGAGCAACCTCTAGTGGTCACAAAGGTAAAAACGAGAGGATAAATCCTATCTATATTCCTGTCTTTGCCACTGAAATTCCTTTGTGTGGGACCAGTGGGCTAAGGGCAGAGCATGTTTGGTTTTTTTCCTGGCCATACCATCTGCAAATTTAAATCTGTTACATAAAAAGATGCTCGAATCTACAAACCATGTATTACATGGTTTTATGTAGATTAATTAAAGGCGAAAAGAATATTCTCCTTCCTGGTGGACTGCTATAGGACATGGGTTTTGCTGTGCTTAATAGTGCTTAATTATTACCTATCATTAGTAAATGACAAAGTGTTTTACTTTAGAGTGAGACATTGTTACACACAGAAATAGGGCAACTGACCTGAGGGTCTGGCACTTCTGTTTTGAGGCAAAGCAGCCTCAGCTACTGCATATCTGAATTGCTCAGCAAAAGAAAATCTTCTGAGTTGTTTTTTTTTTTTTTCCCCTAGCAACAACTGATTTCACAAGTTTTGAAACAGTAGATAGCGAAAGAGAGGGTTGTAGGAGTAGAAAGAGTGGAGGATGGAAAACTACTAATAGCTTTCAGTAGTACAGACAATCTGTCATCTGTGCTGTTCTACCGTTAAGCCAACTATTAAATCTTATCAATTTAAAATTTTAAAAGGATGAGATCTAGATTAGCACATATACAGTATTATTCTGAAAATGTTCCTCTGCTGCTGCCACAGCCAACAAGAGAATCTGAATGTAAGAAAGCAATATTTTTTATTACAGCTGGAAAGCTTTCCCAAAGGATAAAAACCTATGATCATTGCAGAATTTCACCAGCTGGAGGCAAGAACAGGGAGTTGTGAACCAAATCACTGAAAATGGCCATTCATGACTTTTGTGATGAGTTTTTCAGTATTTAACGTCAGTTCCAGATTTCAGTCTCAAATCACAGAACTTCAAGTTCCTGTTCGGGGCTTTCCCAGTCTTACAACTCATGTTGTAAGACTTCAAACAGTCAGGTCTTCATTTTTTAGGAAGAAAAAGGATGACCATCCTCAGGTCTTCAACAAGAATAGCCAAGTAAATGCATCCCTCGGGGTGTGCTCTGTTCATATCCCTCTCACCCTCCTGGGAAAGTTTTATCCTCCCTACCCAGGCAGACTGCTATCATTAATCCAGATGACCAGTTGGAACAAAGGGGCTTCAGAGATCTAGCTGACATTAGTAACTCCACAGAATGTAAGGACTATTCATATTCCTGCAGGGTTTGGCATCCCAATCCCATCCTGGTCTTGCTCCATTTTAACTTTTTAAAGCTTTACTCAATCTGCTGCTTAATTGACTACCACTAATCCAAACTTTGCAATTTACTTAAAGTTGTGCCCTTTCACTGCATGACTTTACTCTCTTTACTTTCCATCAGTCAATAATAAAGGATGATTTATTATCACACAGCAACCTAAGTATTGATCTACTGTCTATCAATGCAAATCTGAACTTCCTTTTAATACACACATACCATCTCCAGGAAACCTGTGACTCAAATCTGTGGTCAAATAATTTATTGCTAACAGTAGGTTACAATAAATCAACAGTTTAAGTTAAATTCTTCAAAACTAGGATGCAATTAATTTCACAGCCCAGAATAATAAGCAAAAAGTAACACCATATCTTTAAAAAAAAAAAAGTTTAATATATGTTTGAACTACTCAAGTCACAATCCCACAACAATATGTTAAAAAAATGAAAAAACATTTTGTCTATAGATCATTTAAGAGGTGGGGTTAGTAGTGCTGACTATTATTACCATTGGCCAACACTTCCCATTACTAGATGCTGTTCCCAGCTTTTCATGTTTTGGACAGTACTCATCAGGCAACTGAAATGCTTCACACTGAGGCAAATATTAATATTTGGACCATGTAGCTAAAACTAATTCACCCATTTCTGAAAATACAGCACAGGAAAAATGCAAATTGTTGATTGTCTTTAGAAAGTCCTGACTACTTTCCGTGCAGGGCTGGAAATGAGAGCCAGCCAACTGAGAATGCTTCATATTGATGGAGGATCAAACACAGTAGGAGGAGGAGGTGGAGAGAGGGAGACAAGGGAAGACCCAGAGGAGAACCACATCACAAGGAGGGAGTGAGAACAAAAAAAGATGAAATTCAGGGAGACTGAATGAATGAAGTAATGGGGACTGGCAATCAGACATGCTGCAAAGAGGTGGATCCGAATGGAGGTCAAAATGGAACAAAGAGCCCAAGGGGATTTGGAAATGAAAACCGAAGATTAGGGAAAGAAAAGGAGAGAGAAAAGCCACAGGAGATAAGGAGCAGGAAAGCAAAGCGAGATCCACAGCAAAGAGACTTGACAGAATACAGAAAATGGAGAGCTTCCAAGATAGCAAGGCTCAGTGAGTAAGCCCAAAAGCAGCCTAAAGACATATCAAAATAACAGAAAAGGAGTGTGGTATGTCAACCTTGACCAGCAACTACACACCCACCCAACTGCTCACCTCCTCCACTCCTTCAACAGAGGAAGGGGAGGAAAAGGATAGAAAAGCTTGTGGATCAAGATAAGGACAGGGAGACTGTCTACCAGCCTGTTTACCATCATGGGTAAAACAGACTTGACTTGGATGAAGTCAGTTCAATTCACTGCCAATCAAAATAGATTTGGGTAGTGAAAAACAAACATTAAAACAACACCTTCTCCCCATACTTTTCCAAAGCTTAACTTTAATCCTTCACTCTCAGATCCTGGGGCAGGAGTGGGAACACAGATGGAGCATGACATGAAAATGAGGGAGAGAGACAAGAACAAGAAGCTTCTAACTGAGCATGAGGAAATTATACACACCAGAGGTCTACTAGATAGGTTGAAGAAGACAGCAATTAAAGGAGGCTGGAGTATGCCAGCATTTTCTGCAGTCACCTCTTGCAGGCAATGACTACAAAGTACTAATTACATTGTTGCAAATTATTTCCCTGATAACCTGCTTCTTTCTAAAGACAGAACGGATATTCTCTGGGGAATATATCAAGACCTGAAGGAGGTTACTGTGCACAATCATTTTAATTTGTCAAAGGATAAATATTCTGTCATACAGAAGACAGACTGAGAAGGGTTTCCATTTGAGATGGCTGTAGGAGAAAATACAGAGGAAGAAGCAGAACGGATGCAAGGGGAATAAATCATGCTGGGTAGTTATTCAGACAGCTCCTGTCTTTGTCTTAAGTTATTCTTGGCCACAGCAATCTAAGGACTCTCCATTCCACATAGTGAATGACTAAGCTTCACCTGCTCTGGAGGAAAATCCCCTGGCTCACTACAGTCTGACACATAAATGGGTCGTGCTTGGAAAGGTAGTGTCTTGAACAGCTATTTCCCATTTGCTGGTGGAAGGAACAGAGGTAGCCCAAACTTCAGGCCAAAACTCTTGGTTAAGTCAGCAACAGATCTGGCCTGGTGAGAAAGATATGCCTAAAGACAAGGAGACTTTAAGTGAGACTGCAGGAAAGGTGATGTACAAGACAGTCACTAACTCTACGCTCTTCGTTTTCCAAATACCTGATTTGGTACACTCAGCTCTACAGACAGTAACAGTTGCACACATCTAACAAAAGCCATGCACTGAGGAAAGCAGTGGGTGTTCCAAAAAATAAAGTCCTGAGAGCATATTCCTTTAGCCAGAAAATACAAGAGGGGAAAAATATTCCCCTCATCTGTAAAATGGGCAACACTATCCGTAGGCTTCAGCTAATGAACTATTCAAAGAGACAATGAGAAGCACCACAGAAGAACTCATGAGAAAACGGAACAGTTCTTATTTTCAGAGTGCTACTTGGATATTGTGCTGTAACACAAGGGATTTTTTGAGCAAGATGATCAAAAGATAAAAAAAAGTAGCTGCTCATCTGGGACGTGAAGAAAAGAAACGTGCAAGTCTGGAAGAAATCTCAAAAGCCAGTCAGGTCTACATTCTGCCTAAGGCATGCTTTGGCTATTCTCAACTACTTTTGAAGTTTCTTTCCAGAGATCTCTGCAAGACAAATCCTCCAAATTATCTGTTCTGGTGCTGCTTCTCCTCATATTAGGAAGTTTTTGCAGTGTCTAACAAATCAGCTATGTGGCTATTTAAGTCATCCATCTAATTACTCGTGTCTCCTTTCAGACTTCCCTAAGCAACCTTGTTTGCTGGGTTTTTTCTCATATAGTACTCGTGTTTGCTTCCTATATCCACCATTGTGAAATGTTTTATACAAACCTTCTCGAAAGGATCGAGCTCCATCTTTAAACTAGTAGTAACTTTCATCCCCATGGTTCCAATTAAAAATCTTTTCCATAAATGGATTGCCATCATCGTCTTTTAGCTTACATATAGTTTCCTCCCTCTCAGTACTTTTAAGATTCCCACAGCATTCAGTCTGATTGGCTAAACAAGGCAACCTTTTTAAATCAGCTCTTCGAAGACATCTCCCTCATCACTGCACAAGCCTCACCCTCTGCACAAATCTCACGTTCAGTCACTCCAGGAGTCACTGCATAGTTTACTGAAATTATATAGTGTCCGATATGATGTCTGAGAAATACAGAAAATGGCCTCAACAGTTTATCTGCTTTAAAATATCTTTCCGGACCTCTAATAGCTTAACATTTGACTTTTTTGTGGCTATGTTGCACAATCTCTCTTATCTTTTGCTACAGACAAGATACTTGCCTGAAGGTGAAATTCTTGCCAGGGGTCCTAAACGAACACCGAATCTCTTTGTATCACTGAATAAAATTACATTTCTGTCTCTGTAATCCAAAAGGTCATCTAATTTGTGAATGACATGGTGATTCTTTCATCAATGCTTCCCATATTTGTTTCATCAGAAGAATTCATCTGCATATGTTCATTCTCTTATGTCCCCACCACTAACATTTTGAAAGTCAAGCCCATGCCTTCCTCTTGAAGAACACCCCACTATTCTCTATTTCCCTTTTAATTGTCACCTTTTATCAGACAGTTCTTTACTGATTTCATATCTCCTTCATTAAAAAATATTTCATTTTTCTACACTAACAAATTGCAATGTGGCACAGCAGAATTATGAAATCACTTTCTATGTTGCCTTTTTGCATTTATATAAACCACTTATATTTAATTGAAGAAAATTCAAACAAAACAAACAAAACCCCAGGAGCTCTACACACCAGAAACCTAAGAAAACCTGCTTTAGGATGATGATTTTTGGGGTTTTTTTCCAACATTTTAACTTACTTCAGCTTTTTAGATTTTGTTCACAGTTGCCTCTAAACAAACACATTTGCTACAACTTCTCAATGACAGTAGCAATGTTTAAAAAATTATGATGAAAATACACAGGATTATCAATTTTTAGTAACTATTACCTACCTCAATTATGGGAATTAAGTTTACTCAAATGCAAGGGGGAGTATTCAGGCTATTTAATTTGCAATTGACTCAGAAAATAATAAATAATTCAATAGGGTGGAGCGTATCTTAGATCTCCTAATTGGGTATTTTAGTTGTATTTATTAGAATTTTAATAAGTCTCCTCAAGACAGTCTCCTCTGAAATTCTCTTTGCCCATAATTAACAGTTTATCACAACCATCTGGAGAGCTCTTGTGGTTGCTTTAACTGAATGTAGCTCTCTAACTATGCAGTTTTACAAATTATATTGTAAACTGTTGAAACCATGTCTGGACTTTGTCTCTAGTGGACATTATATTTGTAGTGGGGTAACACTTTTGATGTGGCTGAGAAAAATAAACAGAATTCTTGCATTTCCCACACAGAAAGAGAACAAGCAGTCCAGGAACAACTTAATGGCTAGACATGGTTTTACACTCTCCTTTGGAATGAATGTTCAATCAGTTTAAGAAATTAGCTTCCTGACCATGAGTACCAGTGGAATGAAGACAGCATTCAAAGACACCCTCCTATTTGGCAGGTTTCTTGTGCCACACAGCCAAAACAGTGGGAAGACAAACCTCTCACTATTCAGACTATAGATCAGTTTGCTAATGCAACCCTTTACCTGCAACTTATGAAAGCACTGAAGAAACTTTAATGAAAAGAAGTAGATGGGGTGAAGGCAGCCAAGTGTCCAGTGAGAGCACTGCCCACGTGAGAGGCTGGGGACAACCAGTCAGACTTCACAACAGGTCCTGCTTCCTTCCCCAGCCCTGTGAGGAAGGTCATATTCCTCTTCAGCTGAGAAAGAAGTGTACATGCAGTGTCACTTGGACTCTTAGCTCAAGGTAAAAACTTCTGTACAAGAGTAGAACAACTCTCCTCGCAGTTCACCACTGACATTTTTATTATTCGTACATTGCCTCATCATACTGCCAGTAGGATAACCTGCCTCCCATTAGGATTCTTGCTATGGTGCTCCTTTCACAGCTTACTTTCACATATTTCTTCTTGTCTCCCATTATGCCTCCTGACATTCTCTTCATCGCTTTAATCCCAGTTCCATTCCCTCCTAAACTTTGCTCCCCAACCCCTTGTGAAAAGGCCATGATAATTAAATAGTAAACAGTGCTGTAGTTACCCTTGACAACTGCCAGAGTGTTTTCAGTAGGCTTCCCAATGAACAGCCCAAATGAGAGTAATGAAGATAATGAATGAGTCTCTGCTGCACAGGCACAGCAAAAGAGTTCCTGCAAACTCAGACAACACTAACACATTTTGATTCACTCCAAGTGTTTTCCTAACAACCCTATCAACTAAAACATGTTGTTGTGAATAATCTCAGCTCTGAAGAATCAAAATATGTCATGTGGGACAAACAAAACCATTGGAATAACTAGTGCCAGACTTCAAAGCTAGTGATACTTAGTCCTTATTAAGCAGCAGAAAAAACAGAATCGAAATTAGGATGTGTGTGTGAGTACCAGTTCAAATTCTGTTGGGTATTCTGTTATATACTCTGTTTTCTAGCTCCAGTTTTAAGAAAGCAAGATCAGATTTACAGAGGAGCTGAGTTTTCAGTATCTCATAAAACTCATAAAAAGTGAGCAGCAGATATCTGAAAGTGATCAGCCTGAAGTAGAGAACAACTGTTTGAAACTTCTCGCCTTGATTCTTCCATATGCCACAATCTCTGTACGTACAACTCCACCGTGACTTCAGTGTACCCCATTATTTCCTCTGTGTTTGTCACCATTTCTTTCTTTGCCACCAGCTACTTTTCCTTCTCCTATGACAGTGACCCCCATCTCTGTTCTCATCTACCACAAGCTGGGGGTCTCTATATCCTGCCCATTTGTCTCTAAACCAGAGCTTGCATTTTCTTTTAGTTTTATCCTTGAGGGCACAAAGTCCTCTGCTCATCTCCCCATAGGAATTGATAGTCTCAGAATGAGGGATAGCAGTGGTCTTCTATCACACAGGAACTGAAAACAGATTAATAAATTAAAAAGAAAAAAACAAAAACAAACCGCAAACCACACTGAGCTTCAAAAGCTTCTCAAAGCACTAGTTTTACAATGATGTAAAATGCCAAGATCCTCCCTTCCCATCTATTTACTTATGACTCCTTACAGATACAACAGCACTGATTCAGCAGTAACCTTTCCTTCCTCATCAGTAATGAAAACAACTATCAGAACCCAGAAAGCCTCTACCCAGTTCCCTTGTGGTTTTGAGAGAACTGAGCCCTATGCCACAGAGCTGAGCGGAGCACTCAAACTGCACAGGGAATTTCAGCTTGCACCAATAGTGTTGAAAACTGTGGCTACTGTAATATATTCACCGTATATTTGCCAGGCCAAAACCACAGTAACGAACCACGGAAGGTATGAAGCATACCATTTTACCCAGGGAGAAAGAAAACTGCATACTAACCTAGAGCAAAGTATAAATCAAGATACTGATTAAAGTGTACATATGCAAGCTCTGTTTCCAGAGGGGGGAAATATACATTATTTATCAATATGTAGTATGCAACAGTTTAGCCAGATCGTGCTTTGTTCCCCAACACAGTTTCAGGCAAGACTAGAACTCCAATTCATCTGATTAAATAAGGGTAAGAGATTCTGCAACCCCTATTCACAGATGCAAGGACTTCAAGCAAAGAAAACACAAGGCCCTAAAAGTGAATACCATTGAGACTTACCTCAGATTTATTGTGCTCATCAATCCATATTATTATTAACAGACTACGATGACTTTACAGGGTTGAAACAGATCCATTAGGCAATTCTTGTTCATCAAAGATATCATTAAAAGTTAGATTTTAATTATGACATGTCATTCAAAACTACATGCTTCAACCTCAGGTAGTCATTTCTTCCAACTTGAATCAGAGTTGTTTAGGTTGGAAAAGACCTCTAAGATCATTGGAGTCCAACTGTGCCATGATCACTGCTAAACTACATCCCTAAGTGCCTTATCTATGTGTCTTTTAAACGCCTCCAGGGCTGGTGACTCAAGCACTTCCCTGGGCAGCCTGTTCCAATGCTTGACAAGCTCTTCCATGAAGAAATTTACATATATCCAACCTAAACCTCTCTTGTCCTGTTGCTTGTTACTTGGGAGAAGAGACTGACCAACCACCTGCCTCCAGGTGGTTGTGGAGAAAGATAAGGTCTCCACTGAGTCTCCGTTTCTCCAAGCTAAACCCCAGCTCCCTCAAATGCTCCTCATCAGATTTGTACTCCAGACCCTTCACCAGCTTAATTGCCCTTCTCTGGACTCGCTCCAGCACCAGAATACCTTTCTTACCGTGAAGGGCCCACAACTGAACACAGGATTTGAGGTGTGGCCTCACCAGCTCAGAGGGACGATCACTGCCCTGGTCCTACTGGGCACACTGTTTCTGGTACAAGCCAGGAAGCCACTGGCCTTCTTGGCCTGCCGGGCACACGGCTGGCTTGTATTCAGCCAGCTGTTGACCAACACCCCTTCGTTCTTTTCCTCTGAGCAGCTTTCCAGACACCCTTCCCCAAGCCTGGAGTGTGTCATGGGGTTGCAAGACCCAGCACTTCACCTTGTTTAACCTCATATACAGTTGGTCTCAGTTATCTTCCACACACTTCAGGAACCTCCTAACACTGTTTCCTCTCCACTGTATCATATTTCCAGCTGACAGCTGGCAAGTTTGAAGTCCCGCATGAGAACAAGAATTAGAGATCCCAAGACTTCTTCCAGATGCTTATGAAATATTTTGTCTGCCTCTTCATCCTGGTTGGTGGTCTGGAACAGACTCCCACCACGATATCTGCCTCACTGGCCTTCCCCCCAGTCCTTACTCATGAACACTCAACCCTTTCATCACCGTCATTAAGATCTAGACAGTCAAAACACTCCCTAACTTAAAGGACTATCCCACTGCTTCACCTTCCTTGCCTGTCCTTTCTAAAGAGTTTACAGCTGCTCACTGCAGCATCCTAGCTTCTGCTAAAGCTGTAATTTGGGGTTAACAGGATTTCTGGGGATGGCGGGAAAGCTACTCCTCCCTGTTAGGAAATAGACAGAAGACCAAGTAAGAGAAGCGACTGATTAAAACACGTACTATAATGGGCACCTTTACCCACTTTCAGTGGACCATCACAAAAAAATACTCACAATAAATCCAAGTTTTTTGTAGTCTCGAGTATACATAGACTTGCGTTTCTCCATACTGCCACTACTGTTGTTAGGTTCAGACTCTGCGTCAAATGCAATTCTTCGGAGTTCGAATATGATATCCCGTTGAGCCTATGCCAAAACAAGGTTAAAAAAAGATGGGTTAAATAACTTAACTTTCAAATTTAATAAACAATATCACAAAAGGTGTTTCAAAACACTGTATTCCCTCCACTGCCCAACCTTTCTGTGTCTAAATTACCTACTTTGTACTTGGAGAGACAGTCAGCAAGAATGACCTCGTGGTTCCCATTTTCAAAAGTCATCACATTCATGAGATTCCCGTGCAGGTGCCCAAGTGTTGACTTTAGGAAGCGCGACCCACGCTATCAAGGTCTAACTACCTTGATAGTACACTTAATTTTAACCACAGAAACCAAGAGACATCACACAAATTTCAAATTAAGCTGGTAATGAAGCTGGTAGTTAAATACTTTGCTGGATGAAATCACTCTGAATTTGTTTTTATAACTCCATTTTGCTACCACAGAAATGGGCAAGAGAAGAATTACTACACTTATAATCACTACAAATGTCTTAAGACAGTGATAACCACCCTATCATAAAACTAACAACACAGTGTTAGTCACTCTCTAGGGAGATATGTGCTGGTTGACTGCATGTACGTTCCCAAGAGTCAAACTTTCCTGCCTCAAACTTAACAAACAGGAAGGATAAAAACCTACAGTATGATGTTACTTAAGTTAAAACTATCTAGCTGTCCCACCTTCTCGTCTCCAAATTATCAGCAAGTCTTAACATAACTTCCTCTTAAAAATGAAATCAGGTTCCTCCTTGTACAGGGCCTAAAAAAGGCCACAAAAAATAAACAAACAAAACACATTTTCCATATGGCTCATTGACCCTATATTTAAATGTCTTGAATCCCTTAGGGGATTAAGTGTTTCTTTTTGCACAGTATTATATTAAAGCCGGTGCTTGGACACAGAAGCAATGAACTAATGAACAACTACCATATAGGCTCCCAGTATGAAAAACAGGGTTTATTGTTACACAAAATTAACTTCAAATCTAGCATGCCAGGTAGTTTTCATTTAAACACTCAATTTAGCTCTGCAGAAGTACTTTTAGGAATGACTATACATCTCTTTTGCTTCTGAGAAGCGCAAAAAGGAAACAAATTCTGGACTGGAGCTCAGAGTTTCTGCTCAGGAAGACACAACATTCAGTTCATGGAACAATGTGCCAAGGAGAATGGTCTGGCCATTTTATTCTCCTTTTGCACAATGAATGCAATAGCCAGCACATCTTATCACAACCAAAAATCATAATCCAACTTCACAGAGAGAGAAAATGGATGACATATGTAAGTGTTCCTAGCAGTGGTTTTTTCCTTCATAAAGAGCTTTAGGTACATCAATGAACAGTTGTCTGCTTCCTGCTAAGACTAGATCGTGCCAGATGCTCACCTGATCTTGTGGATCCATTTTTGTCATCATTCTGTCTTCCAAAAGATTAAAGGTAAGAACTTGCAGAACATAAAGCTGGTGTGCCATTTCATTATTGATGGCCCTCTGTGCCCTGATAACATGCTGCAAAGAAAGAGAGACTTTGGTGAATATCATCTTATAAGAAAACTGCATTGGGTGCAGTCAGGTGTTTCCATTTCTCTCAGTATGTGTTTGCTATGCAATAGTGTCTGTATGCTCCAGAAAAGGAAAAAAAAGAAAAACAAAACACAAAAAAACCCCACAGACAATCAAACCAGGACTAGCACTACTGATTTACATACTGTATAAGCAACTTCAAGGGACAGGACTTTACACTAGATAGGGTCTATGCACATACTGAGAAGTGGCATTAAAAAAAACAGTGTTGAGAATTCACTTCAAAGAAAAATTAATACCAACCAAGAGCGTTGGAGCTCTGGGTTGGTTTTTTGGTTTTTTTTTTTTTTTTGTTTGTTTGTTTTTTGTTTTTTTTAAAAAAGAGACTGTATTAAGAAAGTATTAAAGAGAGTAGCTCTCTGAGCAGAAAAGTATTCAGGCTGCAAACACAGACAGAGAATGAAGTGATTTAACAGGGCTCAACAGGGAATCAACATCACACCACAATTCTGCCTCTACCAAACTATTCCCTTCAGTATGAGGAAAACGGCGTAGAAATATATTAGCATACAGTGCCCCAGAGGTGCAGAATTATCCCATTCAGAAGACAAACACAAAACTGATGGGCTATTTAAGAATCCGTGGTGTGCCAAAACCACAAAGTTGTTCTGAATGGGAAACAGACCCAGGTCACTAAAACAGCAAAGTACATAAGGAAAGAGTCATCAAATAGGAGATTGATACATCAACTGATACTGCACAGCTCCAGAGAACAAAGCAATCTGTCTGCCAAAAGGCAATGGAGCATTTTATGACAATAAACAAACACCTGTGTTTGTACACATCGCTGAAATTATGACAGGGAATGAAAAGGTGCGAGGAGTTGTTTGTTGTTTGGTTTGCTGTACACCAAGAAAGCGCACTTTCCCTCATTGCCTTGAAGGTGTAATCTACTCTAAAGTCAAAGGCAAAATCCCTCTGATTTTCCATGACAGCAGGTGCAGATCTTCTATATTATATTCATTAACTCTACTTTGTGCTTCTTTTGTGCAAGCCATGACAAATTGTGTGCAACTTTATATTGAGACAGAATAATCTACAGAAGCAACAAAAACCAAGGTATTCATTATTATATTTTCATGAAGAAACCGCAATTTATTCGAAGGGGAAAAGAACTTTTCTAAAAAGAAGTTTTGAACCCACTCAACAAACAACCAAACCGTTATCTCTTATGCCACAGCTATGAACACCAAAACTTGAGACACCTTTTCTCTCTTCTAGTGAACAGTAACTTTGAAAACTGTATACTTACAGTTAAGATGATGGAGCGAAGCTGCTTTTGTGCTAAAATGTTTGCCATTTCCTGATTTAGAAAAAAAAAAAAAAAAATTAGCCAGAAGCAGGTATTTTAGTGTCATACCTAGAAGAACACACTGACTTGCAAAGGTCTTACATTTCTGTAGTGTTATTTATAAATGACAGTCATTAGTCATCAGCTAAATGACTATATGCCTTTTTTGGGGCATCATAAACTCAGATTACTCTACTATGAGAAAAGGGACAAAAAAAGTTAAAAGTACGACACAATGAGGACTTCAATGATACAAAACCAGCAGGGAAAGACTTCAGAAGAGACCTCTGTGGGTTCAACAGCATATTTACACCCTTGTTCAAGCGCAGTCTTTCCCCACAAACAATACCGAAGGAAGCATGGATTGGAAGTCAGTCAGGATTTTAAAACAAGATGTCAAACCACATGCTTATTTAAAATAATATTTTGGCTGTTTAAAAGTTAAGTGCTCTAACTTTCACTCAGTAAATCAGCCTACAATTCAGTACTGTTTCATTATAACAAAGAATACTTCTCCCCTGTATGTTAGTAGCAATGTTGACATTGGTCCACACTCCAAAACTGGAATTTTGCTTTAAATTAACTTCTCTTTCTAGACCTGTCTGAAATCAATGCTGACACATGCTTAAGGAAATTCTTAGGATGCACTGTGATTCTGTGCAGTTGGCACCATATGAAAAATATCGTTCATATTCAGGAGAAATAAATTTAAAAACAAAAAATTGTGAGAGCTGAAGAGTAATATAGAGTACATACCGGTTACTTTTACATAACAAAAAAGAGACTAGAAAATTGGAAAACTAAGAGTGTTACATAAAACACACAAAGAACCGGATTGCTGAATCACAGCTGCAGAAACAGTGTAAATAAAGCAAGTGTTAGGGTGAGAATTTGCCTGCAAGAAGAAAATAGTTCAAGTTGTGAGACGGGAGGCAGCCACAGGGGTTGAACTGTTTTCTTTGTAACAGACAAAGGGTGCTGCAACAGAACGCGGGTGCGATGAAGAAGAAAGAAGGGACTAAAGAGAAACTCAGCTGTAGATTTTAAGCTAAGCAGGTTTCAATTGCATGTAACAGCAAAGGAACTGATGACACAGATGGTTCCATCCCTTTTGGAAATGCACGACTGGGCTGCAGGGGGAGTGCCAGACACATAATACACTTTGTATTATGAGGAACAGACTGGCTGGTTTTGTCAAACGATATAGCCACTGCCAAAAGATGAACAGCTAAAGAGTAGGAGATAGTCTTTTCTGCATTTAAGGCAAAGAAATTAAAAAAGGGAATTCTTTTATTTTACTTTTTGGGGAGGATTATCAAATTGCCACTTCCTTATTATACCTGTAATTTAAAAAGCTGTTGTTGAGATACTGGTTTTTGTCACTGGACTAAAAACTGATAGGAACAACAAGCATTCACAGAACCAATTACTGCATCAACTTTGTCTCCAAAAAGGCTATGTAGTCATTAGCAGCTAATGAGCTGCCTCTTCAAACGTAAGTATTGTACTAAGAGATGAGAAGAATCATCTGACAAAATTTGCCATCTCATTTTCCATAGCAACATGTCTCTGCAAAAATACAGGTAATTGCCAAAAAAGTGTTTCAAACATACATAGTATCATTTCAGTACTCAAACTCTCATCTCTTTTCTGATAGACCTGTTTTGTTTTGTTTGTTTATTTGTTTTAAATAACCTAGGTTTTTCTAGATGATTTGGTCCTTGACAGTGGCAGAAGAAGCAAAGCAACCAGAGAGTCCTCGTTAAAAAAAAAAAAAAATAAAAGAAAACCCCAACCTTGGACCCCTTGGCTTTTTGAATTACAGAAAGAGAGAGGGGAAAATAATTAAAAAACAAACACAAACAAAACAAACAAAAACACGAAAAGGAGAGGAAAGAATTCATATAGCAGTGCTAGTTTAAATCTTTTCCTTAATTGCAGTGCTGTCATCCACATCACGCCAGTCCCTGTAAGACAGCAGCAGAGAGGGTGCCAAGGCTCCTGGAGTCATAAGAGTTTTAGTGCAGTTTCTCTCTTCTAGCCAGATTAGCGGTGAGTACTGAACCTTAACTTTTGAGTGCCCATCATTAGATAATTACGTGAGACTGCCTCACCTCACTAAATTGTCAGAATTCAGTAAACGCCATCAGTTAACACTATCTTGAAGCCAATGGACACCTATCTTCTTCATTATATGGTTTACTAATTAACCACAGGACAGACACAAAAAGAAACCTAACAGATTCTGACTACTTATTATAAGTTATTAAAGGCTGAAGAAAATTTTCTGCAAGTGTCAGAGCTATTAGCCTTCAAGCCAGACCACATCATTATCTTCTGATGATCATAAACTCCGTGACTAACAATTTTGTGTCACAGCAGCAGGTACTACAGGTGAAGTCTGCCTGGATTACTGCCAGCCTCACTAGATGATTACACTGTCGGTGAAAACACAGTTGGCAAAGCTGGCAACACCCTGTGGTACTGTTCTTCAAGGAACACAAGCCCTCTGACTAATACTCAAGTCTTATCTGCATCTGACATTGTCTCAACTTCAAACACGACCAAAGCATACTTTTCACAGAAACTTAAGCAGCAGCAACTATTCACAAATGTAAAAAGCAAAATATTTGGTTTTCTTACAAGCATCTATCATAGATTTATGCCAAATTGAAAGAAAGGTTTTACTCCAGTTTTTGCTTATTAGGTGTCTTCTTCCCTTAATCACTGAAGCCTGTACTGGAGAAAGAAGGAAAGAAAAAGGAGGGGAAGCACCTTCCTTTTTTTTTTTTCTTTTTTTTTTCCTAATTAAACCATGGGTTTACTTTACCCTTTCACAATGTTAGAAATATTTTTAAGGGGAAAAAAAAAAAAAAACAAAAAAAAACCCCAAAACAAAAACAAAAACAAACAAACAAAAAAACACCTCATAAGCACTTTGTTGTTTGCTTAAACAGGGTCTAGCATTTAAAAAATAAATCTCAGGAAAGTCCTTGTCAGAACTGATCAGCAACTCTCAGTGAACTTGTTCTGGGCACTAACAGTATGTCACCACAAGAATTATCATCGCTGTTCCATCGGTGACAGAAATGTTAAATAAATAAATGACTAAATCTGTTTTGACACAGGCTAACAACTTTATAAACATGGATAAAACTTCACTATTTCATAACACTTCACATTCCATCCTCATTTAACAGCAACTAGCAATCTTTCCTTTTGAGACTTCTGATATCTGGCACTAAAGCTAACTTAAAATAGCACACTACAAAAGTCATGAAATGCTTACACGGCAAGATATTTCTGTTTTCAAAAGGAACACACTTTTAAATGAAAAATCTTGGGGAAAAACATTCTACCAAAAAATAGCCTGGTTTTACAAGCTGCGTTGGCAAAGAATTCAGTACAATAAATACTACAGTCAGCCACAGTCAATATGGTTCAAATGAGGTTACAGGGAACTACAAAAGCATGGAAGAATGCTTAATCCCTACTAATACTGGTGCAAGATGGAGGTAGCTCCATTAAAATGAACGATATACCAGTGTGAAATAACTGATCAAGTTTCAGTCTGAATTAACCGCAAGAAAACTGTGACTGAGACAATTGCAGGTAAGAATATGAAACACTTACTTCCCTACAGATACACAGGTCCACAAAACCCAACAACTTACCTGCCTCTTGTCATCTGGTGCTTTAAGGAAGAGTGCATTTATTACCGCAATGGTATATGTCTGGATTTCTTGGTCTGTCCTGTTTGGAACAACGTCATAAACATGAGAGAAGAACATGAATGCACGTGAGCTGTAGACACTGATCTTCCAGCTGCAGGTAGAACTGGAGGAACTGTTTGCACTTCATGTTAACCATGCAAGTTAGGTAATCAATGTTGGTGGTGACCAGGTTGTCTTTAGTACCGAGAGAGACAAGATGCACCAGAGGGAGATTCAAGCAAGGTGGAATGAACCACCCTGTTGAACTGCCATTGACCCTCCACTGATCACAGTAGTAGACCAACAACCAGCTTCTGCCAGAGGCACAACATCTAAAGGTGGGAAGAGGAATCTTCCCTTAAAGGCTTCTGGAGATGAGCCTGCTGGTATAAACCTTTTCGGGTGAGTTAAAAATGTCCCAGCTAGGAGACAAGCATAACCATATACTATACACAGTACATTACCCTATGCTGCAAAAGGCAGTTTCCACCCATTTAACCACTGCACATTACTATTTAAGAAAAAGCCCCTCCCTTCTCAAATATACCTTCAGCAAAAGTTGAGCAATTTTTGTTTTACACACTTCTCAGAGGCTGACAAGCAAAATCCCGTCAGCATGCTGATGGCATTAAGCATTTTATTACTGTAGGGTGCTCTTCTCTTCATTCCCTATTTCCAACTACACATGCAGCTCATTGAAAAAAAAAATTCTAAACACCCGAAAAAACCTCCTAATGACCAAGCAACTCCAGAAAGCTGGTTCCCAGTTATCCAGTCACTTGTAGTGGACACAGGAATCATAAAAGAGGTTGCCAGTCTTTGTACCACTGTCTTTTCCAAATGTTGTGCTCATTTGGGGGGAAAAAAGAAAAAGTTAATCCACCATATCAAGTGGCAGCTGAATACACTCACCCTTGCAGATGTGGGATTAGCTGCCCAATTGTGATCTCCTGTGCTACCTTCTGGTACAGGTCATGGCTATTGAGCACCATCGATTCCAGGATCGCTAACGACCGTTGCAAGATAGAGATGTCTGAGGCAAATTTGTTCACATAGCTTGCTATCTGCAAATACAGTCATTTAGAGAATTTACATCTTGTCAGGAAAACAGGGGAAGATAAAGAAAACTGTGGATGTGGCTCAGAAAGGCATTAGAAAAAAGCAGTCTTAACCACATGGTAAGTATCAGCAAATACCTAAAAACAGCCAACCAGGCACTGCATATACCGTCAAAGGACATAGTGGTACAGGTTCTTCAGCCGGCACAAATCACCACAGATTTATGTCAGTATTCATGTGACTGAAGCATATGCTTTACCACTACATTATGAACGTGGTAAATCAACATTAAAGAAATAGAACAATTTATTTTTTGTGTGGAAAACTTTGGAAAGGACAAGGAGACTACCTCCCATTCTCTTGAGCAGAAACCTGTGCAGCTAGTTTTGTCTAAACAAATATCTAGGCTTAAGGCAAATGTTTCAAAAGAGAACTTTAGATCTAACTTTCTGGCAAAACACACTCTAGAAAAACATGTCCTTTTTTCCCCCTTGCAGTTACCTACAGCGCTGAAAGCTCTTTCCAGGTTACAAATTAAAACTCTGTTGGTGATCATTTATCAGGACAACCAGTTCCATAACTCTGCCTAGAGTCCAGCCTTGCATTAATAACCTTTACTTATACTGCAAGCTGCCACAAAAAAATGGCACATTAATTAAAACCAGGTCTGACCCCTGCTATTTTGCAGTGTGGCAATGACATGCTGCACACTCATCTGCAGAGCCAACACAGCTGTGTGTAAGGTGTGGCAACGTGTTCTTCCATATGCTGCCCAGTCCATGTACCTGGCTTCCTGGGAAGAAACCTGCCTTCTACTGATGCAGGAAGCAAGAACTGCCTGGCTTTTCTTTCAAGATGAAAGGTACACAAGAAAGCGCAGACAGACAGAAGAAATGTGGTGTGACCACAGTTACTTGCTCTTTACAGCCAAATAACAGTCTACAGTGGCCCTATCTCAAGTTTGATACATTTCTTCCAGAAAATACAGAGCACACGCCTCCTCAGTACTCATGCTACAAGCCACTAATGCGGTTTTACTGTTTCCAATTCTGGATGCTTGCTCAGATCTAGACATTGTTTTCCTTTAGGAGGAATAAAGACATGCTCTATGCTTGGAAAAGCTATCCTGTAAAATTCACAGTTAAATATTGACACGTGGGAAACGGTATTGTTTTGCATTTGTGACATTTTAAGTAGTACTGAAGAAGCAAAACACTCTTTCTGCAACTTTGTCTGGAGGCAACAAGGAAAGAAGGACAGATTTTTCTTCTTCTAATCTGTTACAGCATTGCTGTTTGCTCTGCTACTAAGTTCGCGTTACCACAACAGGAACACGCTACCCCAAATGTAGCTCAGTTCAGAGAATATACACCGACTTTATTTTCTGTAAAGAGCCAACCTATGCATGCATGGAGAACAGGAGGAAAGAAGCAACTCAATTAGCCTTTTCCTGCTCTGGGCTTGGAGCACCTGCACGTCAAACCCTAAGCCCAAGAAATATTTACACTACCATATGAAGCACAATGCGCTGTTTAGAGTAACAAGCTGTATCTCAGAAGCACTGTACGACCCCACCTCTCTTAATGGTCATCCAGATGCATTTTGATGCATTGCAGCCAGAGCTGCCAGATGTTCACAGGGCCTATGATAGGGACAGTGTGTGCACAGAGCAACTCTGCACTGCTCACACACTAAACCAAATGCACCCTGGATTTGAATCAATCGTGCAGCAGGAATACAGTATGTCCAGACTGTGTCCCAACTTGCCAGACTTTCGTCACCTCTTTAGAAGCCCTGACACATACGAATGATTCTTGGTGCAGCAACTCCTTCGAGTGTCAGTGTTAATACTTCACTGGGAAACAACATATTCATGAGGTGCTGCAGAAATGTAACAGTATAGATAACTGGAACCTCAGTCTAAGCAAGGCTGCCTTACCCTTATTTATCCTTCTGACCTTGGACCATAACCTCTGTTACTCATAAACACTAACCCAAGGTATGAAGCTGCTTTGTGTGTTTAAAAAAGATGTATCACACTGAACATAGATGCAAAACATCTGCTGGGTAACTTGCATGTCAAGCTATACATATTCATAACCACCTTGCTGAAGCATGAAGTCTGGCCAGAAATAATAGGCTTGTCTACCCTGAAAAATATGGCATGCAAGTTCCAGAGGGAACAAAATTACATCAAAAAGAAATTCTATTACCACACTTCAAGTTTTGGATGTAGGAAAAAAAGACACCCTTCTTGAGAAGAAACAGGAATGAACAGGAGTTCAAATTTGTGCTATTTCCTGTTTTCTGCTTATTGAACACTCCACAGAGAGAGTGTGCTTTCAACATTCAAAAATAATCCTGTCATATAGGTGCCTCTCATTAGGAATAAAACTATTTCTTCAGCAAAATACCTGTAACCTTAAAACTGCATAGTCCTATTGGGACATATATAGCCACATACAAAAGAAGTGTCAGGGTGCTTAACTTCCTACCAATTTCAAGGGACCTTAGGAATCAGAATCATAAGTTCTTTACACATTCAGCTCCAATGATCTGATTAAACAGGAGTTAAACATGTAAATTGAGGGTGGATGAGAAACAGCAAACTAAACTACATCATCTGGGTTCTCTTCCTGGTTCAGCATCATTTAAAGAATAAGAAGGTATTCAAAAGTTTGTATTGCGTACACTGGACCTCATCTGGATCTACAGCGGACTGATCATGATTTGAATCCTTATAGCTTACCTCCAGCACAGCTAATTCTTTCAGGTACTGGACACCCTTCTCCATGGTGTTCCACCTGCTTGGGCACACTACTAGATCATCCCTGAGAGACTACCTTTCCCTCACGCTTGACAGGAGTCACCTCCAGAGGCTGAGAGTTTCTGTCCTCTTCCCAGTCCCCTTGTCAATGCCCACAGCCCAGGACAGGAATCCCAGTTGTTTGGCTTTACTACCATCTAGTTTCATACCATGGGCAGCGATATCCCAGCATTGGAGCAGCCAGGTCAGTAGGGGTTCACCCAACTGGAGGCTGAAATCTTTTCACATATCTCACAGTTCACCTGGGGACAGGGACCAGTGATTATCTCTGGCCCTGCCTCTCCCCCCTGTTCTGAGGGCCCTGCTCCCTCCTCATCACTCACTATGTGAACTGATTTGGTCTTGGATTTCTTCTTCTGTGTAGGGGCGACTGCTACCAGCATGGATTGTTCTTCGGGTTCAGCTGCAGTTTGAGTGGTCGTGGTGCCTGCTTTGCTTTCCTCCTATTCCCCCTGAGGGTGTTGTCTAGTACTGAGCAGTATCCAGTAAACAACAGCCAGGGCCCAGCACACTGCGTAACTTCACACCTCACTAACACTGCCACAGCATTTCTCATTCAAATATTCTGCCACTTTTTCAAAATCCTATAGTTGTTCAGGGGTGAACTTCCAAACCATTGAAGCAGAATAGTCTTCAAAAGTGGGGCCATTTTCTCCCACATTTCCTGACACTCATGACTATCCATCTTTGCAGCAGATCTCTGGAAGATCTTCCTTAAAATCCCTTTTGTAACTCTAAACATGGTGTGGACCATAGTGAGGAGAGATGACAGACTTGGCAACAATAGCATGCTTTCCTTAACATCCAGAGGAAATTCAAAATTCTCAAAAGCTATTGTAACAGGTCTGAAGGAGGAAAAATGGGTGAAAAGCTAGAAAAGATCATCCTTCCCTGTTCTGCCTACAGGCTGAGTACAATTATTAATGAACTCATAGAGGTAGCACCCAACTTAAGGGTAGAAGAGCAACACTGAACACACATCCAAAATGACCCTCATTACCCTTGGTTTTATCGCATCATAAACTGCTAATACATAGTACAGCAAAAAAAGAAATCCTGATCCCTCTCCCTGCGCTGAAAAAGAACACCCTGATGGGCATATATGGAAATATATACAGGGTTAGATGCCTCAACCGCATGAACAGATCAAGCAACATTGTGACAGGTGGCTCTGGACCTCATACAACAAATGCTTACATCAAATCTGTTTCCATCCCGCTCTAGTCAGACCTGTTGTTATCTCAACCCTTCATGCCCCACATTGGGCACCAAATAAGGTTTACTACTGGCATTCCCTAATTTAGTGCTCCCACTGAGACACTCAAAGCCACTCTGCTGTTCGCTCACTCCCCCCTCATCCTTCTTTCCCCCCTCTGTGGCAGGCTGGAGAGAAGAACTGGAGGTACAAAAGGTAAGTGTCATGAGCTAAGAACAATTTACTGGAAACAGTAAGGAAATAAGAAAAAGAACAGTAACAGCAACAATGTTAATATAAAAGGGGGTACAAGATAGGCAAACGATTCACATGCGAATGCTCACCACGTGGAAACAAGCAATACGCCAACTGCCTCTACATTACCCTGACCCAGAGAATGACATGAGGTGGCACAGAATAACCTTCGGGTTCTTACCATGCCCCCTTCTGGCTACTGCACAAATTAATCCTGTCCTCGCTGGAACCCCCCGGACAGTTTTGATATCCAATCACCATGACTTTTTCTAAGAACTGGGAATCCAAATCATTTAGGCAACTACGGAAGCTGAAATTATGTTGGCACAAGCAAGAAAAAGGTCTTGAGAGCATCTTGAACACCATAAGGAAGTTTTTTCAACTGATGCTGTTTTCCCTCAAGATAAGTAACAAAGCTCTCAATTCTTATTTGCAGGAGTTGGAATAGCAGTCTCTATGCACCCAAAAGGTGGGAGCAAGTCTACATCCAACACCCCAGAGTTAGTCATTAGAAGCAGTCAAAGGTTCCCCTTGAGGTCTCCTCCAGCTTCTACATTTTTAGGTTAAAAAACCATTCAAGACAAAAGTTCACACTAACTCCACCACATTCCAATTTAGCATTTAACAGAAAAGACAGCTTCAAAGGGCAAAAGCCCTTGGTTTGAAGTTCCCCCTTAGCTAGCAGAAACTTATCAGCTCCCTTATCCATCAACTACTTGAGTAAGCCCATCAAGAACCTCAAGTGGCTTGTCAAAAGCCAAGGTCAGACAAGCAAGTGAGAATGAAGCTGCAGATTGCCTCCAGAGAGACAGTCCGAAGGTGATTCATTAGGTTTGCCCTTAGCCCACACTGCCCCACTGAGGGCTTGCTGTTCTGGCTTCCAAATGCATGCGGGTCAGGACACACCTGTGCCTCTTTCCTCTATTTCTGCCATTCTTTTTCCTTCTGTTTCTCTTCTAACTTTCTACTTGCCAGCTTTGGTTTTCATCGGTACTTTCAGATAATACTTTTGTTTGTGTCTTTTACTTTGTTTTTTAAATTGGGTCATTGTCCAAGGAAACCTACGGAAGTGCCGAACGGAAGAGCCATTAACAGGGGTAAACACATTTTCTTCTGCTGTTAAACACAATCCACAGGGCAAAAGATGTTGGTAAAGTTAGGAAAAGACAATAGTTTTGAGTCACTAAGGAAGCAAACTGATTTAAACTAATTTTAGCACGTTTCTTCATACGCTCCTTAGTAGGCTGCTTTAGCAAACAAGACATTCTGGGCTTGACTTTGTATCGCTTGCAGTCAGTTAAAAAACAGTTGTAGAATTTTCTTTGCCATGAAAAAGATAACAATAATCATCACCATCATAATCCATCTAGACTGCAAGATTGAAAAAAAACCAAAAAAACAAAAAACCAACCAACCAAAAAAAAAAAGAAAAAACCCAATGTCAGTCCAAAAACCAGATCAGTTATACTATTTTTTCTTATAAATAGCATCCAGCATTTTTTACGATCAAAGTTGACCTTTAGTATCTAATGCTCTTTTCAGAGTTGATTCTTCTTTCACTTTTGGCTACAAAAGTAAATTTGTACATTCCTTTGGTGGTAACAATTTTCTAACCAAATTTTCTAACCACTCTGCTAAAGTGAAGATACCTTTGCCACAGATTATATTAATTCCATTACCGCTTCTGATATTATTTTAATGAAGTAACTGATATCTTTTGAACCTGTACAAATGCATTTTAACTTATTATAAGTTCTGAGTTCAATCTGGTTTGAAAATGCTTTGTAAAGAGGTATGATGTGGGTTTTGTTTTTTGTTTCTTTTTTTTTTTTCCCCCAGTAAGTTAAAAGTGTTAAATCTGTAACAAAACCTTTTTTCTGAAATCTGCTAAATGTTTCTGTTGCTTTTGTGCATCTCCTACATGTAAGAAAAGAAAGATGTGTTGCAAATGGTGGAAAGATCTGCTTCAAACCCACATAAGTCAACTGCAAGATTCAGAGGTCCAGAGTACAACTTGAAAATCTTAGCAGATATCATCCTAATTTCAAACTGTAAACTAACTAGTTTCTCTTCTTCCATAGCCCCCAAGAGGAAAGATTTCAGAGCTGGTGGGTTTTTTCCCAAAATAAGGCATTACTCAGTTTACATTAAATCAAGATACTAATTTTTTCTTTAATTGCATGGTATCTGCACAGGGAGCTCACATTATATCTGAGCAAGCAGTTTCTTGTATAATAAGCCTAATACTGTTTTGATCTCAATTCTCACCACTTGATTTCCACAGAAGCTGGGCCAGATTCTGCAGCTACAAACATTTATAGTTTGAAATAGCACTTTAATCCCATTTTCATGTACCTTTTTGCGGGAACAAAAAAAAAAAAAGGAAGAAAAGAAAAACCCAAACCATAACTCACCTCAAAAACGTAAATTGATATAGAACAGCATTGATTACAAATTTACCTTTTTAATGAACGCCACAGAGAATGTATCCCACGATACAATCCCATGATCCATCAGCTCAACAAATGCAGTCAGTGTAAAGGACAACATATCTCCAAAGCTGCAAGAGACAGGAGTCATGACAACATTTACCAGTAATGCAGCAGGGCAAGGGCCGAGGGAATAAAGCAGCAGGAAGCTTTCAGAAGGCAGGAAAATGAAGCCAATTACTGACTAAGAGGTAGCAGAAGAGCAAGAGAGGCCGTGCAACAGACAGTCTTCAAAGCAATTTAGCACAGACGACAAGAATAGTCACCTGGAAGAAAGCAATTTTGTAAGAGAACTAATCCCCAGGAGAACACTGCATGCAAGACTCAAAAAAAAAAAAAATCAGACAGTCCAAATTAAAATTTTCTTATAAATTCAGAGATTTAGATCTAATAAAGGAAAAGAAGTAAACTTTTCCCTCAGCGCTTGCTAAATCCTCCTATTCGAAGGCAATATAGAGGTGTCGTGTTTTGGTACCTCTGTGACAAGTAAATTGGCATAAAGTTAGAGCATTTTTTATTCCTTCTCTCACAAGGAAGCAAATATATTTTAAAACGTGCACCAGAAGAGATTATATAGCCTAAACAGCAATTTTTCTGACGGTTAATGCTTCGATTTCTTTCTCTAAAATGGAAGATGCATCTCCTTTATCTATGGGCAACCACATCAAGTGAATTGCAAAGCTCCTATAGTTTATCCAGGTGAGCAGTTAAATTGTTTAGGGTTTGCAGGCCACTATTCTGCATTTTACCCTAGTAAATTTGAGGGTCAATGCACCTTTGTATGAACTCAGGTAAATTCAAAATGGGTTTAAACTCAACATAGATAATATGCTCTAACCTGACTAGCTACACAGGAATCTTTTATGTTAAATACCAGCTTTTAAAGATTAGCTTCGTTTCTCTGTGTAGTCAGGGCACTGAACAGTCAGCAGCCACAATGATTTCAATGAAGCCCTTCAGTGAGGTAACTACTCAATACAAACAGCAGCTCACAAAGCCTGAAAGGGAGTGGAGTATCACCTTTCAGGGCATGCAAACCGCCTTCAAGGTACACTGCCACTAAGCCATTAACAAGTAAAAGCGTACAATCAAACAGCATGAATAGTCCCAGCGATTTTAATGCAATAGATAACCTAATGAAAAGACAAAAAAAAAAAAAAACCCTCTGTGAGATTGGAACTGCAAAGCTCAGTATGTTGAAAACCTGAGTCATGTACTAAAGCCATAGTTAATCAATGTAATTGGTGTTCCTTACTCTGTGATTTGCTATCCTACTATGCTGCATAAACACAACACAAATAAGTGAACATCGACTCAGTACAGAGGAATAAGGCAGAAAAATCAGTTTTCATGTAGCAACTCTCATAGCTGGATTTGATTTAATCTGACATTTAGAGATTTTTTGATGGTGAGATGCAGCTTTTAGTGGCCCCTTGCCATTCTTGACATTTTGTGAGCAACCTCCCCAAAAAAACCAAAACACCTCTCCCTCCCACAATAAGTAGGGGTATACAGAATGGCTTTGATTATTTATGACAAAATGAAAAAGATACACCAAACAGTAAACAAGAAAAATAGTGTCTATAAAATAATCTGTTGTAATTCCACAAGGAATACTTCGTTCAGAAAATATTCTGTAGGTTTTTGGGTTTGTTTTGGGGAGTAAGGGGTGGGCGTTTCATTTGTTTCTTTTTTTTTTAATATTGCAAATCATTTAAGAATTACATTAGATTAAAAATGTTATATTAGCATTCCAAATAACTGAGGATTTAACAACGAGATGACAACAAGACTCTGCAGGAAATTTAATCAGCTCCAGTCCCGTCATGTTCCCCAATCCCTTCCTTTTGCATAAAATGGTTTATTTATGAACCCACAAATAAAACAGCACTCCTAGGAAAGGCTTCCTTCTAAGAGCTGGCACCAAATTCTAATGCATCTTCATGACAGAATACTTCCACAGATACATGGAACATTGATATTGTAAGAATATAGACTAAATTAAATTCAAATAAAATTTTTTTAAAAATTAAGAAGATAGGCCAAATATGTTGAAAAGTAGATAAAAAACATCTCTCCCAGCATTAAACTAAACATATAATTTATCTCTGCTGGAGTTTCTCATATACTGTTTTAAAATTTAGTCAGTTAACCTGTATTTAGTACGTGAATGCTCTTCTATAAACTAACTGCAAATGAAAGCTAATCCCCATCAACAATAGATATAGTTGAGAGGAATGACTTAAACTACATTAAATCTGTGCATGGATATTCATCTTCAGAACAGCAGTGGCTGGAATGGAAAGGAAATAAACTAACCTGGATTCGACAGTCTCATTCAGTCTTCTCATCAAAACTACTTATCAAACCTGCCTGATTAATACTGATTAATCCAGGCTCCTCCACAGCTCTGGAGCAAGAACTGGATTAATGGAGATGGTAATACTGGTTTTAATGTATAAACCTGGTTTAAGTAGATCTGACAATGATACATTTGTTTGGGATCCAGAAGGCGAAAATACTTTTCAACTTAAAATGATCAGACACCCCACCAGGTGTCACTCCAGTGACTCTGCTTCAAATAACTAATGAGTGAAGAGGTGAAACACTGGGACTAATCAAGAAGCAAGAAATACTCCAGGTCTATGCACTATGTAGCACCACACATACATACTATATACTTTTAAAATATATATCTATACACATGCACCTGCACACACGTGTATATTCTAAGTGGCACGGCAAAAGTTAAAAGCCAGGCTTAAAGGATAAGCATTAGGAATAGCACAGCTAAAGATGAAAGCAATTTCCAGGGTGACTAGAGCAAGATAAGGATTAAAGCATCTGGAGGGGGAAGGGAGGGGTGTATTGATTCATCGTTAAGTGGTAAAACACAAGCAGATAGATAGAAATAGACTGCCAAGCAATTCATTTCAAAACACACACGCACAGACGCACTCATGCTATCAAGAGCAGCAGACAGCATAGATGTTAGAAATTTCAAGGGAATCAAAGCTTGCTCATAAAAGTAGCAATCTTAGAAAAAAACATAGAGGGGCTGTTTAATTCAAAGTCTCAGTTAGTATTTTAGTCAAATAACAAGTCTGAAAAATAATGGCGCCTCCTTCTTCATAAAATCTTTTTAGACTAATCCACAGCACAAGGCACAACAGTTCTGTAAATACCAAACCCTTGCTGCTCTGGTAAAATGACTTAATCGTTTGAAGATAATTCCTGATGAAGGTGTCTTTTAATGCTTGTCATGGCAGCAAGAGGGGAAAAACAATCACAAAGATGCACTGTGTAATTGCAATTTCGTATCTCACTAACACTGACATCTTAATGATTTGGGCTCTCGGGCAAGCTACTTCTGCAAGCCCTCCTGAATGCTTTTCAGGGATCTGGCTTTTAGGTGAGGACACCTTACAGTGGGACAGCTTATGAAGTTTCACCATTCTTTGCTGACTCCCCACTTCTTACCACCGCTGTTAGAGCTGGTAATGAAGCATCTCCTCACCCACACCAGCTCTTGGCAAAAGCCTCTTAAACAGCAGAAAACTGTGGTTTGGAATGCCATCAGCTGTCCCAGTGGAGCCATTCCAGTGGGGATGGATGGCCATGCTCTAACACACAGCCTGTGGCACCTCAACCTCTCTGATACACCTGCCTGAAGAGTAAGTCAACAGCTGCACTTTATGTCTCTAGGCTTTAGAGAAATATCAGCTCAAAGCCTGTTAATTTACATTCCTAAGAATTCTCTGCATTCTTACCTTAGGAAACTGTGAAGGAAAAAAAAACAAAAAACAAAAACCTCCACACATTTTCATACTAGTTTTTCTTTTGTAAAAATAAAAATGACAGGAATGTGCATATGACACCTGTCCCTCTCATGCCTTCCTAGTATCATTTCTATGTGCTAAACCATCTTTTTATCACCGTGTGCTTATTTTGAAAGATGCCTAGAGCAATTTGGATTTCCTATCAAAATAAATTAATGGCACTTTAGCACCCAAATCCCCTAGATGTTTCTTTTATTTTAAAAAAATCTCATTCCATGTTCTACACACATACCAAAATGAACGATTTTATTGCTATTGTGGAGGGGGGAATATTCAGCTGTTCAAGTGATTATGTAAATCAAGATAATTAGTCAGGCTTAACTGTCATCAGGCAAAATAAACAAACAAAAAAGGTATGCAAGCTTTTACCAAGCCAGACGAAGTGTCTCATGTTTTATATGAAAAGAGCTTCATAGTAGAACCTGGAAATTAACTGTTGCCTGTCTGTCGAAAGCAGGATACAGTGAACAGCCCATTAAGATGAGAAGCCAAAGACTATACAACTTTACACAAATCACTTTTTATCGGCAAAACAGAGTCAAAGCTGAGCTTAATTGTGCAAACGGAAGGCAGAAACGAAAAAACTTTACGGGGCAGGAGGTAACAAGAGTAGCAGCCTACTACTAAATGCAGGAGTTAAGGTAGCGCTTAACTTTCAGTCCCTTATCTGTGCTCACAGCCTAATACTGGGCAGCTGAAAGGCCTGACATCATTGAGGTCAACATCAAAGAGTAGGAACAGCTTTTTAAATTGGAGCTGTCAAGGATAAATGACCATGAATAAATTTAAACAGGAGAGCAGAATATATCTAATCATCAGAGGACAAGGGCTCTGGAAAAGCCATGAGGGCAAGAATCTAAGTCTAAAAAGAAGACTGATGATGCAGCAGGTTGCTCTGCCAGCACGGTGTGAACAAGTACCTTTTATATCGCTATAGCTCCTTTTCACTGCTTCTACACTGTTTAGTTTATTCAAGCAACCTTTCCAAGGGTAAAGCTAAGCCGCCGTCAAATCAAACTAGAAGCAACTCACACCTACTTGGTACTTAGTGCAGCTGAAAAGGACGGAACAATCTGCATAGTAGCTGCCCTATTTTTCGAGGTGATTACAGGAAATGCAGATAACTGCTACACTGCAACTGACAGAGATTTTTTTTTTTCTGTTTCGTCGTGACAAGCACTACTGAAATATTTCTTTGTGATACAGTTTCAGTGCGTTCATTAAAAGGGATCAGTCTCACTGATTTAAAAACATTTGCATTTCAAGAACCTGAAATAGCTTTGTAACCCTAGTAGCAAGGCTTCTCTAAGCTTGAAAGTTAATTCTTGTTAAAGAAAACAAGGTGTGAATTTTAAACATAACTGTAACTATTCTTGAATAAATCCAGGTGCATATTATGGAATATGACTAAATCTACTTAAAGGTACATTAAGCTTCGGAAACTAGCCCAGAGGAACTATCATACACTGAAGATGTGATTAAAATTACCTTTTCTCTTATTCCCCATCTTTTAATTCCCTGGTTTTGTTCATTTCATAGTAATTTCGTTGAATGGACGACTTTTCTTAAAAGACAAGGAATGACTAACAGGAAAGATAGCACTCTCCAATCAGCTTGGTTTGACTACAATTCAGAACTGCAATGCAAACATCAATTAATAGAGCTGTCTCATGGGATTTTTTTTTTTTTATTTCACTATCAGACACAATGGGACAAATAAAATCCCAAAACAAAATGGAAACATCTATAACTAAAAAGACAGAGAAAAAGAAAGTCATATTTTAGCTGAATTTCCTCCAGTGCAGAAAGCAATTAAACAAGGCCCTTCTGTCAAAATCAGGTTTTAATTAAGCCAGGCTACTAGCATGTACAAGCTACCAGAGTAAAATGATATATTGTCACTTTATGATGTCATCCTGTACATCCCAAGTAACTTTTCTTTTTTTAAATTAACATTTGGTTTCTTTAAGCTTCTTTAGTCAAGAAGATAGCAGGTGGGGGCTGGAAAGCATTATAGTTTAATTCATTATATCAAGCTCTAAGGGGTTTTTTTATAGTTCTTGTTTCCCTGAATCTTTTCCCACTAATACATGGTTGAAAAATAGTCAGGATGTTCAATAACTGCACTCACAGAGCACTAGTGTATACAGTTTACTTTCAAAACATATAAACAGGTCAGCTTCCAGAACTACTGGTTTCATATCCTGACCAATGGCTCTGGTACCTTTTTCAGCACAAGTCCCAAACTCAACACTGTCCGTTATAATTGCATCATCTCACGTACTAATACTGGAATTCAACATATTGAACTGTGTACCCCAATGTAAGCTGAAGTTTCTACTGGCAGTATTTAAGTTCCAAAGTTAAGTTCCTGGCTGCAAGGGCACACTGCCTGCTCATAGTCAACTTGTCATCCCCCACACTTCCATTTCCTTCTCTGGAGAGCTGCTCTCCAGTAAGTCAGTGCCTAACCTGTCCTGGTACTTGAGGTTATTCCTCTCCAGGTGCAGGAACTTTCCTTAGTAGAATCTCACTAGGTTTCTCTCTGCCCAATTCTCCAGCTTATCAAGGTCCTGCTGAATGGCAGCACAGCCTTCAGGTGTAAGGCTGCCAAGGTAATGCTTCAGGTTGATGCTGCCAAGAATTTCATAGGCCTCATGCCACTTTCATAATTTTCCTCATAATCTAAGTTTTTCTATTATGAATCAGGTTACCTTGTACTAGGTTGAAAAAGTGAACTCAGAGGATTTAAATTTCCTGCCAAATTCATTCTTATGTAGAATTTATTTATTAGGCAATGATTTAAAAATAAACATTTCAGAACTTGGTTTACAGTAGATTTGTGAAAGTATGATTTAGAATGGGTTTGAATGGGGAACTGCATTTCCACATGATAAATCACATTGAGCTCTCAGAGTGACAAACATACACTTAATTGATTATTCTTCTGCTTCCTTGGGTTTTATACTTGAGATGTCAAATTTGCAAGCCAATCAAGATACTAGAACATCTCCTGGGATTCCAATTTATTGAAGCTTGTGCTTAACTTCAAGCATGCAGAAGAATTCCATTCCAAATCATCAGGGAAATAAGCAGGATTTTGAACTTTCCGATGTGGTGCCCTTTACTGTATTTCAGTTTTCCTTTATGCAGGTATCTGCAACTAGCACTACCTGGGACCAGTACATAAAAGGAATTCAAACTGGCACAATGACTCTTACTTCCATCTCACTAACATTGACCACCAAAATTGCCAACTATCAACCACATAAGCCAGTCAAACTCCAGAGCGGAATTAGGGAAGGTGGCAAAATTATTTGTTTGCTGAATTAAAAAAGGAAACAAAGCAAAAGCCTTATTTCAGAAATAGTAAAAGCCCTTGCAGAAGTTACAGAAATTAAACACTCATTCCACAGGCAAAGCAAAAAAAGGCTTCATCAGAAAGTTTTAACAGGCACCAAAGAGCAGAAAACAGAGAAGGTTGAAGACTTGCGGAATGAATATGCACAGTTGTATTTACATATAAAGATTAGCGGAAGGGCCTGAACTCAGTCATGCAAAAGAAGAGGTAGTATGCAAGGTGATGATCTAATCGAGTTCTTACCAGGGCTTCATTATCTTCTGCAATTTCTGATATCGTCTGCAAAATTAAAACTTGCACGTGAGGAAAAACACTTTGAAACATCTGTACTCTATTTACTGCATACATCCCCCCCATACTTGATCCATAAAATTCACAGACACACAATAAGAGGCAGTACATTACTAACAATTTGCTGTGAACAGAAATTTCTGTGAACAGTAACTGGTTAAGAACATTCAAAATTAATTTCAAATATTTGTTTGGATTATTTGTGTTAACTTCTGTTAGGAGAAAAAGCATACCTGGATATCCTAAATTAGTTAAGTATTTGTGTAAAAAGTCTTTGGTACAAAACAATAAAGATTCACACATGAAGCATTTTCTGTCCTGTTGTTATGATATGATAATGTTTGTTGCCTGGAGAACTCATTTACTTGTAGTCTCCATTATTAATACTGATGTCAGAGTCATCAGCATCATTGAAAGCTGTGTGGCTGGAACCAACATAAACCAAAATCATGACCTTCTTAAGTCAGGGACAATTTTCCTATTGGCTTCGAAGAGTTGCAAAGAATGTACCTTGGTTTTTTAACAACTGAGTTGCAATTACTCAGCAACTCCAAACCACCTTAATGAATACACATCAATACACTTCAGCAATGTTCTTTCAACAGATGTGTAAACTGATCCATAGCTCTTTTGTTCTTAAAATTCACACACCGATGGACAAGCCTAGCCCCAAGATGCTGAATCCATCCACTGAGAAAGACAGTAAGATGCTTAAGAATGTCATTTACTGATTCAGATTCTAAGAGGCCAAGCTACCACTCAGACTTCAGTGTGATGCTCTTGCTTTCACATTACCTTCCAAAACACTTGGTTCCTACTTGCAGCAAGACGTTTAACATCCCCCACGAGTTTTTTTACTTAGGCATTTCCTATTATTCCACAAAGATATAGACTGTTGTGTGTCCTTCATGAACCAGAGGCTATGGCATCACATTACTGTATTCAAGAAACTGAGAGCCAAGTATTAAGGGGAGGAAGGGGTAGAGGGCAAATAATAAGTGCATTTAAAGGCTGTAATTAATTGCAATTTGCAATTCATCCTCCTGCTAATAACTGGCTTCAGAACTGCTGACTATGCTGCAAAGCAAGCTGAAGAAAAAGACTATCAATAGAAAAATGGCATCAAACATAAATGACTTCTTTTTAAAACACAAACATAAAAAAGGGATATAGGAAGAATTAATTTTAAAAATCCATCTCTTGTACGTAAACCCATCTTCTGTCTCCTAAATCTATTTCACAGTTTTATTTCAGAGGGTTGGTTGTAGTTCTACACTGGGCACACTCGTGTTCAAAAGGAGAACACAGCTCCTTTTTTCCCTTTGCTCCCTGCACCTTCTCACCAGGTCTTCCCCTTTGCACTTGCTGTCACAGCAAGATGCACAGCAATGCCATTGAGCTCACAAGAGCTCTAGTACTCCAAGCTCTCCAACCACTGATTCAGTTCTCTCCCAGAACATGGCTAGATGTTGGTTTTTTTCCTTTTAAGTACAGCAGTAACTCCTCCCACCTTGCATTTTCCTCTTTTCAAGAAGGACCAGTCTCAGGGAGGGCAGCTTTTGGGCTGGCTTGCATAACCATCAGTGGAGAAAACACAAAGAGTACCTCATAGGAACAGTGGTTTAAAATCCTTCACTTCTAGCTGTGAGATGCAATACTCATACCTGAAGATAGTATTGGCACAGTTTACCATGTATCCAAACACAGACTTGGCTACAGCCTAACTCAAATCAGAAAAGTGACAAGATTTTCTTCTTGTATTTTGTGGCTTTGGTTCTTTTATGCTACAACTATTTGTGCAGCCAGTAATAATGAACAAATAACAAGCATCCTCATTATCAGACGGCTTAAAAGGCAGGGGAAAATACCTTCAACATGCTTTTATGAGCAGTAAAGTTCAAAGCATTTTCCATAGTAGGAGACTCCAGCTTCAGCAGAACGTCACTCCTGTCCTTCTGCAAATGCAATGCTTCCTTGCTGTGGCAGACTGCTAAGCCACCAAAAACAATCACCACCACAAATGGGTTTTGTCATCTCCCAGATGTGCATGGATCCTTGTAACCTTCTGCAGCACGTCAGCCAAAGTTCATAGCACTCTACCGAGGCCAGTTTTAAAAAGAGCTGCTTTTCATCCAGGTACTGACTTCGGCTAAGCAGCAACTAGAATTGGTGCTGTGTTTGTCTGACAGAGAAACACGTGTGGTGTTTGCCAACTGGTAGCACTTCAAAGGACGGACTGGGTTTTGTCAGACGTTTTCCCAATAGGGTATAATCAGGAGCATTTTCTCCATGACTGAGACACGGATTAAAGAATCAAGGTTTGAGGCCTAGAACAAAATATTTAGACAGCAACTCTCTTAGCATTTACAGAACTCTTATCCATCATGAGTTAACTGGCAATCAGTTAACTTGATGTCAGAAGATATGTAAAGTAAAAGAAAAATAAATTTAGAATAATGTGCAGAAATAACTGAATGATATGACTTTTCTGGTGAAGTAATACAAAGAAAATTTTTACTCTGGAGCAAAAATAACCACTGTACTAAACCAAACCATTTCTACTGATCTCTGTTGCTGTCGTGTGATTAGAGCAGGAATCACTCTAGGACATCATACGTTGCAGCAACACAGGACAGCATGACTACAGATAGACTTTTACCACTGAACACATGAAGGCTGTTCTCTAAAGGAGTGCACACTATCTTCATCCATCATCAAACCAAAACATAACAGAGAAGGACCTGGCATGAACAGGAGTTCCTCTCGTATTCACCCACAGACCATGCAAAGGTCACTGCTGAAGGAGTAGCCAAGCTAACTCTTCCAGCAAGTCAGCCTGGAAAGAAACTAAGTACAGTCTGCCACCTCCATCAGCTTTCCTCTTTCTATATATACATGAGTGTTGTTTATTCCAGAGGGCTGACTCTGTGGTAGCAACCTAACAGTTCCATAAAACCCTTCTTGGTGAGTTACCACAGGTATGGTCAAAAATGCTGAAAGCCTTACTGATCTAGACACTGTAATTAGCTCAATACTTATATTTATCTTTTAAAAAAAAAAAAAAAAAAAAAGAAACCATCCCTCAACTGCACTTGCACAGACGGAAACAAAACCACGGCCGAAGAACAAACGCTATGAGGGTAGATTAAATAGCAGTCGTGAAAGGTTGAGATTCTACAGTGGTGAAAGACAAAAACAGACAGCAATTTTTTACACAGGGAGAAAAATCAAAAGAAATGCCAGCATAATGCAAAATCAACATGAACAACAAATTACTGGGTTAGACATTTTGCTACCACCATATGTTCCCTCTTCAGCCTCAAAGGAACTTTGTGATACTTCCAACTGAATCCCAAGGAGCAGCAGTTCCCTTTGGAATTCCCCAAGACATACAGACTTACTACTTGCTCAAATACTCCAAGTTAAGTCTCGAGCAGCTTCCAATGAAGAACAGCTTAGCAGGGAGCTGACCAGACCAAATCCTACCTGCTCACATGCAAAAACTGCTTACAAAGACCAAAGATACCTCAAATCTAAACCCCAGCTGGACTAACCTACAGTGCACAACACGGGCTTGTCTGCACTGGGAAGAACACTAAAATGTTGTCCCACTGTGGAAGCCAGTGTGGACCCACTGGAGCTAATGATACCAAAGCAGTCACCCCACTTCACCACAACAAATGTTTCTGAGCCTTCACTGTTTAAACAAGTGCAGATTGGTATTAAAGTGCCACTTAGGATAAAAGCTTTTCACGCAGCAGTATGACTCCAGAGAGATCCACTATCAACAAAGGCAGAAGATTTCACAAAAACTTCCTCCCATACAGAAAAACTGATCGGATGATGGATGAATGATCTGCTAATCACAGTAAATCACTCTTTGGCTACTGCTTTTTAGGCAAACACAAGGATAGCACAAATTCTGACTAACAGTTTAGGAATACAGGTGTGGCTATCACATATAAATTAAGTCTGGGAAACACTCTGGCCTGAGGTTGAAGTAAGTTATTTGGATGAAATCTGCAAAATTACTATTAAGTTATGCAGCAGTACTCAGGGTCCTCACAGCCACCATGACATTCCACAGCCACCACAGTCCAAGAGACAAAAGCATCCTGGAAAGTCGCAGAAGTGGAGATTTTAAGCTCTTCCCCTTATTTTTGCCAGTTCCTCAAACACTACACCTTTGCCTAGAGTTAACAAACAAACAAACAAAAAAATTTGTTTTGTCCACCTTGGTACTCTGGAGAATATTAGGAAATAAAAATTCATTGCTGAAATTACTCTTTTTATCACATTTTACAGAATTGGTTGCCAAACAAAACCCAGTAAACTGTCTCCTCTCCTCATTCCCGTTTCTGTCAACAGGGTGTTGATATCACCACTTAACAAGGGTCATTTAAATGTTAATATTCCCAAACACAGACAAAGTAAGGAAAACAACCCTAGAGAAAAAGCATTTAGGGTGGGCGGTGTGCAGGGAGCAGCAGCTTTCCCTCTCCAAAGATGCGATCTTTGACGGCTCAATCTTAGATGAGGCTTTTATCTAAAACACACAGTGTGTGCTATGTGTATGTAAAAGATATAAGAGAAATTGTACTTGTGTGTGCTGAGAGGGACGGCACAATCCAAGTTTGAAGATTGATGGGGAAACAAACCGAAAATAGAGCAACGAGGAGAAAAGTAAACCAACAAAAAAATCCACTCCAAAAGGAAAACCTATTCCACTTGCTTCCTTTATGGAAACTGCACTGAAACATAGGGCTGCAGCCTTTTCTCATTCTCCTACCCTTACCATCTCCACAGTAGCATCACCTGATTTTATATACTCTTTTGGATTTTTGGCTCATAGACAATAGTCATCCTCTCCTGACATCGCAGAAACACTAAGATGAAGATTCCATAAAACCCCTGTTGGACAAGAATTGATTTGGGCAGCAATGCTGGATTAAGTAACCTATGCTTCCAGTTGAAGCTTCCCAGAAATGGCTGTGAAGCTGTGGAGCTGACCAAGAGAGGGAGCATGGAATGCATAGTAGCCAGGAAGGGTGGAAAAGGACTACTTCTTATACAGTGGCAAAAACCTACTAGTTTAGTATTGTTCACATCCTCTGAAAATTTGTTTTCCATTTATCTAGTGAGTTGTGCTTGCAACGGTGTGAGCTCAATCAGGGAAGTGAACTGTGTTATGGAATATGGTATTAAAAGTAGCCTTTATTGTCACTTTTCATAGTCTACACCAATTTTCTAGTCCAGTTGGGTAGGAACAGTACTGGCATAACTGTTCAGATGAAGCAGGACAGGAACAAGTGACTGTGAGCAATGCTGGCTTAAACGTTTTGACAGCACTACTGAAATACTCATCAGACTGGGACGGAAAAAAACCATCAGCAGGTATGTGAGCAACTGTCCCAAAAAGTGTGTTAAAGTCGGAATAATTCCAAACCAATCTGTCTTCGCTTTTCCACTGGGCTGGTATACCGTATTATCTCTGTAAGACAAGCCAAGAGCTAGAATTTCACTGAACAATGCAATTTGTCCTTAAAGCATGCACAATTGCTGTCTCAGAGACTTCCAGCTGTACAGCCGCCAACTCTACAACCACATGTGCTCAATAGAAGGCTCCTCTTAGTCAAGACTGAAAAAACATACAAATATACATTTATTTAGAAGCTTACATGAACTTGATCTGGCTGCATTTATTATTTCCAATAGGAAGATGACAAAATTTAATAACCATCACAATTTAAAGCAAGCATTTTTTTTCTCCAATTTGCACACTAAGTAATTACAACTATCTTAAAATTAAAACCAGGCTATCTGCAATCTTGTCCAAGCAGCATCAACTAGTGTGGTCCTGCGCCATGGCTATACAACTATAAAGGTGCTCAGCACAACATCATCGATGAAGCAGAAGTCTGGAGAACAATCTTCTCAACAGCAGCAGAAACAATTACGGTTACTGTCAAGACAGCTAGGCTTAGCATAGTCTCATTTTTTTTTGGCGAAAGCTATGTGTTATTTCAGTCAAGTGACAAGTGATAGAGATCATGATAATGCCAGTAAAAAAAAAATGCTGAAAATTCTGCATAGGCCTTCCTTCTTTTCCTCACAGTCATGAGATGATGATGATGATTACTATTACTATTATTATCAAAAATAAATAGAGATTCGTTTTATCAACTCTCTGGTCTTTCACTATTTAGGTGTGTGAATTTTTTTGCCTTCTGAGGAAGGCTGAGAGTCTGTCCCAGTCATACAACTCTCCTGCTACATCAAGAAAAAAACCCATAACTTTTCCAGTCTTCTGCTACATCAGAAAGACTATTTATCTATACAGACAGGATTTTCTGAAATACAAGTTCTAGGCTCGACTACGTAATGTAGCTCTGAATGAGCAAACTATGTTAAGTCAGATGGGGTAGCAAGGGGACATGACTCTTCCTTCCAGCTTGGTTCAGGAACATAGTTTTCATCAGTCATTGTGATAACTGGGACTTCATAGCATTGCTTTCTGACTCATTTTAGGGCATTGCAGTCTGGGGTGGGGCAGTGGAAGCAGGACACCCTTACACTTCCCCTTTACACTGTCTGTACATCCAGCCAGACAGACTGCATATTCAGCTCCTCTTAACTAGGCATGTGGCTTCAGATAAAAATTTAGCATTAGGAGTGCTATGGAAATCTCTTTCTGAAAAGTCTAAGAAAAGGAAAATAACTGTGTGCACACCCACCCCACTCTTCGGTGTAACAAATGCACAGAGTCTGAGAAATTATTGGACATTATGAATAATTATAAAGTGAAATCAGTATTCAGTGTTTCTTCATGACCTAACTTGTCTTGCAGTCTCTGCTATAATTTATACATCACCCAAACCATAAAAATAAACATAAAACCATCTATTTTTTTTTTTTCTTTTTCAGTTAGTAAGAGACTCATAGCAATGCTGTGGAATCAAGAATGAGCCTGAAGGAAAAACAAAGATAAGCCATCTCAATCAACAAGATCAAGATACATGTGGACAGTTTGTGAGTTATGTTGCATCTCTGCTGATATAAATATATTCATATAGACAAGATGCACTCTCAGCTTCATTAGGGCCCCATGCACACTATAATCTGCTTACCACCAACTCCTATGGCTTTGTCCCAGCACAAACCATGACTACAATATATTTGCTCCAAGCAGCAGGCACTCAGGGAGATCTGGCCCAAATTATGGTAACTACACATAGTATTAAAACCACTTTTGACAACATACACAAACTAAAAATAAACTCTCTCAATTTCTTATTTTTCAGCAAGAAACTGGAAATGCTATTCTCTAATACATTCTAATTTTCTTCAATATTCAGGAATATAACATATGGAAAATTAACGAGGAAACACTGTTAGTTCTTGTCAGCTTTTTATACTACTACTTCTATTCATCACCTGCAAAATGAAGCAGAAGTAACTAGAAATCCAAGGATTTACATTTTCTTACTCTCATCACTGTAATTTTATAGTCATCACCTTCACTGAAATAATGACTAAGAGACACAATAAATAAAGCCAACTATAAATAAAGCATAGTCCTCTTCCTCATTTCTCCTCCTTCCAGTGAAAGTTACGTCAAAAGCTGGAGTCTTGTTTTCAAGAGGCTGCCCACCAAAACTTGATTACACACTCCAACTATAACTTAAAAGCTGCCTCTACCATGAGTTCCACGTGCAAAGAAAACCTCAGAGCACCTTTGCACTGAGCATGATGGTACTTTTAACGACCATTGCCTGCCCCTTTGCAGAAAATAGAGAATAAAGCTCGAATTAAAAAAATTCACCATTTTCCAGCAGCACATCATGAACAGAGGCGCCACTCAGCCTGGGCTTAGAGATGCAGGGCTGTTCCCAGCTGCTCTAACCCGGGGCAGCTGGGGAAGCACATAGAGGGGTATGTCCCACCTCTGCTGACTCCCGTCAGGGTCTAAGTGCCACACCCAGGGTGCAACACAAGAGCAGAGACAGCCACTCTCACGCTATTTCACAACATGCCTGTTTTTAGGTTGTGGCTCAGTGATGCACCTAAGCCAATGTAGTGGTCTGTTGCCACAGAAAAGGGGCCTTTCCTCATCCATTTCCTGCATCCACCAACACCCCTTTCCTCTCTTGCTCCTTCAAGTCCCAAACCAAGCAGAAAACTAACTCCCCAAAACAGAACTGGTACTTTGCAACAAGTTAACAGGGCTGGAGTGCCTCAGATACCAGAACCTGATCCAGGAAGAAAGCAGGACTGGGCTGAAGAGACAGGGTTAACACACAAGAAATGTGAGAAGAGGGCAGGGAGCTGGACCATCTCTCAGCAGCATCAAGCCATTACGTTTCTTCCAGCCCTATGGTTGAGCCATAGCCTCACTCAAACAAGACTGGCTCAACATGAGTAACTCAAAGGTGGCCATGATAACTCCACAGTAAAGATACACCTTAAATGTATCTTTACAAAGTATGTTGCCTTCTAAAACTGGGCCACCAAAGAAGTTTCGGCCCCTCTCAGAAATTTCTATCCTTATTCCTCCTCTAATACCTGCCCCTTGCTCTTTACAACGCTAATATAATTGTTAGGGTAGGTTCACCTATTGACACTTAAGTGATCACGGGCAAGTACTGGTGCAAGGCAAAGGAGAGAGAAGAGCATTTTCTTCTGAAGCATTTTGGTGACCTGGTCAGCCACACAGCCCAAAAGGCCACATTGCTCAGGGCACTCAGCCCGGTGTGGGAGCTAATGGCAAGGAGGCCTTCAGCCGGATTTGTATGTTCAGCAAGCATCTTGTAGGGGACCTCTTATTGACACTACTCCAGAGGGTCCAAGCGAAAACAGCAACAGAGAACAGAAGAGGACAACTGACTGACTCCAGTTGTCTTTCCTTAACAGTCTAGGGCACAAAAACAACACCCCAAAAAACAAACAAACCCCAAATTCAAACAAACAAACCCCCAAAAAACCCAAAAAAACAAAACCCCAAACCAAAAACCCCCACCAAAAAAAACCCAAACAAACAAACACCCAAAACAAAAACCACCACCAAAAAAAAAACAAATTCAAACAAACAAAACCCAAAAAAACCCAAACAAACAAACACCCAAAACAAAAACCACCACCAAAAAAAAAAAAAAACAAACCAAACCAGCCACCCAAAGGAACAGTTCTTCTGAGGTAGCTTCTCTGTTACCTCAGTGTGTTGACACAAGAAGTGTCAGACCCTGAAGAGGAGGAACAGGTTCAGCAGCTTGAAGTCAGATGAGAAAAGAAAACAACAGCACTATGGCAGGCTTAGGCTGCTGAGCCTGTGCATGTTTGTTCCTTTCATTAAATCCCAAGTTCTGTTAAGTTTGCACTCATCAGGCAGTGACACACAGTATAAAAGAGGAAGGGAATGTACTGTGTAGCGCAGATGTCCTTGCTTTACAACTCCCTTTGCAAAACCAGACTTGGAAAAACCTGACCTGCTGACACTCTCAGGAGCTGCAGAACGTCTAGGCTGCTGAACACTAAAGTCTGCAGTGAGCACTGGGAGTTCATCAACAAGTGAATCTGCTGAAAACTCTTACAATCTGAGTCTTCGTCCAATGTCCAAACTAGAGAGTGTGTCTCCCCACAGGCAGAAACACTGATAAATAGAGTAGACAGGTGAATCGATCAATGCATCTTTGATGACACGTTACATTTGCTAAAAAGAAAAGACTTAAATCCCTCCAAATGCAAGCCACTTCCAAAATAAATTCAAAGAAATAAATTAAAAAAGGCAATAAACTCTGCCTATATGTCCAGTTTACAAGTCTGCTGTGTGATTTGAAGACTTACACCTTCAGTCAGGACTTATTACCAGGGTGTAATTTGCTGAGCAGTTCTTTCAACAGTGATGCTGCTGCCTGAAGTAGTTTCCCTCCCAAAGAGTTATTTTTAATCCAGACCAGTCTGCTGCAACTTGGCTCATCCCACAGCTAACAAAACAGTGGTACAAACACATCCGAAGCGTGAGGAGGGCATTTGCTTTAGCATTGGTGCAGCTAAAAGGAACGCTTATAAAAATGTGAATGTTCCCTGTCTGTTTCAATAGAAAATAAAGTGCTTTAGTTTAAATACCTTCTGCAGTGGAGTAAGTTAAACTATTTAACCTAAATAAAGTAATGAATAAACCATATGGACAATGACTTTTAATTTGTTTATGTTCTGATCTTTGTAGGCACATATGAGCCTGCCCACTCAGAATATTTCTTAATTAGTACAGTAACTGTGTACATGTGTTTACATAAACTTAAACTTGCCTTTGATTTTAAACTTAATTTGATCCCTAAACAATAAATATTATATGAATATAAGACAGGTTGACAAATTTGATAACTAGAAGCATTTTTTTTTAAAGTGGCATTACATGTGATGTGTGCCACAGACCACACCACTGCAAAAAATAAATTACCATAACCCCCAAATGCTGCAGATGAAACCATGAGCTAATTGGAAATGTAGTATATAGCTGGAGTTAGGCAATAAGGATTCAGAGTCCAATAAACCATTGACCACATGGCAGGCAGGGGTCAGTCAGAGCATGCTGTTACATTGCCCAATCTATGGACTACTGGATTCTAGAAAGTGGTTAATTTTTCTGTGGAAGATCCCCAGTATATCTTGTATGGGACCCTAAGAGAGGATTTGTGTTCCACTTCAAAGTCCACTTACTACTTCTGCTTTACCTCCTAACACTATTTACTTCCATGATTCCAAGGGAATATGAGCACATTTGTGAGGGGATTTGGACTTATTTCAGCAATTTGCTTTTGGAGTCTGGCCCACAAGATTGAACATCACCAACGAATAAGAAATTTTCTTTCAGAGCACTTTCTTTCTCTCCGAAAGGGGCGTGGGTACTGTTGATTTCTTCATGTGTAGTAGAGTTTGACACTGACCGCAAAGGACTAAAACTCTTATTTGAAAGCAAAAGCCTACTGTTAGAACATAATTTAACAGTGCAACAATCCACATTAAGCCAATGGACACTCACTCAGGACTATGGTCCTGAATTTCACCAATGGTGAATTTTATAAAATATAAATGTAGGTGTTTAAAATATAAATATAAGGTGTTCTGGTAAAGAATAAGTGTATTTTCAGAGCTTTCAATTTCATGTCAAAAAACCCACTGCTACTTGAAAAATTCCAGCCAGGATCAAAACAGTAAAAAAAAAAAAAAAAAAAGGAAAAAAAGAAATGCACTTTTTACATGTGGGTTTTACTCCACATGTTCTCAGTAATGTGAAATTTAAAACATAGTTTTCAGATTACATCACTTGTATATCAGCCTTTAAATATACCATCAATGGTTTATCAAAATTCCAAAGGGTAGAGAAGAAACTAGGACCTCAGTCTCCCAAAAATTTTATGGCACAGGGGGTACTTGTGGCTTCCTAGTTTGCTCACCCCCCAGTCCGCACTAGCCCATTGTTAGGGGAAATTAAAAGAGAAATATTCTCATTGATAATTTGTATATTATCCTAGAAGCCCAGAACTCTTCAGATATTTAAATTTATGTAATTTTAGAAATTGTTTACAGAAATACTTCAGGCACTCATAAAGTGAGCAGGAAATCACCCCATACAGAAGGAACATCAGAGTTTAAGCAGAATACTTACTCTGTGCCACTTTCAACCATTTGCGTTAGGAGGGAAATGCCATCGAGGTTTATAAATTCTTGGGCAAATGTAACATCTCGTGAGTAGTTGGCTAAGTCTTTCAGTGCTTCTAACTTTGCATCCATACTAGAAGACTGGATCCTCTCATGGAGCTGCTGTGCATTTTGAGCCTAAGAGAGAAACAAAACACAGAAAAACAAAATCAACAAAAAAAGCTTTTGTCACGATGGAAATCATGAATAAAACTTTAGTGTAAGTAGGAACAATAGGCATCTTTAATCCTGACGATACTTAACACTTCCATGCTCAGAAAAGTACCTCAAATACAAATCACTTCCGTAAAAGTATATAACTTATGTATTACTCCCTTATTACCTATAATTATTCAGACTCTTGCAGAATCATTAGCTGAGCAATGGATAGATATCCCATTGTCTCAGGCAAAATGGAAGCATTACAAAAAACAGCCTTTGGCTTGAAGAGCTTATGTGTCACATCAATAAAAGTAGAAATCAAAATAAATTGCATCAGACAATCTCAGTATAATAACAGCGGCACTTTTTTCCTGTCAATGCTTACTCAGTTTACACATTTCTCATGACCTTTAACAACAAGGACCATATACTGTCCTAATCAGATTATTTAAACAGAGAACAGCTTCAGGCCTTCTGCTCCTTCCTCCTCCTCTTCTTTTGTTCACAATCAGTTCAAAAACTCACATACTCTCTCACTAAGGAGCGTAGGAATAATTACTTTCCACATAATACTACGGTATTATCTGTCATGCATCTTCATGTAAGTTCAATATCCTCATATGTTGGGCTATTCTGCCCATTAATGTTTCAAATAGAGGATGAGCTAGTGAAATTCAACATGGGTACCGGTGATAAAAAGCTAAAGAAATATTTAAATAATGCATATTAAATTGTCTCTCTCTTTAGCCGTACAAATACTTTAAAATACATCTCACGTTTTCAATTTGATGCTTTCACTTACCTGAACAGAATATTCAAAAGCTTCAGTTAATAGCTAGCTAGACAACACTTTTCTTAGAAAAATAATCCTCCTCACTATGTATAGAGATACTTGCAAAACTGTATTTCCTAAAATTCATTTCTTACCTGCACCCAGTGAAAACTGAATGAGAGGCTTTGTGTCATTAGGAAAACAAATTAAATGTAATTCTGCTGAGAGTTATTTTCTCTAAGATGATGCTTATTCTGTCTCAGCTGGAGAAGAAATATAGAAGAAAAGGCTGTGCTGACAGACAACTCCTTTCCTGTTCAAGTAACGAATATACTTTTCACAGAGATGGTAATTTCTGTAGATCAAGATTCTGAGATAGCAGTCATTTTTAGTGCAAGTGAACATTTAAGCAAGGAGCCTAGGAAAAAAACAGCACTGTGTCATCACAGATACAGCTTCCTAGCTACATAACTTCAATTGCTTCAAAAAACATTAATAAATTAAGTGTCCCACTGCCCTCAGCAAAGTTTGTTACTTTTCAATTTTACAAAGAAAAATAAATGCATGGTCTCCAGTCAGCATTCGGCCAGAACCTATGTGGTAAGGAGTGTGTACAGGGAGGAAATACCTTCTAGTTAGTATGACTGTGGTTAGCATCTTCAGTTAAGACAGTATTGAAAAGAAATGGAATATCTGCAGTCCTGAGCTTTTTCATGCCTAAAGTATAGGGTAACGCAGCTTACCACTTACAGTTACATTACCAATAGCAGCTACATTACCTATAAAAAGGCAGAATCCTGTCATCCAAAATGTCTTTCTGCCACTCTAAGTTACCTACTCTACCAATGGATTTGAGTTCTAAAGGGGAAGCAAGGGCTTATAGAGTCTCTGTGTAATGGCAGCATCTATCCAAATGGTACTAAAGGAATACCTCTCAAGCTTAAGCAGGTGGTAGGGTAAACCATTTGCCAAAGCCCATGGAAAAACTAAAAATAGACACCACTAACTTTCAACTTCCAGGGTAACAAGAGAATACTCCCTCCAACCCTCTTCCTTCATCAGAGGGGAAGAAGAAAATCTTGCTAAAGTACTCGTATATAATTAGCTACAAAAACCTCAGCACAACTATTATTACCTGAACCAGAAGTTCAACAGCCAACACCTACCTTACCAAACTTCCTTATTCATGGAGCCGTTTCTTATTCTAGATTCCCCACTATAAAAACTCAGGAAGTCTCAGAGACGCAAAGCATTCTCAAAATATTACTGTTTCTCACAGCACATGCAGTGTCTGAATTCCTGCCCACCTCAGAAAAGAAACACTGAAAAATCTTCAGTTCTGCCATGGCACCTGCATTCCCCTGACTTCGGACATGGTTGCTCAAATTTAACCTTAAGCTCATTAAGAATTGTGCACATGCCTTCTCCTACCTGCCATAGATTTGGGAAGTTATCACCCCCACTATCTGCCTACTGAAGCTCTTCCAGCTTTCCACGGGAACCCAGTCCTCTAAAAGCTCCTGGACCCAGTGAAAATGAAACAAATAGAAAAGATGAACAAAACATCTAGTTCAGTGTGACTGAGCAGCTCTCCTGAGCTGCTTAACCAGTTAATTCTGAGTGGGCAAACCTTGGGCAGCAGAGCTGTGGTCAAACAGATAGGGACTGCAATTGCCTGCATAGCACAAAAGCAAGCACGAAAACATGTAAGTAGAGCCAGAAGAACATCCTCCTCCAAACCCCTTCACATCACACCAAAAGTGCTGTGTAAACAATGTCTCCTCTTCATCCACATTGACATCAGATTATCTATGGTTCACCCTTCCTCCTGAGGAGACATTTCTGGCCCTAGCACAAACACCCAGGGCTGGTGAACTGCTGCCAGCAGTCCAGTTAGACTTCCATTACATGTATCAATACCAAGTATGGAAAGAGCTAATCCTACCTCTCCCCCAAACTCAGAACACCAGTACAGGGATGTGCAATAACAGTTCACCTACACTGCAGAACAGCAGCATGAGCGGGACCAACCTATCAACAGAGATATGTTAATCCTCTTTCCTCCACAGTCAGTGAGAGCTTTGAAATTCACCAGACTAAAACCAAAACATTAGCTCAGACACAGCTTGGTATCCTCTACAGAGCACAAAAATCTATGCTACAAAAGTGGTTCAGCCCTGTTTTAAGTATATAAAAGAGCACTTACTATCATCATAGGCTTTATCTGGCTATGTCAGTGTTCCATCAGCAAAGTTTACACACAGCTGTAGTTTTCTTCCATTAAAAAGGTTTTGCAAGACACTGCCTCCAATAAACCTTGCTCCTTCTACTATTGGAAGAAAAAAGAATGGACAATGGCAGAGGAAATCTTGAATAAAGTAGTAAACAAATATTTGTCTTAGCAAGAGTGCTGGTATATGTCTCACTGGAAACATGGACAAAAGTCGCGTTGGATATTGTCCCAAATACCTGATGGGTGAAAATATTGCTTTGATGAACACCATGCAGTTCTCACAAGCCTCCTAGTTCTTGTTGCCATAGCACTCATACGTGCTTGTGGAATGTACAGCTCACTTATGACTGCATTAAAAAACGAAACCCAGATGAAATATCCTCTGAATGTTTACCAGAGAGCCATTTTAATGATTTACAAGCCATCCGTGGATTGACAGAGAGTACAGCTCATTAAAGCAATAGCAGAGCTGGCTGCCACATCTGTACTCTTACTGAAATATCATTCAGGTAAGAATAAATATACATATATACATAAACCTCCACAACTGAGAATCATTAGAGGGAATTAACAGAAATGTGGCCGCTCAAGTAATGAAAGGCAGAGTTAACTGCTCTCCTGTCTAGAAAGGAAGGACGATGGGAAGCTTGTAAAACGCATGCTGTTGAAGTACCAGCATTTCAAAAGGCTGTCAAGTGACATAAACTGCATGTCTAGTCTTAAATGGCTTGCTCCAAGGACATCCAGAAAGGTTGCCCATAGGGAGTAGCAGTGCTTAAAAGGAGCAGCTTGATAAGATTGTCAGCTTAAAGAGAAAACTAATGACCTAAATCCAGGATGTGACTTGCTTAGAGACTCAAATAGCCATTTGGAGGTTAAGAATCCCAAGATCATCCTAACAAGGGATTCTACCAATCAAATTATCATTTCTTTGCCACCGAATACTTTGTGCAAACTTTGAAAGCAACTTATTAACCAGACATACTCAGGGTTCTACAGAATACAAAATACAGCAAGTAAGGACAAGAGGGAGGTCACAGATCCAAATGCGACCCTATCAAACTTGAATGTGCTATGGAAGAAATCTGGACCGTTGATTTAAATTGCTGTTTTACCGCTATTTAATTAGTTGTCTTCTTTATCCTTTACAGATTCCTGTCACATTAGTCAACATTTTCCTAGGAAAAGGGCATTGAGACCATCAGTAACTACCAAATACACTTTTGTACTAACCAAACAGGTGCATTTCTGTGGTTTAATTGAAATTGCACAGTGTTGAAATGCCACGGTGGTTTAAACTGTTGCCTCTTCCTGGATTGTTATTGCTACTTGACCTAGAAGTGCATATATGTCAGAGAGCAATGGAGTAAATACATTATATGATCATCACCACGTGCACACCAGATTAAACAGACCCACCAAGACTGACTAGCGTCTGATGCCAGATAGGTAATGAGATTCCATTTTAATCAGTACACACAGTAATTGCTAACATCTTTTACATGAATACTGAAGCACAGTTTCCACATCTGAAGCCCTGTACAGACATGACACATAGAGCAGTCCTATGGAATCACAATATGCAATTATGGGAGAAGAAACAGGGAAATGGTCACATCTAGAGTCATGTACTAAATCAATGACAAAAGCATTACAGATGCATAACTGTATGTATTATGCAAATATGCCTAAAATAACTTTATGCAATCAGTAGCCACTTCTCAATGTTTTATAAGCATTTTCTCCTCTTGCTGCATTTGAAACAATCCTTTTTGCTTACTATTCAAAACATGTCTTTGGAAATCTGAAAAAATGAAAAACTTTTATCCATAAAAAGACAAAACCCAACTCCACTTCTCAAACCTTTGTCTTATACTATGAGAAGACAAATATAAAAGTAGCTCATTGACCTTGAGGGTCAGTGCTCCTGGTACAAGGTTCAATTAACAACTAATTCACCATTACATCATAAATATAATCACAATCATAGGTTAGAACTGCAAAAATTTATGCATTTACAGAATATATTAAAGCATTTGTAGAGCAAAGATTATAGACCAAATCCTCAAACATTTACTTAAAGATAAAGGATTCAGATGTATAAGCAGAAACAGGTTAAAAAACCCTCTATAGATCACATATAAATACAAATTCACGTTCCTCCTATCTGTAGAAGGATTCAGAGAAAACACTATGATGACTGCTACTGAACACTCCTGTTTACATGATTGCTCATGATACAAATGCTAATACATCTGCCTACAAACAACTTACAGGTTTGAAAACTCAACTGATCTCCGACCAGGGGATCAAAGAAAAACGTAAATGATTGGGCCCCATAAAAACCACATCAGAAAAGGCTTGCCCCTCGAGTCACTGTTTAAGGTATACAGTTAATGAGCAAGGCATGTTTTGCAAGTGCCCAAGAAGCTACTTTTAAATAAACAGTGGGTGTTCAAATAACCACTTCTGTTAGAAAACCATTCAATTAAAAAAAGGAAACCAGTTCTTTTAATTTAATTTTCTCAGTATTTTAGCATCTTTTAAAAAAGATTAGTCATTTGAAAAAGGATTTGCAGGATCTGATTGGACTCTGCTTGCTGCATTGCAAGACACAAAAGTCCTTTTGGATCAGTCTCACACTTGGGAGCAACTAACAGCTCATTTATACAGCTACCCACCATGCACTGGAACATGGGTATCACAAAACAGGCAATAGCAATACGGCATTTCAACTGTCACATATGTTCAAATACAAAGAAATGTTGCATAAGAAACTTTTCATGAGTCCCTCCAGAAATGCAAGTGGACAAAGGGGAAGAACAGGTCACCAAAAACTGCAAAAACACACAACAGCCCAAAGAATTGGTAAGAAAGATGATAGGAGAGGTTAAAATAAATAAGAAAGATGATATAGGAACAAGGATAATATGAGAGAAATTCAATCTCTACTCAAGTTACCTAGGAAACAGTGCCTGTGTGGTGAGCGGTTTATAGAGGAAAAAAAAATAGCATTGTTTAGAAAGAACAGCATTTCAGAGAATCACAAAAACTTAGCAAACAGACCTACGGAAACAAAGAGGCAGTTCAAATTCCCATCAGGTCTAACAACCGGCGTTTGCAAACTTTCAACCCAAAGAAATTTAAAATAGGTACATTGTAAATCTCTCAAGGCAAGCATTTATAATGGATTTAGCAGCACACCGTAACTGCAGTTTTGCCCTTGCAATATTAACAATGGTTTTCAGAAAAAGATCCCTGTATACACACACAAAATAATCTAAACTTGAGATTAAAAAAGAGAAAGTATTTGACATTTAGATTTGAGGAGTTAGATTTCAAGTCATAATTTTAAAAAAGACAACCCCCAAAATGACAGTTTTCTACTTTAGATACAACTACCTTTCTTTCCTCTCTCCTTTTAATCTTTAATAGCACCTACTCTGGGTACATGAGCAATAAAAAAATTTGAGGCTTATGACAACAGGACTCAAAAAGAGGGTATCTCATCCTTCTCACCCAAATTTCTATGACGCAGGTCATAAAACTGTGAACGGGTACAACCAGACTTCTGGCTGTCATGGTAATAAACTGCATAAAAATGAAGAACTAGAAAAGCATTTTAAGTTCATGCAGCCTTCAGAACTGGTCAACTCAACTCCTCTCAACTGTTCAAGGAAAAAAAAAAGTTTCCTCAAAAGACTTGTGGAGTTCAGGACAGATTTTTTTCCCCACAACAGCTGGGAAGTAGGTAGCTCAGGCCTTTCTGAAACTATCCCAAAAACTGCATAATCCATATGTGGTTTCTCTTAATTTCTCTCAATCTTTCTTTCCTTTCCTAATTCCTCCACTTTTTCATAAAGCATTTTTATTGGTATGATTTTCTTTTTCTAGTGGAAGGGGAAAGATAGTTTCAGCTTTATACTGCTATATGAGAGAAAAAATGGGGTGGGGGGTAGGGAGGAGGGGAATTCAGAATGTTAATATTTTCACATGATTAGAAAAACATTTCCCACCCAGCACTAACAGCTAGGAAAGCATCTTTCCCATTTTGCAGGAGTGTATCATGCAGCCTGTTCTTCACATTATCTCTTCCAACTACTGTTGCTCTCATACAGAATTTCAGAGGCAAACATGGAAACAGATGGCCTGTGAGCTTTTCAGGTTAAACAACAAGCATTCTGTGGGTCACCAGTATAAAAACCACAGCTTGGAAGCCTTTAATCTATCTATTTTAGCTACTGCTATGATGACCATCTCAACAGTACCTTAAAAAGCAAAGAGACTATTGTAGGGTGGGAACATGCAAAACTTAATTTTGTATCTACTGAAAGAATACAAATACTCTCTAAGCTGACAAAAGTCAATCTGATCCTTCAAAACCTTCTTCCAAACTACATAATTTTCTGAGTAACAAGCAATATCTCAGTATCCTAAGGACTCCTGTCTTGGTTAACTGACCCTAAGGTAAGTCCCCAAAGAAACAGACCAAGCAGATGATGGCCCTATGCAAAACCACACCTTCCTGCCCATACGTAGTAGCAGGAAGTGTTATACATCCAAAATTTGTCTCTTGTGTTTGTAGGTCACATTTCCAATTGCTTGATCCAAGTATCATGAAGACAGAGAGCCAGCCATTTTCACAGATCAGTGGCAGCACAGCCTCTCTTCAGTTTTGCATGGTACAACTGGTTGTGGATTTTGAGACAGGGGAGGATTCCAGGAGTCATCTCATGGGGTTACTCCGTGCTGTGGTTACACAAAAAGAATGATGCACTGCATTTGGACCATGTTGGTGCTTGGTGAACCACAGATGTTGTTTTGATTCCATGAGATTGCAAGTCTGGACAGTACTGGAGAGGATATTTGTTCTTAAGCAGTCCCAGAGGTTAGAGTAGCTGGTGCTGGGGCTGTCTGTTTCTGAGGAAGTTCCACCAAATGGGGTTTACTCTACCAGCAAGTGGCTTCCCGGTGTACAAGGCTGTTCTGGCAACATATGCCAAGAGACTGGAGTCAAACAGACCCTGACAGAGCCATGGTCATAAACTTCTGTTTACTTTTATGACTATAAAACTCTGTATATAACCACCACTGAAAAAGATGATGAAGGATAATGGAGATCTCTCGCCTTTGCCCAGTTGGCTGCTGAGAAGTGCTTTCTGTGTAGAAGCTACCAGGCAGCAGAGTTTGGTCATAATAACCCTTTGAATCTGCAGAAGCTAGAACACCACCATGAAGAGGTAAACCATTTTAATGGAACACTACCAGTTGCCAGCAATAAAATGGGATTGCTGCTGCCTTAGACATACATCTTCCAGGACTAATAGTGGCTTTCAGCACGTGACACCAGTACTGCTCATCTCAGCAGGAAAACAGCCACCAGCCACTCTGCCATGCTTTTCAGCAGCTGGCAAGGAGATAGTGTTGAAAAAAAATTAAAAAGATTAAAAAAAACCCCACCAAACAAAAACCCACTACCAAAAAAAACCACAACCCTGTAAAATCTCACTGTTACAGTTGCTACACTCAACACAAACCCAGAGAGTACGAAAACTCTGACCTGAGACTACCTACAAAGCTCTCTGTGATTCAAATCCCTGCCCTTCCTCTTGGTGTCATGGCTTTGAGCTCTGGGGCAGAAAAGGAGCAACTTGAGTGAGGCTGCAATGTCAGCATGGAAACAGAGCTATCTCAGACATGAAAGCTGTTCCCAGTGGAAGAAAAGTGAGACAAAAAACCCCACTCAGCTGTGCTAACCCTATCACCGAATGTCACTCAGAGATATCACCCTTGTTTCCATAACTCATAACCTTTGCAGGAGGATTGTGGGATACAGTGTGGATAAAGCTCAAAAATACATCCACTACTTCACTGTGATTTACTAATCAAACCTTCACTTTGAAGGAAGAGAAGAACAGAACAGTAACTCACCGGAGATGTTGTTAATCGAAGAATGGCTCCATTTTTTATTTCATTACGATTCTGAAAGAGAAAAATCCAAAGGTTTCATTGAAGACTCGCATAAAAAGATGAAACGTCCATTGAGCAGAATGTCATTAAACACGCAACAGTACTTTCCCCTATCTGCATGCAAAAGCTTCCCTCTTTCATATGTAAGCTAGCAACTACACAGTATTTTCCTCACTCAGGCATATAACATCACCCTCAAGAAATAGGTGGCTGTTGACACGATACTTAACAAATCTGACCTCTTTCAAGAGTGACTTCATGTTTTTCAAAGTTTAGCTTCCATTGGCAACCTCTAAATATTTCTTTGAAATATACTGTCCGTGGTGTCTGGCTCTGGTATTGTACATACTTGAGGAGTTTGTAAGTTTGCTGAAACCTGTCATTAAACATCTGCAGGATTCAGAATTTATCCCACTGGCTCTCTATTTTCTATAACAAGAACATGCTGACTTAAACCACTGGAACCTACCCACTGAGCTCTGCCACCACAACTTTGTACTCTCCCTTAAAGTAAAAAAAGCACTGCAAGTTAGCAGTAAGCAAAGTTCAAACATGCCATAAGTCCTTCTCCTTGCCCAGCTGGCAGAAAGAGGGGGCATTAAACATTTTCTTTTGGTTAAGCTCACAAAACATGTTCGATTAAACTAAAGCTATGGGTGGATGAAAAAGCCACTGTGGCGTAAGCTACGGTGTTCTCTTACGGTGTCCTTACAACTTTGTGGTCGAAGCCCATGAGCATGGTCTTCTCCTGTGGCAAGCAGAGGGGATCCTCTCCCTCCTCGAACAAGCGACCTCCTGTTCACCACAGGCTAGGAGAATAAGGTACCTCGCACAATGAACATACTAACATATATACTCTGTATAGTGCAGTGCACAGTCACGGTGTCTGTCATGGCTCAGCAGCTTGTTCACGAGCCAATACCCTTGAACTTGTCAAAGGAATTGGAGGAATCCTTAACAGTTTAAGGGAGAAGAGCTAATTTTGTACTGAAGACCACAATGCAGGCTTTTTGCAGACTAGTGTTTAGCCAAAAAAAACCCCAAAGAGGTCTATTTCTCCTCAGGCAGTTTTTTTCCCAAATTTATTTCCTTTTTCTTCTTCCCATTCTGATACATCTCAAATCCAAAATGCTAAGAAACATATAAATCTTGCCTGAAATGAGGTCGAGCAGTCCCAAAATAAAACCCCAGTACATTGTCTCTTTCTTGGTATCCAAGTTGTCTGTGGGATTGGTACTAGCTACTCTCCACCCACAAAGACTTCTTCACTCTAACCGAAATAATTGAAGTGCCAGACAACACAGGGGGTACAAGGCAGAAGCTTTCTTACAGCATCTTTGCCTATATATGCAACTAATTCATCTCAGTCCTCAGCAGCCTCCTGCCAGAAGAGCCTCAGGGAGGCCAGCCAGGTTATACTCAAAAGACGGATAAAGGGTGAGCAGCTAAATACAGGGTGACTTCCCACAGCACAAACAAAGTGCCAGATTTTCTCCTCTTGTAGTAAAACAGCAACAGATCCAGCTACGTTTCATCATGCCCAAGGAATCTGTGTGAAGTGGCAATTGTGCATTTGTGTGGTTTAATTTCAGTCAGTGTTGAAACAAACTCACTTCAGAGACAGTTGTGGTGGCTTAAACTGTTACCTCCTGGATTTGTGGAACTGTATAAAAGTAGTTGCTTTAGGACAGACAGTGAGAATATGCTAAATCTACCTCGACCAACAGCTTAGACTAAGCCACTGGACCTCAGGTGCATTAGGTCAGAGTATGTGTGTGCACACATACACAGCTCTACTTGGAAGGCAGCAAATCCCAGCACGTAACAATATTAAAATCAGGGAATCAGACAACACTTGAACAACTTAAGCTGTACCAATCACATTCAGAAGTTAAAGTTCACTGACACCTTTATGAAAACATTGGAACTAATAAACAAATAGACTGTTCTTAAACATAAATAAGAGCACACACACAAGCTTATTTTTTGTGGCAGTAAAACTTTAGGCTTAGAATTTTCTCATGTTTCTTGCTGCAATTAACATGAACTACCAAATCCAGTGTACAAATGAGTTTTTGGTTTAGCAAGTTAAGTCACTTTATCTGGGCCACAATAAACGTCACTGTTAGTCCACTGCAAACAGGAGGTGCTGGGCATAGAGTGAGGAGGCTACAGGGCAGTTTCTGGAGATCTGAGGAATTTGCTGAACAGCTAAGTACTCCTACCTCCCACCTGTGTGCTTCCTTTTCCACCTGGCACGAGCTCTGGTACTGGACAGATCTGTTTGTGGGTCAGTCTCACTAATATGGCAGAAATTAGCTCCAGCAGTAAAGATAAGAGAGTTTTCTGTAGGTTAGTAGACAAAAACAAGCTTTACAAGGGTTCAGCAACAGCCCAAACCCAAGAAAGATGGCGGAACCACATCTTCGGGAGCAGAGAAGCAGTGGATGAAAAGAGAAAAAGGGAAGCATGAGGGGGAATTATACCTCACCTTTTTGGGAACAGCAAGATGTCAGCCACAGCTTGACTCACATTAATTCATAGTTTCTTCAGCTGAAACCATGCTCCACAGTTTGTTTAATTACAGTAGTTTTGTCACAAACTGAAACTCTAACTCATAAAAACTTGGACTTAATCTGATATATTCTCTACAGTGTTAATCATGCAGGTTAAAAAACAAACCTCTAATTACAGAAGGATAAATTGCATAGATTGAATCTACAACCAAGCCAGCAAGTGAAAAAACATCTTTTGAAAAATACACTATTTCTCAATAGTCATAGGAATTTAAAAACAAGTGGAAAAAGGGAAGCGGATAACCTGGTCAAAGTTCAGATACCACATACAGATAAACGAGAGAAGTACTATTGTCCAGAGTAACCTTATGTCAGCAGGTTACATACAAAATATCAGACGAAAAAGAACACACAGAGTGTTAAAAGCATCACTGGATGTTTCCTTTGGAGTCCTTCTGTTTAATCATCAAGACAAATCTGAAGCACCAAAGCTTTCAGACTCAAAGGTACAAAGTTTGTCAGAGCCCACAACCCGCAAAGCCCACGGAGCTTTCATTGTGTCTGGCTCAGAGCAAGGTGCGTGTGCCTATCCTCTACTGTAAATTCAGTCGTGGCCACCACACAGATTGAGAGCTCATCTTCAGCTCCTGATTTAAACAAAGGCTTAAGGAAAAACGCCCACGCCTTCTCTCTGAAAGTATTCAAAGCATCAAGTCTCTAACATAGCAAGCTAGCCAAAATTTGAAAGGGGTTAGTTGTTGCCCAACAAAAAAAAGTACAATTTTGTTTATCCATTCTAAATAATGGCTTAAGCACATACCAAGAAACAGTGTGTAAACATCCTATTAAGCCAAGAGGATTTCCTACATTAACTGTGTGATGCAGCAGTCAGCATGCCAGTTAATTTCAATTGCAATATTTACACACTGTTAATCCGGTTAGTTTCAGGGACAATATCCTGCGGATTTCTTTTCCAAGGTAACAGAACTTCATTACAGCAGCACAGCTTTGGCAATCATATTTACTAGCAACACTGCTATTCAGGACAGGGCTCACCACCACTTATAGTGGGAAAAAAAAACAAGAACAAGACAAAAAACAAACAAACAAGCCCTTTTCCAAGATACTCCTGGTCTGTTTCTCAAGTGTACAGGAGGTTCCTAGATATTGTTCATGCTGTTGTTTTAGGAAAGCTTAATCCTGAGCTGTGAAGGAACTAGTGAAATGGTACTATCCAAAATGGCCCTAAAAAACTCCGTAACAAGAAAATAGATTTATTACAAATGTTATCTAAGACTAAAACAGCAGTTATATTATCAGTACAAATAGGCCCCATTTGCAATATTATATCTAGCGAGATAGAATATAATATATCAAAGGATATTTATTCTAATTAGGTAGGTAATATTTCCAAGATGAGTTTTCAATCAGACAGCCAAATACTACCACGAAGACAAAGAGCTCTACACAGCAGGAAGTAGAGGATACCTGGACAGTTCATCCTGTGTTCACATCTTAGGACCCTCTGCCTTCTAATTGCACCAGCTGGAGCAACATGAACGTAATTGTAATGTAATTGAAATGTAATTGAAATGTAAGCACTTCAGAAGGGGTAGGCAAGGAAGTAGAGGCAGGGGGGGATAGCCCTCTATATTAGGGAGTGTTTTGACTGTCTAGAGCTTATTGATGGTGACAATAGGGTTGAGTGTCTTTACGGGTAAGAATCAGGAGGAAGGCCAATGAGGAAAAATTGCTTCACAGAAAGGATTGCCAAGCATTGGAACAGGCTGCACACTGCTTGAGTCACTATCCCTGGAGGTATTTAAAAGAGGTGTAGATGTGGCACTTGGTGGCACAGTTTAGTGTTGAACTCGGCAGTGTTAGGTAGATGGTTGAACTTGATGATCTTAGAGGTCTTTTCCAAACTAAATGATTCTATGTTTCTATTACTATCTGCCACCAGATTCTGTTCCTTCTCAACGCTCTGCTTTAACACATGCAGGAAACTTGAATCTAGAAAGCAGGCCTCAGGCATTATCAGAGTCCACCAAATCATGCAGAGGGATGAAGATATGCAAATTAGTTTTAAAAAAATCTTATTGAAATAGGCAAGTTATTTATTCAGAGCTTTGCTTGAGAGACACTTTGGAAAATTCATCAGGCAAAATTGAAATTTGTTTTGCCATGCATTTGTCGTATCATTTTAATAATGTGTTATACCCAGCAAAATGCCTCAAGATTTGGCTCACTGTAACTGGTTGGAATGGAATGTTTTTTGACATTTGAGGAAGACCTACAAGCATTGGTTCCTATGGTTATAGCTCATTCAGTGTTATTCTTTAGCCTTGACCTAAGTTTCCCTCAGACTTCTCTAGCCAGCCTAAAATATAACAGTATAACAGCCATTCTTCAGGTGTTTTACCACTAAGTAATAGATTCATCCCTATTTCCATACTACTGTTATTTTATTACATCTTCCTCCAACTAAACATTAGAGCTGCGAAATACACTTTAAAGTTAATGACTCCATTACGTTTTCAAGAGGATGAGTTTGGGTGAGTTGTAAATAAGGGCAAAATGACACACAATAGAGTTGTAGAGTTCAATTCTAGGTCAACAACTTAGGAAGAAGAAGTGAAGTTCCTGTTGGCAGATCTCCCTTAAAGCACTGACTCAACGTGCTACAGCATCCAGGAAACACTGGGGGTCATCAGGAGTGGAACTGTGAACAAGACAGAGAGCGTCACTTTGCCACAACACAGGAACTTCATGTCTCCGTGTTCAGGGCACTGTGAGCAGTTTTGATCTCCACATCTTAAGAAGGACACAGTAGTGTGAGGGAAAATGCAGAGAAAGGCAAGTGTACAGTGGGCTTCAGCAGTTGCATCACAAGGCAGTTTGGAGAGACAGGAGGGAATGTAGTGAACAAGCTGAATGCAGAACTGCTGTTATGAAACCCTGCAGTATGAGAACTTAGGAGCACTTGATAAAAGCACTAAGGGATCAGTTTAAAGCAGATGAAGAACAAGCTACTTGAGCTTGGTGGGTGTGAACAGCAGGTCGTATCAACAGGTTCAAGAAGAGATGAAAGAGTTCCAGGGCCTTTATATGGGATATTAAATGGACTAACTGTAGGTGTAGCCTCCAACACCTGAAATATAACAAACTGGCAATACTGAGGAAGCATAAAGGGAGCGAAAGCCATCTCTAGATCACTACCCTGAACAGCATTTGCCACTGTTACAGCTGGAGATCAACTATGAGATTAGATATAAGATTTTGGTGACTTGATAGGGAACTTCTTAAGTTCATTTTTTGTCACCAAAATGTTTAATAAGATGAAAGCTAAGTGACACTGCTAATTATCAACATTGTGCTACTTGGTATGACAGAACTGTACTCTTCTAGAAGAAATACTGATGCAATTAATCTTGTGATAAAATTCCTCTTCTGGGAAGCTGTTGGACATGGGGACAATGTCTTCTAGTTTTTCATGTTATAATTTGTTGATAACATTTTATCAAAACTAAATATTTTGGCTGAAGTTTCTAAAAAGAGGATGTTTTCTGCATGCATGTTATTCGAGGACCACAGAAACTAGTAAACAGGCCAAGATACAGCAGTGGTTCGGTTTCAGGGTATACATTAGCCAGTGCAACTCTGCAGCCCACAAGAGGCCCAATTCTGCACATATCCTTCTAGCGTGTGGGCTCCCAGCACTTCCTTCACATCAGATCTTCCAACATGCAACAGCACAGTCAGCCACCTAACCTTTAAAAAGTTACCTCTTCTCCCCTTCATTCACAACGACTGAGTTCTCTTTTGTCGGATCCATGACTTGAACCAACTCACCTTCCAGCAGTAGTCACTAGGATGTTAGTGAAGCAAAGAGAATGAAGCAATGGTGAGGAAAAAGAAAGCTCAACCACCTTTTTCTCCAGCAACTCACAGTAATGACAACTTGATTGCTACTTAAACCACATACTAAGAAAAACACCATACTTTGCATGATTTGCTCATCTGCAGGTGGAATGATCTACAAGGACAACTTTATCAGGTAGCCCTTGCTCTGCAAAGCAGCAGTGGTATTACACTGTGGGCAGACATCCTTCTGACACATTAAAAGAAGTTACACGCAAGTTATTTTTAACCTGGATCAGTTCCCCAATTCAAGCAACCACACACAGACAGTTGTACCAGTAACACGGAAGAGGTGGGCAGATAACAAGCAGACCCACCATCCTCTGATACGTTTGTTAATAAGAGCTGCACCCTGCAAAATAAACATCAGGAAATGACAGACTTAGCTGACAGACTCATCCTATTATTAGTTAGATCATGTGGGGAAATCAGAACAGGGCACTCGTATGGACACCGAAAAAAGCCCAAAACCCTAACAAACAAAAGTAAATAAGGATTTTCAAACTGAAGTCAGCTCTCCAGTGTAGTTCATCCACAATCACCCACAGCACTACTGAGGGGTCAGCACAGGAACTGCTCAGCTGCTCCTTAAGCAGATGCTGCTACTAAAAGAAATAGCTGAAGACCCAAACCAAGACTGTGGTTCACAGTCACTTTTGCCAAATTAAAACACAGTCTGCTGCCATAGAGTCTTGCTTTTCATCCCCTTTCTCATTCCTACTACGGTTTTATGTGGCATTGACAATTGCATAACTGGTTGAACAGGCAACAAGGGAACTAAACCAGATGAAAACTGTATCACTTTGGGGTTTGCCCAGTTTATATGGCAAAAGACAGGAGTAAGCACTATAGCATAAGCAGGAAAGTGGGGCCAGTTCTTTTTGCAAGTACCACATTTGGAACTATACTGAAACTTCAGTGGAAGCCTGCAGGTGCTTATGCTTCTCTAACATACACATCCCACTCCTAACGCACTTTCCTGTGTCCTTCCCTCTCACCCAAGAGGCATTGTAGGTAAAAGCATTCCTTTTCCATTTTTGACTACAGTCAGAATTTGACAAAAAGTTTGTTCTACGTCAGCTTAAGTGAGTTCCAGAAACAATTGAGAGACAGCTTACAGTTGTTAAGAAACGCAAAGTTTCATTCCTCTTCCTAACCTTCAACTTCTTTCTTCTCTACAGCCTATTCCTGGACACGATTCAAGAGTCCTGCCTCATCCTTACATCAGATCAGGCAGCCTTCTTATCAAGCAAATTTAATGAACTAAAGTGGCACAAAATGATTCCCTCCCTTGCCACCACCTTCAAAAATGGTCAAAAAAAATGTTGTAGCTAGCACAGATGAAGTGGTAGAATCTTCTGGGGAAGGGGAGAAGAAATCAGAACCATCCTCTTTCAGCAGTAGCCTGTGATGTTTGTTCTCTGCACTTTGGAAAACTACCCACCCAAATAGGTTGTTCTTTAAGTATGAAGATTACTTAAAGGGCATTTTTGTGTCGGCCAAACCTTACAGACAACTGTTCCCTATGAGGTGAACCCAAACAGTTGTACTGTGCCTGTGGTATGCCATACTAAGCTTTAAGTTAGTAACAGAAAGGGAAACCTTTTCAGAGCCTTTCCTCTCCAGTGATTGCTTGAGAGGCAAAATGACAAAATTAATTAAAGGAAAAAATATCTATACAGCTTTTTTAAAAAACTCTTGATCCACCTCATCAGCCTTGATGAACTGAGGAAATAAACAGAATATCGTTATACCTTTTTAAAAAGGAGGCAAGAAAAAGAATTAGGCTATTTGTGCTGGGGCCAGGAAATATAACAGGCTGACATGACATAATTATTTTCTTTGGAAAATTTAATATAAACCAAAAGTCCTACAAAATGAGTCCTAAAGACTAGAACTAATTTGCTAAGAGAAGGATGACCACTACCCACTGTTCTTGAAATCAGCCTGAATGAAGCAGGATTGAGAGTGATTTAGTATATGGATACTCAAGTTATACTTCTGCTCACTGGAAAAATATGCTGGTATCCACTACCTTTTACTGGAGTTCACAGGGCAGTGTCACCCAGCATCCATCAAGCAGGGAGGAGCATAGCCACTCTGACTCCTTGTGCTGCCCTTACTGGAGGGACTTTCTGCAGGGCTCTGCACATGCCCCAAAATAGTAAGAAATCTGTGAATGTGAGGGAAATATTATGTCTTACCCTGTGGCAGAGAAAAGGGGAAGTGGGCATAATTTGATCCAGGTCAAATCTGGAATCTATAATTTAAGTAGTATTATTAACAAATGCACTATCAAGAGTAATGCAAACTGGCAAATGAAACAGCTCACTCAAGACATTTCTTCAGTTTCTAGTCTTCCTGCTACTCCTCATTCTCAGCTGAAGCAACAGGTCCTTCAGTGAATCAGAAACTTTCAACACAATGAAATTCAATCAATCAGTGAAACAAATGAGTATGAAAACTGAAAAGAAAAAAAAAAATCAAAAAGCCCCAACCCTACACGTGGCTCATTTCTTGCCCTGTCATTTGCATACACTCCCACACAGGGAGCCTGTAATGGCATGCTGGAATTTCACATGAATATACAATTACAGGTTGTGTTCACCAAAAAAGAAGTCACAAGCAAAAGCAACTTTGAGAAAGGACAAGCACCAGAAACTTCACCCAGGTTCTCATCTTTGGGAATATGGGGGTAAAAGGATGTTCCATCTGCAAACACAGTGCAAAGATGAGTAAAGACAACAGAAGGAAGGTGGGGGTAGCTCTTCTTGCAAAACACAAAAGTCTCCCAAAATTAATGAACTCAGTGTCTGCTTTCCTCCACTTCAAGCAATAAGATCGAAAGGGAAATGTGGGAGATAGGAAAGAAGGAAAAAAACCCGCAGGGTGTCTTCAGAGGCAGCAGATGTAGAAGAATTGTGACAATAAAAATGGGTTGTAGTCAATAGACAGATGAATGTCTTTGCACTTAGAAGATAACATGAAAAAATGTCACCACTTTCAACACTGTGTGCTGACTACAGCTCAGCACTGGCCCACGAATTCCCTCAGCCCTTTATTCCTGACAGTTGCTCAGGTGCCTCCAGCAGTGAAACCAGCTGGAACACCATTCTTCCACAACCACACACTGGATCCACAAACGGATCTAAAGGAGGCCATGGCCTGTAAGACCAAAGGTGAGCAATGATAAGGGACCAGACATACCCACCAGTGTGCTCCATGAGCCACCTGAATGTTTGTCCCAGGATTCCTAGGACTGCCAGCTGAGAAACACAGCAAACAGTCATCCAAGCTGTGGCTTTCAGCCCAGGAACACACACAGCACACAAAATTACACAGGCATTTTCTACTCTTCGTATCTACTCTTCATTTCTTTTCTAAACCTGAGCTTGTCCAGGCTACAGTGTTACTGAGTTATTACGCCTGATGTACACAAGCATCTAATTCAGGTACAACCTTGATAGACTGAAGCAAAGGTGACGTTTAATACCTATTTTACAGTATCTAGCACATCCTGATTCAAAAGTCAGGCTTTTAGATGTCTGATCTATCAAAGAAATGCCCCTCCATGATAAGCAAGGCCTTCAAAAACCACACACCTATTAACGTAATTAAAAATCAATTGCTTTGTGATCAAAACACCAGACAGGCTTGTGCTTAGGCACTATGCCTGCTTGGTCTTCTTGTTCTCATAACCTCTTATTTCTCTTGTTTTCACAAAAAAAAGGTTAAATATCTAATTAAAAATTTCCACTGCATTTTGAGGGGCACAGATATAGCCAAAACAGAACCCCAGAGGCAGTAGTCCAAACTGGATCTGCTGTGATAAGCCCGATCTCTAGTAGAAACCCTGGCTAACTCAAAATTTGTTAAATGATTGCCCTTGTACTGCCTGAAGGAGTTATTCCTACTCCTGTAGAGACATTTTTTCCAACTAATACAGAGAAAAAAAAATAGGAGAATTGCTTGGGTGTTGTTTTTATTTATGTATGGTATAATTGGGAAATATAGGTCAGCTACAACAGATAGAGTTCTGCATCTGACAACCAAAAGACAGATGCACTGTTTGCCACCCAAACCCAAAAATACAATGGTAAGACGTGTAACATTTGTAACATTTTCACTTCAAAGTTTCTTGTTACTTTGTACAAGAATTCCTTAATTGCTTTTCTTTCTGGTAACTTTAAACATGGGTGTATTTTAAAGAGGCGTCTCTACCTGGAAGGCAGTCTCTGCAGAGACATGAACCAAAGGCAATGTTATCTGCATATGTACAGACATAAAATTCACCTTTGAAAGCAGTGAAAAATATTTACTTATTGGAAGCTGTCACTGTCACAAAAAAAGTTCTGCTTGTGTCATTTAGTAAGAGGCAGATTAAAGCAATGTGAGCTGTAAGTGTTGCAACTTCATTGAAGTGCATGTGTTTATCCTCATGCCTGATGATTTTCATGTTTTAATTCAGGAAGCAACGACATGCTATTGAACACAAATGAGGGAAAGTATGTCAAAGGGGTGATGGCCTATATAAGCCTCTCTTTATCACTGCTTGTTGGATAGTGGTTATAAACAGTGAACAATATCTAATGAAAGTCACAGACATCTGAGTAATTCTGGTGGCATTTAGAGCTCTTCTCTCTTATTTATGTGACTCAGAGTCAGACACTGTGCATATTTTCAGTGGGGAATAAACAAACTCAAAGTCCTCTCTGCAGAACAATCTAAAATGTCCTAGAAGATCATAATTTTCCACACTTATTGCAAGTCAAAAGCAGCCAAAAGCCGTTGGACTGCCTTATGTGGAACAGAAAACATTTCTCCAAAGCTTCAGGATCTTATCCATCAAAAGTGGAAGTAAAGCCTGGAATATTCCCTGAATTGCATCAGGAAAAATGCCTCCAACAAGCTGGAGTATTCACTCAGTCCTGGCTTCTTGGAAATACTCACTACAATCAAAGTTTAAATGCCAACAGGCAAGTTCAATTGTGTCTGCCTTATTGAAAAACTGTCACCACTGAGGGCAATTAGAAAACTGCCTCAGTATTTTATTTGGGTGGAGGTAAAGCACAGCAATCAGTAATTACTTTGACAGGTTTCCTTGTAGTGGCCTTTGAAGTGTCTGTCAACCGAAACTTGAAAAGGAAGGAGAGAAAAACAAAAACAACAGACCACCACACAAGCAAAAAAAGGGAAGATCCCAAAACAAACATCACACATTGAGAAGGTTGTCTGGTCTGCTACAAAAAAAAAAAAAAA
>VXAY01007337.1:127705-142721 GCA_013399855.1 Oxyruncus cristatus
AAAAAAAAAAGAAAAAAAAAAAAGGCACAGCATTATTTTATGAGCAACTGCTCTTGCTGTCTTGCTAAATTTAGTCTTTTCAAATGCTTAACTATGCCTAAGTTTCCTCTGTTTCTTGGGTGCAGGTGAGAATTACAGCAGGAGAAAACTTAGTTCATGTTTCAGTTATATTAGCAAATCCTAAAGAACTGTAAAATGCAAAACAAAACCAAGAGATCCCTCTGCTTAAAGGCAAGCCAGACTAAACTGATAACCAGGTAAGTAAGAGGTACCTTTATCTATGCAGTTACACCCACGTCTATTTAGTTCAAAATCCACTGAGGTTAGGGAATTTTCATGTGGACCTTCGGAAAGTTTTAAATAATGCTCTTCTCCCATTGCTTAGAAATTGTACCTCTGAGGTACTACATGTACACTCTTACAAACAATCTTTTTTGGTAATTTCAGCAATTTTATCAGCAATGCTAGGAATGAATGTTCTGCTTGGTCCCATTCAGATGAGCGTGTCCCCACATATTTGGCTTAGACATTCCATTTTTATTACAGCTACAGCTATTTCATTACACTGTGCTGAAATCATTGCATCACTTGATGAATCACCTACTGCCACGCTATCTGGAGACAAAAAAATAAGCCAACAGAACATACAGAACTGGAAAAGGACAAGACAGCAGGCAGGAAGGAAGAGCAAATATTATACAGTCACTGAAACTTATTTCTACCTGATCAGCCAAAAAAGAAAGTGACATGCACTGAAGGTCTCCTCAGACTTCAAAGAGCCCTTCATGTTTTAAATATTTCTATTTCCTGTACACCAGTTGTTAGCAGAATACTAAACACACACAAACAGCAAAGTTGAAGGGCTTAGTGCTCAAGTCTCAAACACACATTCAAACTTTTTTTTGCTTTTCCAAAAAGAAAGAAATCAGTTAAAAATCATTAAGTCGGGTTTCTTAGTACTTACTCTCCCACTGACATTGCATTATGGAAAAAAAAAAAATCATATATTTTAATTTTGAATAAATTATTGTGGCAAACATTTTTATAGGTTATGCAAGAATTGCACTGAATGATTTACCCACCTTCTCTGTGATGTAGAAATTAGAACTATCAGCATGCTGCAGTGCAAACTGATCGTGATTTGCAAGAGACCACCTTAGAAATATGAAAATAAATTAATCACAAAATGAAATCTTAATTCAAAAAGTACCCTTCACATAATTTTGTTATGACCAAACGAGCATCTGTCATTCCCATGTGTTTCTCATATGTCTCCATAGCTTTCAATGATGAGTTCCATTAAGATAAAATCATGCTTATAAAGAGAAAACTTCAGTACAAATAAATCCTATTGTTTGCAGTAAGCAAGATCACTAAATCACTGAAATGGACCAAAAAAAAAAAAAAAATTTACAGTACTAGGCTTTTATGCTACCTTATACAATACCCAACACATATATTATTAAGTTGATACATTAGATTATGCGTAAAATATCACCTTTTTAACTCAGCAGCAATTTAATGAACATAAACTAGTTTCTCCTGTGCGGTAGCACTTGCTCAAAACAGCTTTTTTTTTATTAACATACTAAAACTAAAGCAAGGTATTTGTCTTACCCAATTATTAGTCTATATTGCAGAACTTGCAATTGACATTTCAGTTTCATACGAACTGCCACATCAACTGGGCCAGCTTACAGCACTCACTAGACTAAGAGCTCAAAAATCAAAGCCAGAGGCAGTGCTTTAGTCCCTTAACTCATGAACTGCAGGGCCCACAAGCGTGAAGTGAGTGGGTAAAGTGCATTCTGTGCAGGAAGGAAACAGTCTAAATAAGAGTCACCCACATCATGGAGCTGCTTTGTTAGGAACCTCATCTTGCAAGCAATTGATCCAAAATGCACTGCAAATTCAAATTTGAAGATAGAACAAGATTTAAGACACTAATGACTAGTCATTTAGGATATCTAGATTTTCTCTGGAAAAAATGATCTCCTGGTTGGTTTAATACTTCCAAAAGTACAGTATATAGCAAGTACTACACGGCAGAACTTACCCATCACAGACTTCTTTTATTATTGAGGACAGAGGCTTTTTCTGGTTAATGAAAAAAAAGAAAGAAAAAACAAAATCACCAAACTAGAATATCTCTGTGTTCTTAAAATATGATTTCAAAGCCAGTAACTGCAAGGAACAAAATAAATTAGTAGTATTTCATTTTTTGTTTAACATAAAGTTTGGTAGGAACCCAAAATTTTTTGCTGCTTTGGTCTGGTGAACTATAAAGACAGCAATTCTACACATATGCATGATGACATTATCAGTCCTTTTTGTCAACCTTTGCCCGTATGACATAAACTCAGCTTCTCAACTGACAAATCAAAGGGTCTTTTGTGTACAGTGCATCTCATTATCCAACAGAAACAGAAGATTTAGATATCAACACGAGCATTTTCCAGGAATGACATCTGAAGCAAGAAGACATTCAATATTTTTAAACCTTCTTTTGTCCCTTTCAGATATGGTGATATGATGACAGTAATCCTCTCTCTTAAGTACACACATGCAGGTTCCCCTCTGATAAAACACCAGCTGGAAGGTGTTAAGATCCCAGATGTATCAGTTCTGCTTTATTCTCTACATCTGTGGACACGAGCGTTTGGACTGACTGAAAACAGCTCTCTTGCTTTGGGTCCCAAAATAGAAAAAAACCACCAGTCTAGCCTGGTGATGTTGCAATGCTTTGAACTTTGTTATAAACACAGGATGAACACACAAGTGTTTTTAGAAGATTTCTGGCTAAAAGAAAATGCACTTTTATATCCCAAACATAGATGAAGTTGCATGGCAAAAAGAAACACACTGAATTTCACCAGCTGTGTGACTACTGAGCCTTTTTTTTCCAAGAGTAGATGACCACACAATGTCACACAGATGTGCTGCTTCACAAAAATTTCCCAAATCACCAAAACAGCATAGAATCCCCCTCTCTAGTAACTTCCAATAATGACAGTTCACCGAATTCTTAAAAAGCAAACAAAACAAACAAAACACAGAAAACTCATCATAAACCCAACACTGTAGTCAAAACAAACTTTCTCTTTAATTTTTATAGAAAATTATTAGTCTAAAAATTAACTCAGCATACAGGTGCATTATGTGGAGGAAGAATTATTTTTCCCTTGAATTTGTTTTCTGTACTGCATCACTGCATAGACAGAAAACCAGAGACAAGACTCACTAGTTAGGTCTTCTTGTCATAAAAAAAAATCAGGGAAGGATTTGTTATTTCCTCGTCCAGTCAACCAAGCCATTAGGGTATAAACAGTATATAAACAGGCAAAAACAAAATACAAGACCATTTTCATCAAACTTGAATGAAAGCACCTGCTGAAAGGATTCTGTTTCTGCTTGCCGTGGAGTCTCAGTCCTCGGTTTCCACCCTTCCTCTTTCATTGCCATTACTATTTTCACATGAACACCCAAGATGATCCATATCAGGGAAGTTATTCAAACTAAAAACTGGCCCAGTAAAAGGGAAAAAAAAAAAAAAAAAATCAGTTTTCACCAGGACCGATTTCCTGATCTGCCTTGCTATGTACCTAAATGTCTACCAAATACCAGCACATCGGAGAAAAGGCAGAAGTGTGAAACTGCTCCATTCTGCAGCAGCCAACATGTCCCTTCTCCAGGGAAGCTTTTGTCTGTTGAGCTGCCTCAGCTCTTTGTGTAGCTCCATCCATGCTGTGAAGCAGATGAGGCAGATCATGTGAGATACAAAGTGTGGTGTTTTTCCCCCCCCAACACACAGTTTCTTGGACTGATCAGTTCCTCAGTCTGGATTACTGTGTCATTTATGTGCAGCTGCTTTGACCTGCTGTCCTCCTTCACAAGGGTTTTTTCAGCTTCTGCAATCCTGTGAAAGCAATCCCTGCTTCCCGCTCCTCTCTTCCCTCTATCATTCCCCCAAAAAAAGAAAACCCCATTTTGGGGGAGGGATAGAGGAAGGAGCATAGGTTTGTCTGGAGCTGGGTAATTTCAGTTTGCCATCCAGTACATGTTTGCCAGGCTGTAGGTAAACTGTTGCCAGGCAGAGAACACAGCTCTGTAGGTTGCATCCCCTTCTCCTCAGGATGCTACTGTGGGTCCTGTTCTGGTATTTCCATATTTTGACAAAATTTTATCTGCATTATTAATTCTCTTTATAAAGTAAATATAAATCATCTAGCAGATTTAATATAATGGAGGACAAAAAGAGTAATTGCCTCTCCTCCCCATTATTTCCCACAGGACTCATAGTTTCCCATTGGAAACTATGACAAGAAGACATTGTAATAACCAAACGTAGCAATAATATAAATACTGTGAAGATTGGATTAAATTACTTTCCAAATAACTATTTTGCTACTTCTAAGTTCTCTGCACCATCAACTTTTATGTCCTAAATTCTATTCATCTCCTTCCCCCTTTGCCTATTCTATACCACACTTGCGTTATTATATGACATTCCAAAATAAAAACTTGGGAATAAAACCCCCAAACATAAAAACCCCACAACAAATCAATTAGAACATGTAAGGAACAGTTAAAAAAGAAACAAATAGATCCTCAACAATAAAAGCTATTAACAATATTAAAGCCAGCCTCTCATGGTACAGCTTTGCCCTCCTGTGACACTACCGCTATGGCGCTGACGTGACTAAGTGCAATTCACGATGAAAAAAAATCAACAGGATAAAAAAGGTGGAACTTTTCTTGGATACAGAATTTACAATCAGTGATCTGACAGCACTTTACAAATTAATGAATGTAAAATAAATACTACTGCAATACTAATAAGCTGCTGCTCCTAACAATCCCTTGGGCTGCACTCCCCTTACACATAAATCTCCAGACAAAATTCTTTACCCTTCTCTACCAGGCAGATAAATTGCAACCAGCACACTGTTCACAGATGTAAGCAGGATGACACCGAAAGCAGGCAGCGGCTGCCACGATTTCCTCTGCAGTCGCCCAGCCAGAGCCTGGTTGGCAAGCACAGGCTGCGGGAAGAGTCCGGGCCGGCAGCACTCCAAGCTGGCAGCAGCAGCAGTCCTGCCACCCTGCCTGCACACGGCCAGGCCTCCTTGCCAATACAACCCTTCTTTGCCCTGGGAGTGGCAGGTGGATGAGCAACCAGCTCCTGCGGCCCCTTCCCAGCCAGCTCACGGCCACCTCCGGAACCCCTTTCGCAGTCCTCCTCGTGAAAGCTGCAAGACACGTAACTGTGTTTGGGTAGCAGTGACAGGACCCAACTGTTTACTGCATGTATGCAGGAATGTAGCAGTACTAGAAGACAAACAAAAGTGAGCTGTTATATTTTCTTTTTTCTTTTTGAACCATGAAAAATGAGGCAAAAGTCTATCTCCATTCTCTGCAGAGTACATCCACTCAGTAGGCCATTCAAAGACACTTTTTTTCCCCCTGGCTCTAAATATTTGCTTGATGTTAAAGAGAATAGATTTGAGGGCTTTGTTACCTTAATCTTAATAAAATTATGTATAAGGAAAATTACATTTTTTTGTTTTACAGGGTTTTTTTTACTTTTTGTCTCTATGTCCTCTCCTAGACTGGTAAAAACAAAGTGTGCTTTTACACATGCTGAGATGCTCATTTAAAGCTCTAAGAAGATCAGGCTGCAACTTTAATGCACAAAATAACACAGATCAAAGTAAACTTTGTGCTCCCTACATGAGATAACCCCTTCAGCTGACTTATCACAGTATCTGCACTGAACACATTGGTTAGTAGAAAATTATTTTCCTAGGGTAGGTATTAAATTGATGGCTGAAATCAAGTGGGAAACGGCAAGGGGGCATTATGGCCTTGCAACTCACTGATCTGCACAAAAGGGGAGAATCCTGACAATGATTCAGAGCATAGGCAGCACTGGAGACATTGTAAATGTGTAAATGTGTAAATGTGAATTTACACACCTGGTAAAGTTTTAAGTGCATTGACTGGTTATCACAGGTGTCCAAGATGCTGGCTAGCTGTACCTCTAATGACATTCACCAAGCAGTAATACCTAGTCACTCCTTCTGTGCTCCCCTACACGTGTCTCACATCAAGTCTCCAAGCTTTGTGTTCTAAGATGCACACAGATCCCTAACTCCGTCTTCTTGAGTACCTGCTCTTGCTACTTGTGCAATATTTGGTAGCACTTCTAAAGTAACCTGAAGAACAGAGACTGAGATTTCCCACTTCAATTTCCTCACCAGTTTCATCCTTTCATGTCTACACCTATGGAGGACCCATAGGGAACCAGTCACCAGGAAGTACAAAGCGCAGGCGTGCAAAGAGTGTAGGCTAGGTGAGTCCAGGCCACTGTTTTGTTCCAGAGAAATCATGGGATGAGCAAAAGAAAGCAAAGAATATCCAATATGCTAGTGCTGACCAGGCCTAAGGTCCAGTTCAAGCCACCAGTACACCAACCTGGGTTTAAAGCACTTCTAGATCAAATAGCAAGTGTGTGTGTATGTGCAATGGCAAACTGTAAACAGGACAGAAGCATAAATCTGGGCAGAAATCTGTGCTGCATGTGCAGTTCTGGTATACTCTGGTTGTGCTATGCTAGAAAATTGTCTATAGGTTTATTTTAGGCCAAGTCTAAATATCTTTCCTTTCCACATGACTAATAGAGATTCATTTTTTCTTTCCTTTACAAGAAAACACTTAGCCTTTGCTGTCTTTAAGCCTATCACAAAAAAGAAAAAAAAAAGCGCAGATGCAGCACATCTGTTAGTGGGAAACACTCAGTGCTAAGGAAGTTATCTTTGCCTCTGTCAAAAAATAGAATTTCAAGCCAGTAAACATACCATTTTGTCTTATGATTAATGCTGTCATTCTGCTAACAAATCTTCCAGTGCAAAAGTTTTTTTAATGGCTATTGAAAAACAGAAAAACACCTCTTTTCACAATCAGTGGAGGCTTCGTCTGTTACTGTCATACACGAGGGCCCACAGAATTAGAACTGTCCGTTGGCAAACAACAGATGCCAGGACACCTGGATCCTTCACTCACTACTTCACTGGTTTCTCATGGTGTAAGAGGCAAGGTCTTCTGTAAGGTGGAAGTATTGGAGTGCTTTGAATTCCAGCCTCCTCAACCTGCTCTAAACTTTAGGAATCACCTCTCTCCATTGACTACAGTGGAGTTTTGGTTAGACCAGACTCGTTAATTAATCATCAGGCATCTGTAAAAGATGAAGGAGAGGATTTCCCTAATTCAGGGGAGCACCAGAGAGAGTGAACACCAGGGAACAGGGACACCACGATGCTCTAAGTAACAGATACCATAAAACCCAGCCAAGGCCTGGTCAGCAACACACAGTTTTGTCAGTGCAGCATCACAACCCAGGGCAGGAAACATTCGCACCCCAGAGTCAACAGGCAAAATCCTCAACAAGTGCAGCTGCTGATGGGAGAGCGCTTTTGTCAGCTTAGTTCACAGCTCTCAAGGTGGTAGATTTAACAAGTCAGTAGCAACGTTTTGGTGTAAAAATAGTAGTTGGGGTTCTGCAGAGAGCACAAGACTCGGGGAAGCCCAGGTATTCATGTCCTCTCCCACTTCACTCTCAGCTGCAGCTTCCTCAGTTACTCCCTTCTCACCTCCAAAGAGATCCTCACTCCTAAGTCTGCATTTCACCACATCCAAGCATTGACTCACAGATCATATGTTTAGGATGTTACAGTGACTGCACAACAAGGAAGCAGCAAAATATAACCTTATTAACAAAAACCCTCAAACAAACTAAACACCTAAACAAACAAACAAAAAAACCCAAACAGAATTCTACAGATACTTCTTACTGCTCATCTAGTGTCCTAACAAGCCATAACATTTCCTGTTTCCTCAAGTATAAATAGTGACACCAAAAACTCCCATTCAAGAGTACTGAAAAGTTACAAAGCACCTAGGGATCTTCAGCTGTGGGTTACGACATGTTTGCATGCAACATACTTGCACCACATATTTAAATACAGGTAAAATACAGTTTAAAAAACAAAGCAGGGCTTTAAGATGTGGCTCTTCACGCAACCTACTAAGAGAGCATACCTTTGAAGACTGAATGAAGAAACCCCAAACCCACAGCTCATTATTGCCACACTGCTGTCCTATCAGAGTAGAAATTTCTACATGAAGTGAGAAAAAATTTATACCGTGGGATTTTTAGTATTAGTTTCTTTTGTACTACGATCTTGGATTTCTATAAGGAGACTATAATTGAATCAAAGTGCTCCTGGATACTCCAGCTGGCCAGAATGTGAATTAATTCATTGGTACATAACTCCAGTCATTACACATTTCCTTTAGATGCAGGAGAATTAACTTAAGAGATGAGACTGCTGCTGATTCTTAAAAAAAATTATGGATGCAACAATCTTAAAGCCATGTTTAGCCTTCATCTTGAAAATGCCATCAGTTGCAGGCAGCAAAATTCAGGTTCCAGTGGGGAGGTTCTGCCTAGCACTATAGAGCTAGCAAAATCATAGACAGGAAGGGAAAAAAAAGAGACAAACCAAACCAAACCCAAAACCAACCAACCAAAAAAAACCCATAAGCCCACAAAGATCAAGGACAGAATTAATCAAGTGTTTTCTCTCTTTCCTAAAATATTATTTCCTGAATATCCTTTATGTTTGAGATCAGGAATACTGGGACACTATTTCTGCAGGACCTCAAGTGTATCCTGGCTCTACTTTCACATCTATATAACAACAAAATATATATATATATATAAATGTCTACTGCATTTAACTTGAGTTTCTTAACCTAGAAAATAGCACCAAGTAGAAAGCATAAGTAGTATCCATTAGACTCCAATTCACTAAACATTTCTAATTATTCACCCCTCCCTTTTACAATTTCTAACCCTTCTCCAGCCTCTTCCACCTATTAAGCTTTGCTGCAGTATCTGTATTAAATAGTAAGACAAATTACGTATTTTTCAGTGATGAGGCCCCAGCCACACACCACAGGACATGAGTTCACCGCCTTGAAAGACTCTAACCATCCAGTGGGAAAATGGCTTTGGACAAGCCAGACTAATAAAATGTTAAATGTGACAATAACATTGTCCTTTTTATCCAGAATGGTTGGCTGCCACCACATCAAAGAACTGGAGGTCTAATGATGAATACTCCAATGCCACAGTTCTGTAAGAAAAGAAATTATATTTTCCAAACCCCATTGTTTTTAACAATAGTTGGTATATGATGTTAACAAAGCACTACACAAGTGTGTTACTGCACTGAATTATATCCAATGCACTAAAACATCTGGATTATTGTTTCCAAGGTTATTCTTGCTGTTGAACAGCTTTTAAAAAATAAATAAAAATAAAAAATTGAGACTTTTCATTAGTCCAACAAAGAAAATGAAAAAAAAAAATATCACAGTAAGATAGTGAGTACGATTTCCTTCACAATTCTATGAATAATCCTTGATGGTAACAAAATTGCAAGTACTAGAAAACTGTCAAATATTTTCACTATGTTTATATGCCAGTTAGCATCTGCTTTATGAACAGTTCCATCTTTGATTTTGTCAAGCTGAAACATGACAGGTACAAGGAGCAATAAAACTCATTTAATGATTGTTAGCATCTGTTTAGCACCTAAAAGTTGATTTTAAGCAAGCCTTACCTTTACCAAATTGGCTTAAGCTACCTGAGTGCTTTTCAATTCTTTTTAAATAGGTAACCACCTTTTGGCTCATGTATCTTTGACTGCTCTCCATCAGCAGCAACCTATATCCTCCTTCAGAATGGCTGAGATACAGCTGCAGTGGCCAAACTCAAGCACTAACTCTCTTCTCCAATCTGACAGAAAGGAGCTGCTGCTAGCAAATCCAAGCAAGGAACACTTTTGTAAGTCAGTGTAAGATTTTTTTAAATTATTTTTTTCTCTCCCCACAAGCTACTTCATAGTCCTGTATCTTCAAGAAGCTGAGATCTTGTCAGCTGTTAAAGGCACTGACATTTCCCTTAACTACTTTAAACTCAGGATGTGCAATAACACTGGAAATCTTTACAATGTTCATACCAAAAAGCATCACTAGTTCCAGCTACTGCAGTATCATTACACTTTCTGGGTAGGAGTTCATATAAATTTGCAAGTTTGTGGGAAGCAGGCAAGAGACCCTCTCTTCCTTCATCCTCTCAGCACTAAACCCCTTGATTTTATGGGAGTCGGAGTCAGAATCTGGAGCCACAATGAAGCACAAAGAGCGACACTCTATGGTATGGTGAGACATCAATATCCCTTTCTTCTTCACCACTTGAGCGATGCTGGTGCTCACTAATATTGCATATGTTTAGACTTGTGATGCTAGGTTTGTATCAGTACACTGCTATTACTAGTGACAGCACTTGCAGAAACTACAGCTATTCTTACTCTACAAACACGGCAGAAGCAATGCGCCACTTTCTCTAATTAAGAATTTCACTATCCCTTTTGAACTACATTTCTCCTCACAGTTGGAGAAACACTGCACTAAATCAATTAACAATGCCCAAGGGTCCAGATTTAGGTCTGAAAGTTCCCTTTAAAAGAAACAAAGCCTTATTGGTGTCCTTTTAATATGCAGTGAAGTACAATGACTGCTATGAAGAAATAAAAAAAAACAACCAGAAGAGATAACTTGAAAGACACTCTCGAAATATAAAATTGCTGACTAAATCTAAACATTAGACAGAACATTAATGTAAAGCAGCCTATGGTTCCTCCCATTTGCTGCACTTGTATTTACATTAAATTGTCATATGACAGTACTCCTGTAAATTTTGCCCACTGTAACAGGTTTGTGCTTTGAAAACACAGCTTTTTTTTTTTTTTTGCTAACAGATTCACATCTGCTAATTTAATCCATGTTTAATTGTCTCATAGATAAAAGTAAACCTGGAGGAAGAGACTGTATAGCCAAGTTTAATCATAAACTGTTCCTTTCTGTAGAAACAGTTGTTAACCTCCAATGCTGAGGAAGTTCATCCCTGAGCTTAGAGAAATCAGATTTTATTACAACTTGTGTTAACATGTACGAGTGGATTTAAATGCTATAAGCCAAAATAGGTATTGTCCTCAAATATCCACCCTGTGCCTTCCCCTGCAGCAGGAACAGTGAAACTGTAAATCCACAAAGTATTCAGATAACCTAAAACTAGCACTGGCTTACCTAAAATAATTTGTGCTGTAAAAAAACCCCAACAGCTTACATGAGTTATACATAATGGGCACAAATTAAAGCATGCCATTTTTCATGTGAACCCAAGAAATAACATCCTCTTATGAAATGGCTATTTCTGGGACAAATAAAGAGAAGACAGGATAGACTAGCCAGCATCCTCGTTCACCTGTACAGAGCCTGTGCAGCCCTACATTTAACATCTTCAAGAATAATCAGCCACAACACTGGGAGAAAAAGACAACAGAGAGTCAGCATCTACCATTCATTTCTTCCCCAGACTGCATCCCTAAAAATTCCACTATAAGATCCCGATGCAAATTCAGATACCAACTCATTTCTATTCCTCCCCTTACACAACGGGAAGACTTAAGAGTGAAAGATCGTCCCTATACCCAGCTCTTAAAGTCATAATCAAATATTTTCATTAAAAATTAATTTGGACCACAGTTTTAATACTCCTAGTACAGATTTACACAGGAGGGAAGAGTCTGGATGCTATTTTTCACATTTATAATTGAGGATGATGGTGGAAGTGGGAAGTAAACCAAATTAAAAAAAAAAAAGAACAAACCCCAAAACAAGCATTGTAGAAGAGAGTAACTGTATTCAATCAACTCTCTCAAGAAGAAAGCACAAAAGTGCATTAGCTTGCACATGATTTAAAATCAGTTTCAATGCATACACGTATCAGCCAGATGCTAGGTTTACTGCAACTTAATTAGTCTCCACCTGGTAAGAGAGAGAGAGAGTAATAAATAATAGGCAGTTTTGCCCTCCTTGTTTAAAGCAACTTTCCAGGAAAAAATGTAGTTGTAAAACCCTGACATCAAATAGTACATGGCAATGAGTGAGCAGAAAACCTTTCTTCTCATTCATTGGAAGCAGCCACAGAGGCTGGTTCCAAAAGGCACTTCATTATATATTAATTTTTCTGTCACAGAATCTCTCTAACTGAGACTAATTTTGCATGATTAAAGTTAAAGCCATCATTGATGAACCCAGACTGACAAACCTATAGACATCTAGTGGGAGGCCTCAACTTGAAAAAGCCCAGTGCCTCCTGAAGTCCAGATTGTCAGAAGTCATATATCTGAAGAGGAGGTTTTTAATGTAAAATTAAATAACATCTGGTGGAAAAAATACTCATTAGTTCTTTTCAGGCCCAACATCTTCCACAACCCCACTGTCAATCACTCTGGTTTCACAGTGACATTTCCTACTTTGAAAATATTCTCTTCATTGCTAAGCAAAACATGCATATACACAGTAGGTAAATTGGGATAAAGTGCAACAGAATATAAATAAGTGATTCCAAGTATATGCAACAAGCAAACCCAAAAAACCTCCCAGGTTTCCTTCTGATTTCTTATATGGTATTTGTACTTCAATTTTTAGCATACCCTTAGTACCCTGAAAGATAAAGAACTTGCACCATGCTACAGTGAGGGGTTTTTGCTGTTCTTTTTAAAATAATAATATAGTGCTGTTCTTTTAAATACTGTTTTTCTTCTTAATAAGGGATCAGAGAGGGAGGAAACTGGTACAGCAAAGCTTTTAGGATTTTCTGAATATATGTTAAGTGGTGGCTAAATGAGCAGATCCCACCTGGAAGACAGGCAATGGCTGCAGTGTCCAGTCAACGGGTAACTCATTTCTCTTTTCTGCCTTACTTTTCTCTCTTCCCCTCTATCATCTCTGACAGCTAGCCATCTGAGGTATGAATCATCTCCTCCACTACAGCTCTTCAACTGAATATGTGTTTTAAAGGAAACAGATTGGGCAGAAGTTAGCATTAAGTGAATCAAAAGCAGAGCTGTGTGCTTAGAAGCATGTATCACCCTGTTTTCAGGCTTCATTCCCACATTGCTCCCAACCTTGAAAAGGTGAATGTGTTTGTGTGCGGAGGTAGTAGGAAGGCATGTTTCTCTCCCATCGTTCCATGTCAGAAGGGTGAGGGATATGACCCTCAAACTCCATTCCTTCATTTCCCTCTGCATCAGGAGAAGGCTGCTGTTAGCCTTCCCCCTTTCAACCTTACTCTCACTCTTCCTCCTCCTCCCCATAAAGTGGCTTGTGGACAACTTGCCGGTTGTGTCGAAGAGTTCTACCCAATATACGTCAGCACTGATCTTTCTTGTCTCCCCTAATTCTTACATAATAAAAGTAAAATCAAGGTTTCAGGAAAGTAAGCTAATATTTCAGATAAGGTATGAGGGTTTTATGAGAGTTCCTTTAAGCCATTTTGTAAATTAAACCCAATCATTTTGGTATTATTTTACTGCTGTTTTGGAAGGAGACTGTATAACATTTGTTCCGTTTTGTCCCCACTGTACTTGGTTCATCATGACTAACGTGCATCTTTTCCTGAACACATTGTGCAGTCTCTACCATTTGTTATATAAGAAGAAAAAAGCAAAACATTCTTCACTCCAGAAGGCAAAAGATTTCTACCTGTACATATATGCCTACTGAAAAATTTCAGCAAACAAAAATGGAAAACCTTGGCAGGTCAAAAAATCAAAGTACAAAGTTTGATTTCACTTGGGAACTCCCTTTTCCTCTAACAGGGCTTTCAGACTGCTTAAAAATTTGACTGCTGTTATTCTAGCTCCACTTTAGTACCATGTTTCTCCAAATTTCACAAAGGGATTTCCCAGGTATGTGCCACAAAATAGTTAACTATAAGTGAAACTGATTGCACTGCATGAAGAAATTATGAACCCATTACATTAAAACATTCTCAGTGTGAATTCAAATGCTCTCCTCTCCAATGCAACTCTATAATATACTAAGTCCTCAGACACACTAGGGCCTAAAACACATTATGAAATGCTTTTTTTTCACTCAGAATAATATTTACAGAAGTAATAATAATTCTAAACAGGTAACGCTGTAGGATTTCAAAATGTTATGGGTAAGCTGTTAAATATTAAAGAGGTTCCTTTTAATGCACATGCCACAAAAACAATCTCCAAGGCATCCAGAATATAAAACATAGCACTTGTATAACTTGATTTGGTTTGTTCCCCCTCCCCCCACATCTGATTTCCTAAAAAGAGTTTTTAATTCATAATTTTTAATTTGTACACTCAATATAATCAGTCTATGGGGCCATTGCATTAGAACTAACCAGCTAAACAGAACAACCCCTGAGATTTCTGTATGCAACAGCAAAGATTCTCCTGCTCACAGTGCACCACTACCTAAGTTCCAAAATCTGCACTTACTGCAGTCATTCAGAATGATTCTACTCCAAATGCAAAGCACTGACTAGAAATTTGAAGACTTTCCACCCAGAGATAACAACATTACCACAATTTTACAGTTGAACAAACTAAGGCACAAAAGTGTTAAGTGGGTCACACAAGCAGTAAGCGCCTTATTTAAGCTGCTGTTCTAAAAGAAAAAGTAAATTAAGAAACGAGCTAAACACATCAGAGACATTAAACAGCAAGAGAGGAAGAGGGTTACACCCCTTATAAAAAACGCCCTCCACCCCACATGCACTCACAGAAAAAATACATGTGCATGGAAGTAAACAAAAAAGCAGAGGCACAAACATGCAGAGACGAGCTTATTTATGCACTGGGCCAGCTGAACACACAAACACAGGCACTTACTTGATCTATTTCCATTAACTTGGGGTAGGCACCTGGCCACTCAATCGCCACCTTCACTATATCAGCAGGAGGGGGCATTGCGACGCTGCTGTTCACCGGAGCCAGTACAACTGGACACTAAATACTGCAGAGAGTCTCTCTCATTCACACCTGCAGGGAGGAACAAAAAA
>VXAY01007337.1:142749-163178 GCA_013399855.1 Oxyruncus cristatus
AAAAAAGAACACAGCAGTTCAGACAGAACTCCGGCGCTGCTGCTTCAGTCTCCTACATTACCCCTGGCTGGGCAGGTGGATGAAAATGTATGTGTGTATGCACGTGCAAGAGCAGGAGAATGGCACATATTAGAGAAGCAAACACAGGACACAATGCCACGACACACTGCACAGCTCAACAGTCTGCTAGAAAGATGGCTGAAGCACTGAAATGTACAGTGAATAATAGGCATGCATTAGATTTAAATAGAAAAACTATTTTTAAATATTATTTAATATGCTGGTGGGGAAAAAGCGACAAACTAGAGGAAGCTCCTGTTACAGTGTCACTCCTGGAGTCCCAGGGAACGTGACCAAATCAGTTAATGCTGGCGCTCCAGGCAAAGAGATTGCCCAGGAAGTTATGGCCAGGAAACACTGTTTCTTTTAACTATAGCAATGATCTTCTGGGTGTTCACAAATAGATCACTGCACTATAGCAACCAGTATGTCAGGAAGAAGGCAGAACACACAGCAGTTTCCACATATATATACAGACACACACACACCCTCACCTAACGGATCCAGAGACACTCATATATAAATACTTCTCTGTGGTACATCTCAGACACGTGAACACACAAGGATATAGTATGCATTCACAGTGATATAATCAGCTACGTAAGACGTCATAGTTCTGCAAGAATACGAGTGTCTACAGGATCTCATGTCAAAGAGTGCAGGCTGTGAATCTGGGGGAAGGAGAGGAAAGGGGAAGAACTAAATCCTCAGATTTTGCAGAATTTAAGTTCTGTCTCTTTTGACTCACCAAGTTCTGTCTCCTTTGACTCATCAAAGTTTGTAACGTCACAACAACAACAAATGTTTTTCAAGAGGGTGTAGCGCCTCGACGGGCTTGCAAACAAACCTGCACCCCTCTCCCAGCTCAGTGGTGGCAGGACACTCTCTGTAGTAGCAAAGCTCTGCAATTCTCAGACACAGCAACCCATGCACCCTGCTGCAGACAGGGAGGTTCCTGTTTGCTTTGCCTAGCCCTCCATGCCAACTGTGGCGCTTCTCGCACACTCTTTTGAGACCCAGCAAAGTGCCATCACGTATGACACAACAACAGCATCTGCAGAAATCCCCAGAGGTGCAGTCCCACTTCCTCTTAGCAGAAAAAGAGAAGGAAGTGGTGAAAACATGGACACATTCTTGCACATAGACCCTTTGAAAGAGCTAATGCAAGTAGGGGAGCTGGCTGAGTATACCAGACATTCAAAAGCCACAAACAGGTACAGGTAAGAAAAGGTTCGGACCATCTTCACTTGCAGCTTCAACTAACCCAGCGTAACAACCTTTATTCAACTGCAGCAGAAGCATGGACTTCTATCTGAACATCAGTCTGAACAAACTCATGAAATCATCCCTTTATGAAGAAATGTTATACCTTTGTACTACTTTTCTAAGTTGGAGTTCATCCAGTCTTCATATATACGGCCCTGCATTTCCTTTCTTCTTGTGTGCCTCTGGTCTGCTCTGAAAAGACTCAGTCCTCTGAGTCTGCAAGCCCTGCTACATTCTACATAGGGTTCTCAACACATACTATAAAAGCAATTTGTGAACTTTAACACTCCAGTTATTTATTTCCAATGATGGCAGTTCTGACACTGACAGGATCGCACATCACCACAAAGCAAAGCACAAGGCAGTAAATAAGACAATGGACGGTCTATAAATAAGACTGGATTGCAGGAAGTGCCTTGAAAGACTAAACAATATGATTAAGAAACACTGTGATACTGTCTACATTCGGTAGATGTTACAGGAACCAGGAATAAACACAATTAAAGCATGCAGCTGGCTTGCTGGTCATTAAGAAGAGACAGACATTTAGTTTTGGCTGTCTTTTATACTGTAGAGCCTTAGAGGATGCAAACCTACCACCATTTCTCCCCTGACAAATCATGCACTCACCATTTCCACACCCCACCAGTACTCCCCTCCCTGCACAGCACACTGCCTCAGCCAACCACCAGAAAAAAAGTATTTTTGGTCATCTGGTTTTTACCATGTTCAAGTCTAACAGCTTCCCAGAGGTGGTACAACATGGAAGAAGGGAGGAAAAGAGAGATTTGCTGGCAGCAACGGGCTGTTAATCCACCTTGACAGTCAATTGAAACAAACTTTGGCACCTTCTGCTCCCAAATCCACAGTGATGCTGTTTCCTACCTCCTCAGCAGTGCAATCCTTGGTAGTCTCAGTCTGCTGCCATTTTGGTATTAAACTACCTGCAGCTGTCTGACCTAATGTCTGACCAACAGGTTTCTCCCTGCATTCCCTGGCTTGGCACCCCATCCCTGGCAGGAGGGACGCTGGAAGCCTCTGCCAGAGCCTGAGTTTACTGGCCACGACACAAAAGGGCAGCAGCAGCAGCTCCAGCCAGACAAACTTGACTGAGGATATCTTCAGATGAATAAGCCCTTATTTTCAACAAGTTTTATTCCCCCCCATCATGTTTCTTCTACAGTTTTTATGAAAAAAAATCGTCCGTAGGCCACATACCTAAGGAGAGAGAAGGAAGACCTATAAAAAACATGGAATCCACAGAGTTCATGGACAGAGTTTCTTTTGACTGGGAAGACAGGGAATCAGTCTGGACCACTGTCATCTCTCACTGCAAGAGGCGAAGGAAAGTTATCTTGCAACCCAATGCCTTCCCTTGAAGGTTCACTAACTCCAAAGTTCACAACAAATGCTGGAGAAAAAAACACTGATTCATGACCACTGGCCGTAAGTACAAAAGCAAAACAACATTACACAGCAATAAATTTGCAGAAAACTTCCATTTTCCCATATAAATGAGGGCATTAACCCTCATTTTACTTTAGTGAATTGTGGGCTATCTTAACAAGTCACGTAGGAAGAAAGGTTTAAGAAAGAAGAGTCAAGGTAAGTTGATGATAAGTTAATCAAATTCAGCTATGGAAAATAAGCATTTACATTCCAAAGCAAGGCAAAAAAGAGAAGTCTGCCACAGCAAGCAGAAGACAATTTCAGTGTGACTAGCTTTAACGTAGGCTAGCACAGATCTCCTACATAATTATAATTATTACTATAGGTATGCTTATACAGTCATAAAACACAAAGCTAAGTGACAGATCTTTAGCTAATACAAATGGATGTAGTTCCACTTTTCCCATCAGAAGACCAACTCAAAGATAACAATGTGGTCTGAATGCTGAAAAGCTGGTAACAACATCACATTCTTTCTGTATCTCTGTGGACATCCAGTTAAATGTGCTGACTTTTTCTTAGTTCATAATCTTATGAATCCAATGCAGGATCCAAAAGATAATTTAGTTTCATTCTACCTATGTAGCAATGCCAGAAGCAAACATTCTTTTTGGTTTTTAAAAGGCCAAAGTAGATGTTTAGCTGTCATCACAAAATTATTATTGCAAAGAAAATTCTGCAACCTACAGTGCTGACAATTCAAAATTACCTACTATTTATGCTAGTGGTACGCAGTGTGCTAGACACTGCCCAGTAAAATAAGGAAGACACACACCCTGGCGTGACACGCTTCCAATTTAGTAAGCAATTTTCATTACGTGAATGAAGAACTAGAACTGATTTCAATAGCTTTTCGTTTTGCCAGCAGCAGTCAAGCAGTGAAAAGGGTAGGGATGTCACTAAAGGGTCTAGTTATGGAGTTTTCTCAAGTGCAATTCCTTTTTCTCTCCCAGTAGGAACTGAGAAGCACTGACATGTAAGAGCAACTTTGCAACTCATTTTTAAAATATTTATTTTCAAGGCAGAATCTGAAGGCAAGAGGATGCATCTGAAGGCACAAGTGTATGAAGGGGAAGAAAGGGTCTGAGAAAAAGGAAAGCAAATTCCCATTGTTTTTCCTAATGCATGCAAGGAGCTGTAACCACGAGGATGTTTAAACAACGTATATGCTCAAAAGAATAATATTTTATAATTTGAGGGGAAAAAAAGCCCACAATCAAAACATGTCTACCACTTGAGCACACTTTCTTCCATCAGTGTGGTTTTGCAGAACTATGACAGATTAGCCTATTAAAGTGCAAATTAGGTGATTTATTGTTATTACTACATATAGTATATATATGCTTTTCAAATACGCTATGAAGTGCTTGCGGTGGTCTACTAAGTTAGAGTAATAAACACTCAAGTTGGAAATCAAAGTATATTAAATTTAATGTAAAAATGCAACAGCAGAGACATGCAAGCTCTCCATTTACCTGCCCGGCTCTGAGGGATTCATTCAGCACAAAATATATTGAATTTTCCCTTTCTACCTATGCACTGCATGGAGAAAACAGAACTTTATTCATATATGAAATTAGTTCTCAGTGGAACTCTTCCTTTTTCTTTTTTTTTTTTTTTTAAACTTGTTTTTCAATTTCCTTGGCACTTTCCATACAAAGATCTCAAAGTACTTTAAACAACTTAAAGCTATCAGAGCGTATCTCTCAAGAAATAAACTCTAGTCTTACTCTTCAGACAGGAGAAAAATGCAAAGCTAACAGGAGATATGCGACTTGCAGCCCTACTTATATATGAAAACAGGAGCTTAAAACAGCTTATTTTACAGAAGAGATGTAATATTCAAAGAGCAGGCCAGGTCACTTCATGAGCAGCTTGAGTAAGAAAATTAATGATCAAAAAGCGACCGAAGGAATGCCAAGTGCACTTGAGAATTTAATAAAACAAAGCATGTGTTTCTCCTTCCTGGACAAAAGGCAGCATATATAGGAATCACCTGGAGCTGGCACAGATTACCCCTCCCCTTCCCCCCGGCCTCAGGCAGATTTTTCCATGGCATTTCTTCAGGGAGAAGGGAAGGGAGGGTAATAATGGTGACAGGACAAAGCAGGACGCAGCAGGTGCTGGCAGGGAGCTGAGCCCCTGGCCGGGCAGGCAGGGTCCCACAGCAGGAGGAGAGGCACAGGTCCCTCTGCTCAGCACCTTACGTAAGTAACCACTTCTTGTCAAACCTCATCAGCTTCCTCCCCTCAGCTCCCGCCGCCCCAGCAAACAGAAACTAAGTGGCAAGTTCAGCTGGAAGGTCCCTCGGGGACCAAGTCTGATTAACGATTTTAGAAAGATAATCCACCGCTGGATTAATATCCCCCAAGAGAGTTATTTTTGGAGTTAAACTGCATGACTGAACAGCTGAGTCTAAGGAGCTATAAACATGCTCTACCATCTCGGCAAGAAATAAAAAGAGGGCACAGAAGCCAGGGGGCTGGATGTACACTTTGTGTACATAAAAAGGCTTTCATGCTGCCTTTCTCCCTTTTGTTGCCCGTTCAGCGCTATTCACCCCTGAACTAGATAGGAGTCAAAGGCCCGGCAGACCCATGTCAATAAAATCTACAGATGCTTTGACACAAATGGAAAATAAAGCTGTACAGGAGCTATGAGCTGTACTCCAGTAACAGATGCTAAAAATGCAGTGATCTCAGAGAGCAGGCAACCCGGAGGGCTGCTACCCCCTCTGCAGCAGCCACCAACACTGCAGGAAAACATGACCCCACTCAACAGACTTCCATTGTTCAGAGCAGTCCATCAGCTCCCCAACAGGAACATTTCTTTGATGTTGAACCCTCAACCTGCTGATCAATAATGCACCATTAGCCCAGGAATGCACCATTTAATATTACGATAAAATGAACTTTGGATCCTTCAAGTTTAAAATACAACACTTTTCCTCTCCAAAATACCTGGAAACCAAGTATTGCAGGAGATTTTGGGAATATGGCAGTAAAATGTACAGAACAGGACAGTTTTTGCCACTGGTAAAGCTGTTCAGGAAGCATAGCTAATAATCGTGTGGTTATCTTATTCCCATTCACCCATAACCTTTCTTCACAATTTCATTCTAAGCATTTTCTCTTTCCCACAGTCATCTTGTTCCTCTTCTTAGGAAGCATTTTATGTGATTGAGGCTGTACTGTCATTGACAGGCCAGCCCACTCTCAAAAAAAGTACTCTTCAAAACTAGAGATTAAAAAAGGCTTTAATGGGTGCTTCAAAAGAAAACGTGGAAGAAAACACAACAGACCATATGTACTCAGAATATAAGCAAGCAGACTGTCTGGTCTTGCTTCTAAAGCACATATTCAAGCATATCAGAAAAATTCAGGCACTTTAACTGGAACTCCCCTGTTTCTAGGAAGATCATTCTCCTTTTACTAACGAACTCTTAGTTACACATCTGTAATTCAGAAGAGGATTGAAAACTTAGTTTTGATTATTTAAGTTTTTACTTGAACCTTGGTGGGAATTTAATTAACACTCATATACCATACAGAAAGATGCTCTGTTCACTAAAGGCCTTTATATATGAGATCTTTGAACTAGAGATAAGTATCAAACTCAAGTATTCAAAAGACAATTCCAATTAAAAGAGTTATTGTTGTTGTTGCTGTTATTAAAATAAACTAACTCACAAAACACCCAACACAAAACCAAGATGCACCAACACAACCCCCACACCAACAGCCCAGAAGTCAAAGAGCTAAGGCTTCACAAAAAAGTGCATGATTTTTCAAAGATGCTGAGCACCTGCCTAGCATTTGAAATCTGAAGACCATGGCAGGTATCAAGCACAGAGACAAGATCAAACACTATTCTGAATACCAACGTTAGAATCTACTTAAACTTTTCACAGTTTATCAGGGCTTGCCGCTTCATTTGAGGTTGTTTCTTATCATTGGGCTGTACTCCAAATGTTTCTAAACTGAAGCAAGCATCAAAAAATGTCCCTTAGAATCCAGCTGAATACAATTTTCTTTTCCTGCCTCTCAGGGTAGCCTCATACAACCCGAGAAGTAGGAGTGAAGTAATGGGGAGGAGATGAAGCCTCAATTTCAGCCAGTAGTGCTGTTGTTCTTAAGAGCTGTAAGGAAAGAATTAATGATTTCAGCATAGGAAGCTGGAGGGCAGAAAGAAAGAAAAAAGGAAATCGATATGGTGAAACAGCAAAATAAAGCAATGCAAAATATTACAGCTCAAGAGGATGGAGAAAATTTTTTTTGTTGTTTGGGGGAGGAAGGGAAAGGGGTGGTGCGTTTTAATGTTTAAGCTAAGCACACTCCAAAGGAGTCCAATGTAACTGGAAATGGAATAAGTTTATTACAGGCTAGTTGAAAATAGCTGAAAAGAAACAGACAATGTTCATAAAAAGTGCTGTGAATTTTGAATAAAATTCAATTAAGGATTGAAAAGAAATAACAAAAAGTCACAGTCCTCTTTTCTACTATTAGCATGATCTGGCTATAATACTTTGTACTTTCCTGGCATTTGGATAAATCAGGGGGCTAGAAAGGACAAACAAAAGAGCATCTTGAGTCAAGGTTGTAGCACTTTACTGCCTTGCTTCAGAAGATGCTGAATCAAGACGATGACTAGCTATGTATCAAAGGAGATAACAGATACAAGAAGATAAGCTCAAAGTTAGGAAAAGCCCTAAACTTCCTGCTGGAAGGAAGATGAAGCAACAGTATAAAAAACAAAGAGAATTTTTTACCTACCAATGCTTACTTACAGAGGAGCTAATGGTACTGCCAGGAAGTTAGTCGTCAAATGGAGGAAGAGAGGGCAACAGAGACGGTGAATGCTAAAGGAAATAACAAGTGAACTGATGGTTCAGACAGGATGTTGAAGGTTGAAACAAAACATAATTATTTTCTAAAGTAATCATTCTGCATAGAAAAACCTCGTGGAAAAGAGCCGCATTGCTATTCCATGATGAATAAGCAGAGCCTCGTTGCTGTAAGTGAGAGAAACAGCAAAAGAAAGGGTGGATACCACTTACGAGTTTGAGGAGGGCACAAAAATTTTGAAGACACCAGCCTTGCGCCAGACACTGACACTGCTCTTCAAACATGAGCTTTTGGGTGTCACAATACCAGAAGGATATTAAACTTCCTAGAGAGCATTCAAAAGAGGACTACAAAGATGGTTAAAGGTCTAGAGTGGAATTCATATGAGGAGCAGCTGAGGTCACTTGGCTTGTTGAGCCTGGAGGAGGCTGAGGGGAGGCCTCATCATAGTCAGCAGCTTCCTCACAAAGGGAAGCGGAGGGCAGGCACTGATCTCTTCCTTCTGGGGACCAGTGACAGGGCCTGAAGGCACAGCATGAAGCTGAGTCAGGGGAGGTTTTATGTTGGAGGTTGAGAAAAGGTTCTTCATGCAGAAGGTGGTTGAGCCCTGGCACAGGCCTCCCAGGGAAGTGGAGCCAAGTCTTAGTTCAAGAAGTAGTTGGGCAATGCTCTCAGGCACATGGTGTGACTCTCAGTGTGTCCTGTGCAGGGCCAGCAGTTGGAATCAATGGTCCTTGTGGGTCCATTCCAACTCAGAACATTCTATGATACTATGAAAGATGACAAAAAACAAGAGAAGGAAAGAATTCTTCAGTAATCTTGCAGCAGAAAGCAGCTCCATCTACAGAGGTGTTCCCACCAGCCCTGTTTCTCTTATACTTACTGCAGTCAGTGCATCAAAACAGCTAACACTCAAAACACCTCACATTTTCCTGACTTCTCAGCACTACACAGTCTCTGAATCCAACCCTGCAGACTCCTAACTCTCTGCCAGTTTACACTCTCATATTCCTAAAGAATGATTTGCCTTTAACACTTGTGGACTTCCCAGTGGTGGCTCTCTGGAGGAAATTCAGCAAAACAAGACAGCAAATGGAAAAGCAGTAATGGCAAGTTAAAAAAAAAGCATGGCACAATTAATATTAGAGACCTTGTCTATAACTAACATTTGTGGAATAATTTCAGCTATTCTGCATTAAAGAGATTGTATCTCCAAACAATATCAGTTGTTGAGACTAAGCCAGCATTTTAATGGACATCATTAAACTTAGTTTGAAAACAGGAATACAGAGATACTAAGGAAACAAACACAGACACAGTCACATCCCCACACAACTCTTGTGCATACGCCCATCCTTAACACTGATGCCACCCTGCTTTGCAGAGTACTGCTCAGTCTGTGTACCTGCAAGCCTGGAACCACTGTTCTGGGGACATCCCAATGAGGTATCACCCTCCCTTTCACCCACCCCTGACACACACCTCAGGGCCATTGTTTGTAATTCTACCTGAGCAGTCATTTCAATTATACAGCCAGATTAACCATAATATCACTGTAAGGTAAAATACAAGCAAAAGGATACTGAAGAACTCAAGAACAGGGTAAAGTTCAGGTTCACACAACCAGAACATGGTTGGTATTTTGGAGGGATGCAAGAAACCTCCCAGAAGAAATCTGACTACAAGGTATTAGCAGTGCCAACACTGCTCATCCAGCCCATTTCCAGGAGAGATTCGTCCTGCATAAAGCTTGGTAAACTGCACTAAATGTGACACTTGGTAACAGGAGATCTGGGTAGTTTAACATGAGACTATCCCTTACTCATCTCTCCATTGCAAAACCATGAGTAGCAGGTGACCCTGCCTGAGTGGGCAGGTTGGACAAGATGACTTCCAGTAGTCCCTTCCAGCCTCAACTATTCTGTGATTCTCTGAGAGCACTGATATAATGTCCCTAAGCACTCTTGAAGTCCTAGCCTACCCACCTGTGTTCAAATATTGTGCCTTTTCTGTAATTAACTGTGCACACAATGAGCAAAAAGAGCTGCTTTGTAGCAGGTTGCCTTCTATGCCAAAATAAGATTCTCTAAACATATTAAAACCAGCCATTGGTTACACCTTAGGAACAATCTCCATAACTCTTCCCAGCTGGCATCCACGAGCACTCATTCAAAAAATACCTCAGTCTTCCATAATTTGAACTAAAATTTTAAAGATCAATATGGAACTTTACTTCCGACAGGAAAACTACTGTAAATTGCTTTTGTGTTACAGTCTAATACATGATATTCAAGCACTGGGTACAACTAGTGGTCACCCCATAATTTTACTGCACACTTTGTTCAACATTAAAATCCGCATGGCCCAGGGAAAGAGGAAAGAGTGATGTAAACATCATCCTTTATTGGTTTGAGTCATAAGCTCTAGGGAGTCATGCAGTTTAAGCAGCGGACAACAGCTGAAAAGCTTACTGTGTCTCCCTTTTAGCAGGGACAGCAGGACAGGCAATGTGTTCACTGAGAAATTACAACCCACATGTGAACTGAAACCCCCACTGAATCTAATTTATGCTGTTATGCTGAGTTATTAGAAAAAATAAAAAAATTGGGGGGAGGAGAGGAGAGCAGTTAACTGCAGCTGAAGTTAAAAAGAGTTGTTATGATTGTCTACTGTTCTTATGATCAGAAAAACAGTGGAAACGCTTTAACAAGAAACCTGACTCATGAAAAATACTACATAGTTTAGTAAATATGTTTACTTCCTGGCTCAGTTAAGAAGTCATTATCAATTAAAAGGTCACCTTTGTGGTACATATGATCTGTTTCTCCAAGTATCTCATAAGTAACTATCATTTCAAAGGTGCTCTAATACTCCTCAGATGATTGGATCTAATACTAACTGTCAAAAGCTGATGATGGCACAGCTGGGTTTCCCCATCGCCACGCTCTGGTTGAAGCTCCTGCTCCAGCCTTGCTGGGAACATGCACAGTTATGCCAAGAATGAGCACAACACTCACTGTTTCCAAATTGGATAATAAATGAACTGAGAGCTTAACCTCCCCACAATACATGCACCCAGACGAGCAACAAGCACTGAGGACTGAACTGTGCCAGCCACATTATTCTGCAAGATGACTCGTGGCAGTTTTCTTCCCAGGAGCCAGAACATCAATTGTCACTGACTGCTACTGCAACTCAATCAACTTCTATCAAAACACCCATTCAAAATGAACCAGCACTTGCTGTGTGATGCTTTACTCTATTACCCTAAAAACAAATAGAGTGCCTCAAATATTTAATACCCTTTTGATGCCACACAGGAGTTATTGCCAAGTATTTTACCTGCTAAGAACTTACAAATGCTAACTACAGAACAGGGAGAAGATGGCGGCAAAAGGCAAAAGCAAAAAGCCTTTGCTGCACAATAACATGCACACCTCTAACTTACTACACAGCAAAAAAAAAAAAATCCTCAAAACTGTTTTATGCTGAAAATATTGTAATACATATACATCATCCTGGGCCATCATCCTTACATTCTCCAGTAAAATAAAATCTTTCTGCTCCAAAAAACTTTCTGAATGGCAAAGTCCAGCTCCACAGCAGATCTGGTGTCTGCTTCCCAGTGCCACGGCTTTGCCTCCCTCTCCCCAGTGCAGCACTGGCACTTGTCCAGGCTAGTTCAGAGAGATGGAGTGTCCAAAAACTAACCCACAAAACAAAAAACAAAGACACATTTTCAGACAGATTAGCCCCTTGAGTGTGTTCACCACTCACTCACCCAAGTATCAGGACCACAACAAGGAACGTGGAAGGCCAAAGATGAAAACAGGAATATAACCCACTCATCTTAAACCATTGCGCAAACATGTCCAGAGACAAAAAAAAAAGGATTTATTTCACCTGTGCAAAGCTCCTGGCACACAGCTGAGATTCAATTCCATAGCGAAGAATGAGGTAAAAGTATGCAATTACTAAGTTCATTACGGTATGTCTCATCAGCTCAATGAGCTCCTTCATAATTGTAACAGACATTAAAAGATTAAAGTATTTGGATAAAATCCAAGTACATTTCCAGTACTCTGATGATTGCCAGAGTTTGTATCTTCAGAAATACAAAGTAACACCCCTTCACCAAGTCCCCTGTGAGAGAAACCACTGTTTATCCTTGTTCCTTTCAGACTTCAGTGTTCCCAAATTAAATTTTCCCATTGCACTTGGGGGTGAAGGGTGGCAAATCACTGTTCAGTTATCTGTCTAGTTCAGTCTGACACGCCAGAACTGTTTCCAAATAAAGCTGTCAACTGAAGTTGACCATTTTGAACTTCCTAGTGGGCTAACACCTGGCTGAAAAGTCCTTTGTGTGAAAATGGCAACAGTAAAACAAGGCCAAACACATAACTCTGTGGCACTTTTCATCTGCTTTCAGTAGTAATTTAACATCATTAGCTCTCTAACGTTCAATCAGCAAGTGCGATTTAGGTATTAATCGCTTTAAAATACAATGGAGTCCTCTGTCTGCCCTTCAGTTAAACACTTCTACTGTACTGAAACACAGCTTTACAGGTTTGGTAGCATGGTGACAACAGCAAACACAGAGCTTACCCACTCTCATTTTACGCTATATTAAGCAATATTCACAGGTCGTACACTGAAAGTAAAAGCATTTCCAAAAAGCCGCAGTGCCCATCGCTACCGAAAGAATGCTTCATTTTTTCTCATTGATGCAGTCCTCAAGCTGCATTCACAGATGCAGACACAGCCCATCAGAAGATTTTAATCTGGAGTACGGAATGTGATCAGGAAAGAGACATCCCATTTCCAAAGCTGCCAGACAACCTGCCCTGTGACAAGAAAGGGGACTCCACATCTCTGAAGACCAAGACTTGAGTCCCATTTCAGTTCCAGTCCCTTACTCGTAACAGGGGATTTGGCTGTTCTGTCAGAGCTGGATGTAACTTCCTTCTATTTTGCTTGGAAGATATATGTAGGGTTCACAAAAAGATGTTCTCCACAATATGCAGTTCCCAACTGCTTCTTCTTGATCTAGGCATGCAAAACTTAAGAGAATGGTGTACGTGAGAAATGAAGAAAAAGGTGTTTTTAGAGATTTTTTTTAAGTTTTCTTTTCACCTGTGCCATTCTCCAGACTCTGGAGCAGATTTCCACAAGTCACACCGCCTTCATAAGCTCTCTTCTTGGAGTGTAAAGAATTAGATGTATTTCACCCGAATATCTTACCTTGCTGGTCTCACCCACTATGCCAACAATTTTGACTAGGACTGGGATAAAAACCCCCAAAATATTACATTAACTCACTTAAAGTAAATTCTGAATCAGCACTGCCAATAGCTAAACATGCTACATCAGTGTCCAGGAAAAAATCTAATGTTCCCAACTTAAACAAGACAGAAAAATGCATTCTAGCATTTGCAAAACAAACCTCAGGACACAAAAGCTCAAGATTATTATTTGTTCTTGGTATCATTGAGAAATGCAACCATTAGCAGCCAGTATAAGACACAGACCACAGAAAAATAAACTGAGAAAAATCCACCTGGATATAGACCTTATATCTGCCAAGTTTGCTCCCCACAGCACTGATTAAAGAGAGCTCTCTACCACACGTAGTAATCACACTGTTTAAATGAGCAGAGAGTTTGCTTCAAAAAATGAACAGAGAATCTGCTTCAAAGACAAAGATGGTAAACTTGGAACCAAGAACACTTGTGTTTAATTTTCTTTCATTCAAAGGCTTTGTGTGTGGCCACGTACTTGCCCTTTGGTCCTCTGTGCCTTTAAACAACCAACTGTAAAATGGAGCATCACACTTCTTCAGAGAAGTTGAGAGGCATTTAGAGGCTACAGGGGGTTGTATCTAAATCAGACTCACGGATTATTTAGAATGGGAAGCTGCCTTATTTATTCATGTCCTTGGTCAGATTACTCACCCAGATCTCCTGCATTTTATTCTTCCTAGCCCTCAAGACCCTGAAAGTAGAGATTGGTTTGCCCATTTCTTGCTACCATACTTAGTTTCAATACAATACCTCCCACTTAAAAACAGAGAGGTAGAAGTGGAAGATGCAGCTTCAGAGTCTGCTGGAAACAGTCTATGCTCTTTTTGAGCATTTCAGAGCAGCTCTCCATCAGACAGGGCTTTTCACAAGGATCCCAGATATGCACTCTGAGATGGGACAGAAAGGGACAAACCCTTTTTTAGCTATATTTATGGTCCAATAAATATAGTAATTCTCTTCATCTGCCAAGATTCATTACTGACACAAAATGATAAATACACTTTTAGGTTGACTACATACTTTAAAACAAACCAGCAAAGGAAATTAATTTCCCAGGCAAAATAAAAGCATCACCATCATACTCATTTAAGCCAAGACTGAAAGAGAACACAGAACATGCTGTAGGGACCTAGTCTGAAGTCTCATTGCCATGTTTTGTTACACATAAAGCTGTTTTTCCTTATGTTAAGCATCCCCAAGGCATGCACAAGTGTCCATGGAGCCAATCAAAATGCAAATATTTGGAAGCAGCACAGCAAGCAACTATTGCTTATCTCTTTACCATGTTCTCCCCTTTACTCAGGCTTTCATTGTTTCATACAGGTGACTTTGCAAAAAACTGTGTGCTTTGGTTCTGGAGTCCTGAAAGTTTAAGCTGTTCTCAACTTCAAAATAGTCTGTCATCTGGCTCATTGGTTCAGCCATTCCTGGCAGCTGCCCTAATTTCAGCACACATATGACAGGAAGAGCCCCCTGTCCTGTCACAGTTACCTCTTTCCGGCCCCAAATAATCTCTGTAGTTTTACACAGTGAAATTAATGCAAGGCTGCTCACTTCCTTCTCTCCTGCCCTTGCTTTTAGTAGTTTAATTGCTGAAGTGGAAGTACAGATGTTAAAAGAGACAGGCACATGACAGAAAATGCTTGCCTCCTGCTTTGAAGATGCATAATGCGACAGCAAGAGGAAAGATCCCACAGCTATGAAGGATTCCAATTTTCTCAGGAACAGTTTCATCTCTAACAAGATCAAACTGAACTACTCCCCGTAAATTGAGGAGGTGCTGCTTTTTAACAGTTCCTTTCTTAAATCTGTTACTATTTCTCCTGGTTCATTAACCAACCTTACTTAAGAAAGAAGAACCATATCTTAAAAGGAAGAAGGCAGCAAGGTAGCTTTGCATGCCACCAGACAAGTCACCTACAATATATATTGCTGCTTTCTGTTAAGAGAAACTCAGCCATGCCAAAGGCTGGCAGTTTCCTCTGGCAGCTGAGAAGTAAAAAGTCTTGTTGAGCACATTTTCTTTTTGAGCAGCCACATGTAATGCAGCACAGCTACTAGGCTGTGAGAAGGAAGGGGCCACAGGTCTGTGCTGGCAGACTGTTGCCCTCTAAATTTTCATTTTCAAGTTTTCAAGAACATATTACATTTCTATATGGATGACAAAGCTAGTCATGATACCCATGAAAGCTGTTTTCAAGCACTTTCAATTAAATGTCAAATAAAGCATGATTTGACCTGGATCTGCTTTTAGATCTTTTAATTATTGACTTATAATATGTGCATTAAAAGTCACTGAAGACGAAAAGTATTTGTATTTAAGACACTATTTTTGCTTTTGTATGACTTTAAAGTGATGACCACTTTAAGACCCGCTAGAGTAAGCAAGGATTAGACTTTCCTTGTTTTAGTACATAAAATTTTCACATGGTCAACTTTAGAAAGAATGGCAACTGTAGAGAGTTTTACCATGTTCTATTTTAACAGGGATGAAGTGGGGAAACACTTCTTTATTTATTTTTAAACAGGACATGCATTCATAAAAGAAATCCAAGCCTAAAACTCACCTTTAGCCTAGGCAGGACAATCTTTCTCTCTCACCCTGGGCTTTTTTTTCTCCTTTTATTTTCTGTCTGTGTTTTATTTCCCTGTACATGACCCAATCTTCAAGCCTTCTTCCACTCCCTCAAAGAGGTTACATTCACACAAACACACCAACCATTTTTTCCCCAGGCAGAGATTTTGTATCAACTGCTGAACTTTCATCTCAGCCAAAGTACATCCCAGCTGAGATGCAACAGAGACATTTCAACCCTCACCAATCTCTCTCTGCACTTTTGAGGTTTTTAAAGCATGGGGATGCAAGACCTTCACTGCCAATTCGGGAATTTCAGAAACGTACATTGATATTTCATTCTTCCTGTATTTTTTTTTTTTCAAGTGTCAGACTGAAACAACCTATGCTCTGTAGAAGCCAATTACTATAGCTTTCATGAAGGTTAAAAGTTCAAAAGGAAAGCTGGTTTCTTCATTTAGCAGCCTCTTTCAACAATTACGATAAAAAGACGCCAAAGGGCGAGCGGATGCGTAGGTATGGCAGCAAGGGGGAGGAGAGGATAGGTCTCAAAGTTTTTAATTCTTGTATTTATGACTCCCTCTCTTCCACAAGATTCTGACCTTACCCTCTTCAGGGGATGCTGTCCCAAACACCAGCAGTGATTAAAAGCTAGGAGACACATTTCTTGCTGTCTTCCTCAACACAAACAGAGCAAACAGTCCTCAAAGCACATTTTTCCCTGCAGCCTTTGGGAAAACTTGTCCCAGACACACAAGACATAACCATGAAAATTATACCTCTTTTTCAAGCTTGCAGGCTTACTAGGCCTTCTTTCAAAATCCCCTTCCTGCTGACAGATATAAATCAAGCAAGCAAACTTGTTCTGTGAAGTCAAAACTTCACATGGCCGTAAAAGTCTTGCTTTTTCTTTTTTTTCTTTTTTTAAACATTAGCTTTGCACACGAGCATAAGCATCGAAAATAATTCACCGAGTATTATCTTGCATTGGTTTTTCTAATGAAAATACTCTGTAACCACGAAAGGAAGTGCTTACGGATCACTAATGAAGGGACTGATTCACATGCCTCAGAGAACAAGTGTTGAACAATGTACACTCAGTGAGGTTTCAGCTTTAACCCTTATTAAAATAAAACCACATGCCTGATCTTTGCCCGCTTTGATTTATTAGTGTTTTTGCTTTTCAAGATTTTGTAAGTATGAACAGAGCAGTTAGAGGAAAACAATTCATCACAAAAGCCTTATACACCAAATGTTAGAATTGCCATCTATCTTACTTCCTCTCTTAAAAGGTGCATTTATAGATTTCAAGGACTAGATGGGAATTTCAGTTTGAAAGGCACGAAAGTAGGTTGAGGGAAACAGTAAAACACTACATCCCAAACGTAACAAAGCCTCTGCTACTGTACATAAAACATCAGTTGGTCATCTGTCAATCCACTAAAATGCCACATGCATTGGAAAAATATTAAAGTATCAGCAAGAAAAAAGGAAGAATCCTTTGAAAAGGCCAGGGACTTATCGATTCTGAGCTGTGCATAAATAAACCCTCAAATCCAAGGCAACTGTGTGGCTTTACATCTCAATATCTTATGTTCCAGACGTTTTCCCCACCTGAGTTCTTCACTGGAATGCAAATCTGGATTAAAGTCACAATGCAGAGTTTATCCTTTCAGTTGAGTTCCATTCCAGAAGATAATTGTTCTACATTACAAAGTGTGTCACATTTTCCATGGAACATTCAGGAAACTCCTAGCACAAAAACAATGAACGGGATGTTGCAGGTCAGGATAGAGCTACACTCACTGAATAGCAACATTTGAGGAAGGGGAGGGGGAAACTTTGCACAGTCTTCTATTACTTGGCATATTCTTGGTTCCAGCCCTATGCAGGCTTTTGGGGGATAAGCAAAGTTCGCATGCAGCTCTTGCTTCGCCAGAGCTATCCCTTGGTTTTGTAAGAATTTAATGCCCCAGACAACTTTACAGGACTCACAACCATGAAACAGCTATGACAGCTTCAGCCAGTCCACCAACAGTTCCCACTCTTGCTCTTGGACCACCTGTGAACTGACCATGGGCATGTCTGCTAGTCAACCTGAGCACAGGACATACATGTACATTTGGGGTTGTTTTGAACATTTCTGCTAATAAAACTATCACTGCTCAGAATTATAGCTGTAATTTAGATCTGATCTAGTACTACATTATTCCTATCCTCTGCCTGGAAATACCTGGAGCATTAATATTCCCACAGCAATAGGGTAGCTACACAGAACGCAAGGGCAGTACCCATATGTTGAAGTTTCCCATGCCCACAAGCATTCAGAAGCTGGTGCTCTCCCTCCTCACTGGATCCTTCCTGTATAGGAAGGCCTTTGCACAGCACTTCAGTTGGATCAAAGCTTACGCACCTTCCAGAAACACCTCTTGGTAAACCCCATGCTCCTGACTCTTGATGGAGTCCCTGTAAGGACAGATAAGTGCTGTGAGACCATGGCAGGGACCCCAAAGCTCATCCTCCCCTAATGGATGTTGGCTGTAAGAGGAAGGAATCACTGAGAATCCTAGTTCTTTAAAGAACTGCTAAGAATCAAATAACAGTGGAAGTTCTTGAAGACCACCGAGCTCCTGAGCACTGCTCTTGCTTTAGTAAAGTGGTCACCCTCATTTTACATGAAGTCCCAAAAGGTTGGTGTTTTGGGTTTTTTTTCTTTTTCTTTTTTTTTTTTTTTTCAGCAGCAGTGTGCATTTCTAACTTCCCTATTTCAGATCTGGTTTTATTCATCAGACTTTCCACATGGAAATCCTAGAAGAGCAACTCTAATGCAATACTTTCAGCATCAAATTGAGGCTTAATTTGTGGCCACAGCTGTGGCCTGTTATCTGTACTTCATCACTCCAATTCAGCACAACACAAACTCCGTAATTCTTCAAACTCTGACATGCCTTAACACCACAACAGCAATTAATTGGCCTCTTCCAGACTCTGGCATTAAAATAAAACTGTAACATACCACAATCTGAAAATAAAACAAATTCCCTCCCAGCCCTACCCAACCTCTCTATAATTTAAAGAAAACCCCTGCAACTTCAGCATTTAAGAACTGGGACTTTTGACGGACACTTATTTTATTCAGATGCTTACTTTTAAAGGTTACTGACAAATCTGAACAAGTAACTTCACATTAGCGCCCAAACTACACCATCAGCTAAACTTTTTATAGGGACTTGGAAAAAAAAAAAAGCCTCCCCTGGTCAAAACAAAAGTAAAACTAACCGAAATGTTTTCATATTGACCTGAAAGAAAAGCAAACAAACAAACAAAACACAAAACCAACCAAAAACTCCTCCCAACAACTACTGCACTATAAAGAATTTAAGATTAAATGGCAGTTTCAAAGACAACTCAGACTAAGAAATACCACCCTATAAATCTGTGAATAGGGGGTTCTTTTGATAATGCTCTCATTAGGTAAGGTAGGGTCATTAAAGCCTTTTCCCAATAACACAGTAACTGGCTTTTCATATAAAGAAAAAAAGGTTTTCTTCCTTTCATTTGCAAAGAAAAGTCTAACAGCAAAATAACAGTGGAATAACACTTCCCTGTTACATCATAAAAAGAAACCTCACTTCAAAGTAGAGATGATTTTAAACTCAAATAAGTTTTCAATCAAAAAGGACATTCACACTTAAGTCACTGTGATTTTATTTGAACTTTTATTCACTAAGCTTACTCAGCTCCATTCTCTCCTCTAGGAAGAAAATATAATTCATATTAGTTCCCTTATATTCCATATGGAAACATAGGGCAAAACAACTTTGATATTCCCCTTAGCAATAAGACTAGCAGATCAGGCGGGGTCTATGAAGAAACACACCAATTCCAAAATAAAACTGCATTTCACAAAGTAATTAAACATCACATGCATGTAGCACAGCTGAACCACTCAAAAGGCTCAGTGATTTAAGAGTGACCTCAAAATACAAACCATGCAATAGGAAAGAGCCCAAATATGGCACACGTCCCTTCATAATAGAGCCACTGCATTACAAAGTATTGAGGCCTGCAAGCCCAATGAGGTGGACCTCCATGAGTTTTCTGAGGCTTAAGCAAATAATAAATGTATCTGCATCAACCTTCAAAATTATTCCTTTAAGTTTTCCTAAAGGTCCTTTTCAAATCAACTGTTACCTTTTGTAACAGGTGTATTTTAAAGGCATTTAACCTTTAAGTTTACTACCCCCAGTATGTAAACAGAAAACGAGAACTACCTTCCTCAGTTAGTATTCACTCTTGTCACTACTAAGGTGAATATTTGAACCTGTTGTTTACAAAAATAGATATTATTTCATTAACTAGTTTTACATGGCAATTTTAAATGAACACTGCTAAATGCACACTGCTAGGCACCAGAGCAAACTCACATGGGTAACCAATAAAACAAATAAAACCTAAGAGAAACAACCATTTATCACTGGAGACTTAGAAAAAAAAAAACAAGTACAAAAAACAACCCCCACAAAAAGAACTCATCACCAGCCTTTCAGAAACAAATCTCAGTTCATAGCTGTAATTCATAACAAAAGGTGAGATTGAGAAAGAATAGTTTTATTGCACCTTATAACTGTGTCTCCACGTTTTACAGACCATATGTTACTTGACTCACTCACTCCTTCACGGAGATAACAGCCTTCTTCTTTTGCTTTATCATCATGCTCTTCAATCTGCAGATACCAGCTATTGTTTTCTGTCAGGCTGATACAGAACTAAGCAATTTCAAAGCAAGGGTTCTCTAACTTGAATTTAGCTTTCAAGTCTGCTGCTTGCTTTTCACGATAGAAAATTTTTTGCAACTTAGATTGTTCACCTTCTCCAGCTACACCAATTAGACTAATGAGAGTTACTACCCCCACAAACCTAGCTTTTTTTTTT
>VXAY01007337.1:163476-194656 GCA_013399855.1 Oxyruncus cristatus
GGGCCAACAAGAACTGTCGAGAGCCTGGAGAGGGATTGAAGGTCAGAAGGAGAGCACCTGAAGATCAGCACAAAGGGATTCCAGCCACTCCAGTCAGTAAGCTGGCTGCTTTTGGGGCCCAACTGAAATGTCTCTATACACACACAAACGGAACAAACAGGACGAGTTGCAGACATGCACACGTCTGGAGGGCCATGACCTTACTGGCATCATAAAGATGTGTGGGATGACTCCTGTGGCTAGAGTACTGGCATGGAAGGATACAGGCTCTTTAGGAAGAGCAGGCAGGGAAGACTCAGAGGTGATGTTGCCCTCTGTGTCAGTGATCAGCTGGAGTGCATGGATGTCTGCCCGGGGATAGATGAGGAACCAACTGAGAGTTTATCAGTGAGGATTAAAGGCAGGGTAGGGACAGGTGACACTATAGCGGGGGTCTGCTGCAGGCTGCCTGACCCAAAGACTGAGCAGAGGAGGCCCTCTACACACAGATAGGAACAGCCTTATGTTCACAAGTGCTGGTCCTCATGCAGGACTTCAACCACCCTGACATTTGCTGGTGGGACACCACAGCAGGGCACAAGCAACCCAGGAAGTTCCTGGAATGCATCGATGATAACTTCCTTCTACAAGTGCTGGAGGAGTCAATGAGGAGAGGTGCTACGCTGGACTATAGTCTAACCAACAAGGAAGGGCTGATGGGGAATGTGAAACTCAAGAGCAGCCTTGGCTGCAGTGACCGTGAAATGGAAGAATTTGGGATCCTTGGGGCAGCAAGGAAGGTGCACAGCAAGCTCACTACCCTGGATGTCAGGAGAGCAGACTTTGGTCTCTTCAGGGATCTGCTTGGTAGACTACCATGGGGTAAAGCCCTAAAGGGAAGACAGGGCATGAGGAGCTGGTTGATATGCTGAGGATCATCTTTTGGAAGCTCAGGAGCAATGCATTCCAATGAATAAGTCAGGAAAAAAATGCCAGCAGGCCTGCATGGATGAACAAGTAGCTCCTGGAAAAACTCAAGCAATAAAAGCCTATGGAGGTGGAAGCAGGGAGAGGTGGCCCACGAAGAATACAGAGAAAGTGCCGGAACAGCTACGGATCAGGTGGAAAGGTGATAGAGTGAAATCTGGCCACTGACACCAAGGGCAACAATGAAAGATTCTATAGGTATATTGGAAGAGTAGGGAAAATGTGGGCCCTCTACAGAGATAAATGGGAAATATGATTGCCCAGGACATGGAGAAGACTGAGGTATTCAATGACTTTTTTGCCTCAGTCTTCACCAGCAGGTGCTCCAGCCACACCACCCAAGATGCACAAGACAAAGGCAGGGATTGAGAGAATGAAGAACCACCCACTGTAGCAGATGATCAGGTTTGACACCATCTAAGGAACCTGAAAGCCACTATCCATCATATTTGAGAAGTCATGCCAGTCAAGTGAAGTTCCCACTGACTGGAGAAGGAGAAAAAAAATCTGCCAGGGAACTACCAGCCAGTCAGTCTCACCTTTGTGCCTGGCAAAATCATGGAGCAGATCCTTCTGGAAACTGTGTTGAGGCACATAGAAAGTAAGGTCAATCCCAAGCACAAATATATGCTGGGTGAAGAATGGATCAAGAGCAGCCCTGAGGAAAAGGACGTGGGGATGCCGGAAAACGAGAAACTTGACATGATCAAGCCAACCGTGCTCCAGGTTGCACCAAAAGCAGCGTGGCCAGCAGGTCAAGGGAGGTGATCCTGCCCATATACTGCCCTTTCATGAGACCCCACCTGGAGCTGTATCCAGCTCTGGAGTCCTCAGCACAGGAAGGACATTTGTTGGAGCAAGTCCAGGGGAGGGCCACAAAATGATCAGAGGGAAGGAGCACCTCTCCTATGAGAACAGGTTGTGAGAGTTGGAGCTGTTCAGTCTGAAGAAGAGAAGGCTCTGGGGAGACCTTAGAGCAGCCCTTTAGTACATAAAGGCAGCCTACAAGAGAGATGTGGAGAGCATTTAGTGATAATACCAGGAGTTATGGCTTTAAACTGAGAGTAGGTTTAGATTAGACATTAGGAAAAAAAATCTTTACTGTGAGGGTGGTGAGGCACTGGAACAGGTTGCCCAAGAAGTTGTAGATGCCCCATCCCAGGTGGTGTTCAAGGCCAGGTTGGACAGGGCTTTGGGCAACATGGTCTAGTGGAAAGCGAACTTACCTATGGGGGGTGGTTGGAACTAGATTATCTTTAAGGTCCCTTCCAACTCCAATCATTCTATAACTCATGAGCTCAGGCTTTTAGAATAGCATCAAGAGTGGATATTGTAATAAAGCCACAGGAGCTGGTTTCACTGATAACTTTTGGTGATCCTTAAATCCTTCATAAGGATGTCCTGAAACTTTCCAGTTTATGTGTTATTGGCCTATTCTATTGGATACGGAAATACATATCATTACCCAGGTACAAACAAGTATTGTGACTCATCCATGGGCTTCTGTTCCCTGCAGCAACGGACAATTTGCACAGCATCCTAGCACTCTACTCCCCTCCACAAAATGACTCATCCAAGATTGTTCATGATATAAACTGATGTAAGCTGCGCAGCTGGGCAGCAGAGGTTCGAGGTACAGACTCCGAGGTAAAGACGCATCTTGGTTTGATAGACTATCTCCATTTTGACGAAACACGAAGGACCTCCCACAGTCTCAAGAGTTCTCTCCCAACAGGAGGAGGAACAAACAAACTGCCATCATTTACTCATATGCAACTTTGCCACGTGGCACCCCATCACGCATTCCTGCCCTGTAGAACCAAGTGAGGATTATTTGCATAAATTCTCCTGCTAAGACCTTCATACCAACGTCGCACAGAAAGCCACTGTCAGAACTTAAAGTAGACAATTAAATTTCTTTGCTGTTGGTTTCTATGAGGGAAGGATTTCACCACTTAACTCCCAAATTCAAGTCCAGTGCTACAGTGATAAGAGCAGCTTCTTATAATACAGAACAAGGAGTGCAGGAATCAAGAGGTACAAAAGGGAGACCAATGAACTACTGAAATGTGCGAAGACTTTATTTCTTTAAGATATTGCATAGATTCTGAAGATGACTAAGAATTTTATTCATGAAAAATCAACCCCAAATAACTCAAAAGAACATTCAGCGTGGGAGGTTCTTTTGCAAAAATTAAATAGCAATTGTGATGAAATAGTATCTTCTACCAACTTACCAAAGAATTTACATTTTGCTCGTGCTCTTATCTAACTGTGTAGAGCCAGGAATCATACACAAGGGATAATAGCCAATTTGTTATCTCAAAATGTAGCATTATTTCAAAAACGTGGGTGGAAGAGCAGGAAGCAAAAGCAGGGTTAATTTTAAAAACAATCTTAGGGCAAGATTCTTATTTCAGAGCTATCCAATAGATCGAACCTCCAGTTCACATCAGCTACAGATCTGCACAGAGCTAATTTTAGCAGAATTTAAAAAATGCTGGCTAAGTACAGAGCATGTTTGATTTACTTATATTCAAACTAGTTATCATTTGACTTACCTGTACCCACACCTGATGCCTCATGACTTAAAATCTGGTATCTCCAAAGTGCTGCCAGAAGATGACGAGAAAGGTTCTTAGTACAAATCAGTACTTGCTAACTATGCTCTTTGAACTCTTTCCTTCTCCCTCACCTGTGCTATACTCACAGGAATGTGATTTTCTTCCTTTCAGGTACACCATCTAGATGTTTTGTGAACATCAGCAGGTCAACAGTTACAACTCCTCCAACACCATCATTAGAATATAATACGTATTTTAAGGATCTTAGTTTCCAAAGCTGTTGATCACTTTCAGACTCAATGATTCCTCTGGACCCCTTCCAATTCAGACTATTCTGTGATTACTTTGCTGTTGACATACTGCTATAAACCCAAAAGGAAAAAGAAGGCACAGCAATATCCTGGTTTCTTCTTAAAAATATATAAAAATCAATTCTCCTGTTTAAAAGGTCATTAAAAAGCATTAAAACAATACATTTGTTCAGTTGAAGAGATCAAACACTGACTAACTCCATCAGTTTAGGACAATGTGCTATTATCCTTCAAAGTCACATGTAGCACATATCAAATGAAACGTCAGAGAAGCAAGGCATTTAAATGCATATTTGACATACTTTCTGCATCTCAGTACATTTCACTTCTCAATGGGGCTGTGGGTGGGAGAGGAAAAGGTTGGTTTCTTATGGATTGGAGTGTAAAGGCATTATTTGGCAATTCAAATCAGAGGTTACAACTGCCCACTGCCAGATGCTGCTGAGTACAGGAAAAACACATACCAGAGATCACCATTCTGAATATTCAGAAGGAGCACTTACAATCACTGCCTGTCTCCTCATATGGCAGCATTATACAGCCCTCACGCTGCAGTGCCAACATGAGTAATTTGTCATTGAACTTTCAAGCCATTCCTTATTTGTGCATAACAATATTTACTATTCTCAAGTACCCCATGTCACTGGATTTATATCAGGCCTTGAGCAACAACAACCAACAACAAAAAAAAATCCAAAAACAAACAAACAAAAAAAATGCTGCTGCCATTTTGCAAACCCACTTCTACAATGTTAGGTACGGGTCAGTCAGAGCAAAGTTACTCTCACATTTTGACTCCACTTACGTAAAGGATAAATCCCACCCCCTATTTACCATCCATTGATTAATGTGTACACACATCCCTCATCCTAGACTCTGCAAAAGACAGAACAACATTTTACCTCACACAAGTATACTAAGCTCGGGCACCAAAAGCAGATGTAGATGCCTGAACTCTGCGTAACATCAAAGCAACACTTTGTTTGTGTCTGTCATAATTTCACAGAAAAATAACTATACTCATGGCTAAAAATTCCTGTAAATCATTAATTTTTCCCAATTCCACCTTCAACCTTTATAGTAATGAACAAGGCCAAAGACAAACTTGACATTTCCATCTGGATGTTAATCAAATACCACCGCAGCCATTACTTAGCATTTCTCATACAGAAGGCTCTTAGTCACTTTGAGGATACCAAAATCATTACTGACAATTTGCAAATGAGGGATGTGATAACCAAGAGACAGAGTTGTATCAGTAGTATCAGTAAGTGGAGAGACAGAGTTGGTCAACCTGAAAATGTTAGTGCACAAGAAATAAAAACTTTGAATTTACACTGAATTGGCCATCTCAGCTACTGTTTGTTTGAACATTCCTCAAATTTGTCTACAAGAAAAAAATGAAAGTAAATGCAGATAAACTTTACTAAAAGCAGATTAATAAGATTACATTAAACATCTACAGGCATTTGAGTAAAATTTAAATGCCTTTAATTTGATTTAATGTACTTAACTGAGGAAGTAAAGAAACTAAACTAAAGCCACTTAAATTCTGCTTAGATGTCCTTGTATAAGAGTACTATATAATTTAATCCACTTCCAAAGCATATCTTAATCTGGATTAATTCTTTCAAGTACTCCTATATAGACAAACCCTCAGCATATGCTAAATGCACATGCAGCTTTCTCAAAGAAGATAAACTATCTTATACTTAGCATAAAAGACAGATTACTGATGAGTTACTGATGACCTATAAATTCCCCTATAACATACCAATACCCCACTTACATACCCTTAAGTAACAGAATTCAGATGTCCCGGATTTCAGGTTCAACGTTTCCCATCTACTGGAAATGAAATCTTTATTTTTGAGCTTGTAGCAAAAAAGTTTTAAATATGGTCTCAACCAGATCACTCCGTTTATGGTCCCTTAAATCCAAAAGGAAGATTTCACTTTGACACTTGATCTTTTACCTACTAGTGTCAAGATCAATCATTGCCTTCAGATGAGTTGATAGAGCTTGTTATATTTAATTTCATATAGATGTTTTAATTTCAGACAAATGAAACATGCCTCCCTCACAAACTTTTTGAGATTCAATGATGTCTCGCTGAAGGTTTTTTGAGGGCATAAGAAGTAGGCTGACTCTTATGTGTTTCTGTGGGCAAAGCTTCTTCACGTATGTAAGTCATACATCTACAGCTCTTCATCAAGAAAACCCAATTTTCTCTGTATGAGGGGCAAACACTAGCTTATAAACTTATTTGCAAAATGCAGGAGGACTCTGCCTTGCAGTTCTGAACAGCTGGCAGTGCACAACCACAGCTGGAAGCATACTTCTTCCTAAAGTCTTCTTCCCACGACAGCCACTACTCCACAGCAAAGGTCAGGTCTTGCCCCCTGGCAACCACCCCACCTAACCCACTCGCTACGTTATTACAGTGAGGCAATTACCTTAGAAGGAGCCAGCACCAGATGAGATGAGACCTGAAACTAAGCAAGGAAGTTCTACCAGGCTTCATCGCTGGTCACACAAAAAGGGAAACATTTCCCCCCTGCCCTATCCAAGGGGGAAAAATGGGTCAGTGGCCAAAGGTGGAGGGGAAGGCAAGGAGGCTCCGCTATTAGAAGTGGCAGGAAATCATGCACAGCAGGTTGGTATTTAAACTCTTGGTCTTGCTCTGAAAAATCTACATTCCCAACATGGTCAACTAATGAAAGTAAACCCTTAATAAAACAAGTTGTGGAAGCTTGTACAGAAGACTATAAAAACCATGTTTCCACTAAGATTTTAGCTTAAGTCGGTTAAATTAAGAACCCACCCTTTTTCATAGTTGATTCAAGGATACAGATGAAACTAGAAATGCATCTACTCCTACTCCTATCACCAACTCCCACAGAAAAATATTTAAACAGCAGAGATTTGTAATCTAGAACAGAGAGCAGTATTCTATGAAGTATCCTCTAATTTAAATAAATCTCTCTTATTAACTTAAAGGCATTCTAAAACACATCATCAATAATTTTTTATTTGCTTGTTATTTCACGCTAGATCTCCCAAACATCAGTGTACATCTTTTAAAGACACAAACGTGTAATCATAGATTTATGGTATTCAGCCAAATACTGTATTTGAAATTGTAAATTTATTCCAAACACCAGTAAAATATTCCGTAGCTATGTAATTGCTTTTTTTGCTTCAGCTCGATTATCTAAGTACTCTATAGTGATCGTGAAGTCACAGAATTCCTGACTATTTTGACTGCATACATGCAAATAATTTTTTCCCTTCTAAATTCTTTTATGGGTCATTATTACAAACCTAAATGCTTGACTATTCTCTTTATGCATTTATTCTCACAGTGCCCCTCTCAGAAAGCAATACTAGACAGCACTGGCTACTAAATCAATTAAAAAAACTAGTAGGTGATCACGTAAACCAGAAGCATTCAAAAAACAGAGATTACAAAAGCAAAATCTGTATTTGAATAGAATTGTGACTTAAATTTAGGAGCAAAATAAAACTTCAGGAGCAAGAAACAAAACTCAGCTGCTTCTCCTATCATGTATGAGTCTGAACCTCAATTGTTCTCATTGCAACTACTTTGGGTTGGAAAGGTCAAGGAGATACAATTCCCCACCAAAGATGCAAGCAATAAAAATGTGACATGAAATGCATTCAGCCTGTTCCTATCAAACATACCTGTGAACAAAATCTGGGGTGAAATGAGAATAAGGATATGCAATTTAACTCAATATATATAAGATAATAACCCAGAGAAACAGATTCTTTATTTCCATCATATGCCTGGAATATCTATTAAAAGTGTAGTGAAACACTGATGAGCAGCTCAAGCAGCTCATGGGGCGTATACAGAATAACATGTAGTTGATGCAACTAGGATTTTTCACTGCACAAAATACAAAGTATTTCCAAATACTTGTGACACACCAAGAGGTACAAGATGAGCTACATCCCCACTGCAACAACAAACCAGCCCTTCTTCCCCAACTAAAAGAGACAGCATTTGAAACAGAGTCCTCCAGAGCTAAAATGGTGTATGTGGTGAGGAACTCCAGAAAATTCACATGGGATGAGACAGCCATGTGCACAGGTGGCCTGACAAGGCACTCTTAAAACCTTTGGCTAGTTCTTCACCTAAAGATAATCTACCTAAGCTCAAGTGACATTGTGATTTCACCTTAAGTCTGTGAGATAAGGCCATCACCTCCTGAAACTACATCACTTGAAGAAAATTCACATTGGAGGACAGATAGGGTCAGTCCTCCAAAGGCCAACCAAGATGTGACCATGATATTCACCTGCCACACAATCTGGATGTAGTGGTCGTGTCCTAATAAGTTCCCAGTTCAGTATGGACTTACATTCCTTCCCAGAGGCTTTTTACAGTAATGCTTTTGACACAGGCTCTAGTAAAAGTGGACAGCAACAGCAAATAAATTAGAAAACAGCAGAAATGCCTAGTAATGACTGGATTCAGAGCTATACAGAACACAAGGGTAGGACAATCAGTCAGTTTCCCAAAGCAACTATCCTGAAGGGACAAAGTTTATCCACACAGACCAGATGGCTTCATAGTTTTAAGGAGCTATGCAATACAAGGTGCCATCCAAGCACCATTGGAACAATAACGTATCTCTAACCTCAATGGCATAATGATTTAAAAAACCCAGCAAACAAACCCGAAAACAAAAAAACCCCCACCAAATACCCGAAACAAAACCCACCAAAATACCCCAAACAAATGAAAAAACACAAAAAACCCCAATCAAAACAACAAAATCCCCCTAGCATGACCAAAAAAACCCCATAGAACTATAAGAACTATCTTTAAGTCTGATTCAAATCATTTTTCCAATGCTAGACTGCACTGTGTAAAAGATGCTCTGCAAGGGGGATAAAAAATAGGGACAGGCAATATAAAAGACAAGTCTATGTGATTTGTGTAAAAACAGGCTATTATATGAATAAAAATTATTTGATTTCTTATTTATTAAGTACCTGCAAAGTGCTCAGTGTTATTCAAGTTACAAAGAAAATTGTCTTCTGCTTTAAGAAACTGACAGTCTAAATGACAAAAGATGCAGCAAGAAGCCAGTGATGAATGAAAAATATTTTGATTGTGTTTTGAATTTGATTGCTTCCTGTCAGCACCTCTGAGCTAGAGTTCTTGCTACAGATTTGCTGACATGTGGGCAAGTGTGGTGGAGCAGAATATTGGTAAGGCATTTCAGACACAGAATTAGCACAGAGAAAGCCAAAGTGAAGATGAAACAAAAAATGACAAGTTTAGAATCACTATTAGTACAGCGAGGAGAAGCATGAAGGATGCCTTAAGTAACCTGAAAAGAGCTTAAGATGATGATAGAAAACTGCAGGAACCTGATACTTAGAATATAAACTTAAGGCAGAGCTGCTGCAAGAAATTGCAGCTGAAGCTGATGTAATGGTAGAAAGACAGACTAGAGAAACCCTGCTTTATAAAACTGTTAGAACAACCAACATGGCTATTCAGGAGACCCATCTGATGAAGGCAGGTGATGAAGGAATTCAACATCAGCTGTTTAGTGATACAAATAGTTATGCAGTTAGGAAAAAAAAGTATAAGTAACTTTTATGGCCAACCTCTCAGTTCATTCATTACTCGAGGTCCAGCATGTCACATTTCTTTACAAAGTTTGTGAGAGAACTAGACAAGACTTCCTTTGGCAGTGTAAAAACAGTGCTGTCACAGATGGACTTCATACAAATAGGGTTTTGTTTTATTAAGCGTCTTTTTCCCCTGTCTCTGAAATCCTCAACCTATACCCGCATTCAAATTTCTTTCCCCCTTTCTCATCACTTACAAACATAAGAGAGAATAAGACATTGTTTGTTTGTTTTCTTTACTTGATAGGAGACTAGTTTTTCTCCAGTTTGGTGGTACTCCAAGTGAAAAGGACAGCAGATACACTCTTGGCAACTGTACAGGGTGGGGTTTTTTTCTTTTGTTTTTCCATAAAACACTTCACTGTGCCAGCTTTCTGAGTAACCTCAGAAATAATATGCTTTTTCTGAGAGATGACAGCAGAGTGCAGTTAATAAACAAATTAGACTGATATGAAAGTGTGATTCATAAGTAATGTCGTTACTCTAAAGAATAAGGTGGTACATGACCACCAAAGAGGCCATTGCTACAAGTAAGCCTTCAAATGTAAATTGCTTCCCAGACTTTCGCAAAGCTTTTTGCAGCTCTTCAGCACATAACAGTTGCTGTGTCAAACTCTTCTAGACAGAGAAGAAACCCTCTTACAATGAAGCATGAAGGTCCAGCACAAAGCTAGTCAAACAGAACTGTCTCCTCACAGCACCTCACACACAGACAAGGAGGTTCCAGTGAAACCGAATGAAAGCAAAGTAAGTTTGAAAAGTTTCAGATAATTAATTGGCTTTTTTTGCGTTGTTTACACAAACAAGCATAAAAACTTATTATGGTAGCAACACTTACTGTAGGATTTACAAATCACTGTTTCCTCCTAAATCTGGCTACAGAACAAAAGATTGGTAACATGCGCTCCTGTGGTATAGCTGGCGCCAAGGACAGAAGGATTTGATAGCTAGCCTGGTTCAAACACCAGTATAGCAAGGTGTTTAAGTCAGGCAACAGAGGTGTTCTCAGTCAGTACATGTAACCGATCATGCTGCTGAAGGATTTTTGTCCCAAGACCCCTTGCACATACGCACTCGAAGCACTGTCACCATCAGCCAGAACAAACGTATACGACAAAGGGCTGTCACATCCAGAACAAGCGAATATCGAGACACCATACCCTATGAAGAGAAAAGTTTGTAAACAAAACACCTCGTTTTTTCCCTTCTCTCTTCCATGTCAGCAGCTTTAGGTTCAGCTCTAGGGGATGAAGGGGATTACTGCAGAAAGCCGGAGAGATTGGCAGGGTGACAGGGCTAGGAATAGGAAGTCTAACAGACATGGCAGACCTGCCTCAGTGACTGACTCAGCTTCTGACCCACTTAATAAACTTGGCCAAACTGCTTCGTGGTGCAACTGCTCCTCTCCTAGTCTCTTTTGTGATCTTATCCAACTAGGCCACTATCTTCAAGGCAGTGACTGCCTCTTGCTAATTTTGGTGAAAAATAGCCTATATGCTTGAATAATACCTTAGTAAAAAAAACCAAAAAGGGTGCTGATTTTACTTGGATCTGCCATGCCAAGAATAAAACCATCTTTTCGCCTAAATAATGAAGAATACCCACACAGTTAAACCTGTTAATATTATTTAAAAATATGTACAGCTGGAAGAGTGGCATGTTGCTCTCATTCACAAGCTTGCTATATCCTTACTGACGCCTACGATCTCCCCTAAAGGTCTATTTACAGAGACATTTTTTCTCCCAGGGTCCAAGTTTTCCATTCACATCCTCTCTTTCCCCTTCTCTCCTGCTTTATCCCCCGCCTCTAGCAGAGCCCTTCAGTCCCATTAGTCAAACCATTTGTGGTGTGACATGGGGAACTGATCCAAGCCTCCAGTGAGCAAAAAAATAAGCTGAAGAAAAACAATTTATTTTTAACCTGAATGGTTTCCCTGGCTGAGTTTATTCCCCACCACAACAGGTGTATCAACATACCTGAGGAAGAAGCTGAGCAAATGAAGCTGCAACTACTGCCGACAAAGTCAGACATATACATTACTGGAATAAGAACGTTTTTAAAAGATTAATATTGGAGTGGGGTTTATCGCACCGGGAAACTCTTTAAACATCATAAAATGGACTTAATACATATTCCTCATATTGTTCACAGTTTCCTTTGCCAGTTTGGCTAATTATACGATATTTAAGTTTAAACATATGTTGCCTCCCTTGCAGTGAATCCTCTCCTCCTACATGATACAGCAGTGAAGTCATTTTTGCTGACTTCAAGTTGAATCCTGCATCCTCTTCAAGTAGGTGGGCATTTTTAGTTTAGCTGGAAAGCAGTCCAGCCCTGGGCGCACAGTGATTCTTGTTGCAATAAGCTGCCAAGAGTTTGACCACCACAAATATCCTGAAACACATCACCCAGGTGCAATACGGAAAAGAGCCAACACCGTTTCCACCAAAATGAGCATATCGCTCTTAAAACATGTAAGAGACGCTCAGGCTGCATATGCATTAGAGTGAAAGGTGAACCAGCAGACCAGAGGCTTTTAATCTCCTTCCTTCCATACCATCACCAGTTAACTTTAAGATTTTATTTTTTTAACTCAAAACCCAGACACGTATGAAATAAGAAAATTCCAAATGGAAGGAAGTGGCAAAAGACTAAGCAAAACAAATGTATTTAGAAGGGTTAAAAAAAAAAAAATCTTGAAGCCCTTTGCAAACTTTCATGTGCTACAGAGAGGAAAATCTCTTTCAGTTGGTGTGTTCTACATTATGAGAGCCTTTAGTAAGCAGAGTAGCCAAGTATGCCACAATAGCTGTGTTTCATTAGCTTAGCACAGCAGAGTATAGGATTTAAAGGGAGTAGACAGCAGCTGAAAATAATTGTATTAAATTAACATTAACCCACAAACCCAGAAGAGGCACATAATATTCAGGACCACTACAGAAGCGGCAACTCAGAATTAATGTCTGTAAAAGATGAATAATCCCGCTCTAACTGGGATTCAAATTCCTAAAGGAATAAAGTTCACCTCAAATAGTGTTCCCTGAGGTGGGAGGGGGGGAAGGAAAGAAAGGAACGTATGGCCTAGTTAAAAATATCAGAAGGTATGAACACAAACTGTAAAATGATGTGGTTCCCAAAGGACTAACATTTTTTTATGGTTAATACACACATTCCCACACATTCCTTCTCAAAAAGGACTTTGAAAATAATCTAACTTTAAGATCTGTAAGTGATACAGACACATGAGAATTTAAAACCTTAGGGCAGAAAACACCAAAACCTCAGAGACTAGAGTAAAAAAAGTTAGGCAGGACTGGAGTGACTAAAACACAGCCAGTAGTGACAGCTGTAAATCCATTACCAGACGTACCTTATAACAGTCCACAAGTTTGATGCCACAAGGTCTTAGAATATAACAGTATCACCAAAAAAAAGGTGCTTAATTAATCCAAGTGTTAGAATGGGAAGACAAATAGACTCAAGGCTGTGCTCAAACTGAAGAGGGAATTTATGCTAAACATGGGGAGGGGAAATAATTATTAAAAAAAATTTAAAAGATGCTGACTTACAGCAGCTATTCATTTCATCTATGAACAGGTACCAGAAACAAGTAAAGGCACTATTGGCCACGAGGAATAACAAAACTCACAAGTTCTTTCTCTCAGCACCACCTGGAAAAGTCAGCCTGCTATGTCCCTTGTCTAGCTGCAGGTCACAAGGAAGGACTAAGCAACCAACTGAGGTCTGAGGAAAGTCATAGTAGAACCTACTATCAGACCAGCTCCAAGAAGACCTCACCAAACCCGGTGCCTCGTTAGTCACTGGCCACCTGAATTTACCTGGCTCCTCCAGCTGGAGATAAATTCTACTTAATGAGCAAGCCAGCATTTGGAAACAATTTACATCCAATTTTCATTAACCATCATGTTCTTCCCTTCTGCACCCCTGCAGAATTTGAAGTATTTATAAAGAGACAAAAAACAACCTGTAGACTTTACAGTTACAGTAAAACTTACCAACATAGGTTTGTGCTTTAGGATGTTTTTAAGCTCCAAACAACTCCCTATCAAACACATAAAATTAATTTGTAATCCATCCTTACTGGGCAGTGAGAAGTTTCCTTTTAGTTGAGCCCTCCATTACAGCAAGATTTTATAACTATTCATCTGTATTTGTCTCCCATCTGCACAGCACTGTTTCATACGGACACACAGTAATTTTTCTTTTATATTTTTGTTAAGTTTCTTTTGTTAGCAATACTAACTCCCAATTCTGTTCTTTTGTATGATCAGCACAGGACTTGAATTTTTAAAGCAACTGCTTTCCAGTATTTTTATTTAAACTCTTTGATGAAATTACTAGAGCAGCATGAATCTCAATTATCTAGAGGATTCTACAACTACTCTGACACCAAGACTTTGCATACAGTAAAATCACACTCAGCATGTTTCAGAGTAAAATTCAGGTCAGTTATGAGATGACAATCTCATTTTAGTACAAATTTTAGCTTTCAGGCCTTTCATTTCATTTTTCCTTAAAGAAGTGAGAGATTCATTTTCTCATACATTTGTCTAACCAAAGAGAGCAAAGAGCTTCCATGTGAGCAGCAGGGTTAAGGCAAACCCATCTGAATTCCTGGTGCAGGTTTCTAGCTGTTTAACAACATTCACACCAGAATCTTTTCCTTCCAGTTTCTGCTCCATCCAGTTTCCTTCTCTTAAAAAACCTGTCTGTGTCTTTGGGGCCTCTATTGCTGTGCTGACTTGGTTAGGAAAAATGAGAAGAGACAGAGATCCCATAGAAGCAACAGAATCTGTGGCTATTTCTAAGGGTACTGAGCTAAAAATTCAGAGGGTGGCAGGAACTTTTTGAAGTAGCAGATCTTGCTCTCCACACTTAATACAACACCTTGACAGCAGAAATCCATCCTAAAGCTTTGGCTTAGAATGCTGGAAACATCAATTACATACAAGGTTCTCTTTTATAAGTGATTTCAGTTAATACTTCCACTTCATTGCATAAGATGTCCTTCCAGCCCCAGCATAACACAGAATTTTTGATCAACCTTATCATTACTGAATTTTCAAATAAATAACTGAATTTAAAAAACTTTACAGCTGTTGCTGTGCTGTACACTTCCATCAGTTATTTGCATAGTCATTCCCACTGCTATTTAATCATTCCTTTCATGATTGCCTAAGTCTACATAGAAAATGAGAACAGTAAATCAAACTCAGCGCTTGGCAGGCATATACTGGTGATATCACAGCAAGATCCTGGAATAGCACAGGCACTCTCATATGGAAAAGGCTCCTGGAGTTCCCATGCAGTTCAAGTAACCATCATCTGACTCAATGAGCAATACTGAGATGGACACAGCCCTCTGTGGAAACTGGCTGTTAACTGGATGAACACCAGGGGAGGTGCCAGAACTGGCATCCAAAGCTTCACAGTTAATGTGTCACATTAGGTGATCTAGCCATATTACTGCACTAATAAAAACAGCACAAACCAGAGCTTTTTAATCTAATCACAAGATGAAACTCAGAGGTAAAAAGTGACAAAGTCCCCATTAAAAGTTAAGTTTGAATACCCAAAGCTGGTTTCATTTCTCTGATTTTCAGTTCTCTGACTAAAAAAATAAGAGGTGTACTTGGTCCAAGGAGAATCACAAAAGAATTACTTAAAATGTGTTTGTGATTCATCACGGTTCAGTAACTTCTCATGAATGCTAATGTGTTTCGGAGAGATAGAAAGGCTTGTGCAGGTGTGACAGAAACAATTAGTCAGTTATTAGTAAGCTGCTGGCTTCACTGGCAGCCACGCTGCTGGAGCTCTACTCTACGTGAAGGGCCTGCCAGTAACTCTCCACAAGCTGCTGATATTTAGAACTGCCAGAATAGTCAGGACAATGAATTATATCTGCAGACACTTCTTTCTTTCTCCTAATTTTGCCTGCCTCCATGGTAAAATTTGCAGTTAAAGGAAAATGCCACATGCTCAAGTCAGTGTGGCTCCTCTTCAGGCGTAAGTGGAAGAAAAGAATCTAAGTTTGCCTAAATGCCCATCAACTAATTTACACACTAACTCACTGCCTTTCCTCTCCAAGGCCTTCTAAAAAAGGTGCTTATTTGAGAAGTAGTATACCTACATGGATCTACCTACAGGGACCAGCACAGACAGACTGGTTTAAATTCAAACTTCATCTTGCAATAGTGTAACTACTCCTTCCACCAGCAGCTTTACAGCAAGCAATAAAACTTTACTCTCTTATAACATTCCGGAGATCCACCCATTTCCACAGGTCTTGCAGCAACATTTAGAGAAAATTGTCAAATGTGTTGCCTATTACCTCGATATCTAGAATCCTCTTCTAAAGCAGAAGTCAGAACAGCATGCAGAATTAATTCCATTTACTTTTAGTTTTCACAAAAGTACCCTATGATCCCTTAATTACAAAAATGCTCAGTCCTTAAAAGGGGACCCTCCAACGGATACTTACAAAACAAAACCCAACATTCTTTAAGAGCAACAATAAAATCCAAGCAATCATGCTCCAACAGCAAGCCAAAGGTGTGTTTACAGAACAAAGAGCAGCCTGGTTTTGACTCTGTGCCTCACTACACAGCTGAGACACCCAACTGCTGCAGCATAATGCTCATCCTTATAATGAGACAGACATCACAATTTTTGTATCATAATGCATTTCTGAAATGAATAGCAAATAATCCACTACTGTCTTAATTTATTAGCTATACAAAATTCTCAGGGTCAGGGGTCAGTGAAATGAGATGAAAACCATTAATCCAGCAGACTTCAGATTCTTTGTACAAAGAATACAGCCATATGCCTGTGTCTTTTAGTCAATCACAGTTGCCATTCAATTTGCAGGAACTCAGTTTCCATCTAGTTTAATGGCTAGTTTCTTAATGTTCACAACCATTATAAAAATAAGCACACTACTGTGCTGTTGTACTGCATGTTTGCACACATGAATGCATGTGCATGGATATAAAAGCTAAATTTTGATTTAAAGAATGTTTCCTGAGAGCAAATTACAATCTTTCATTGCCTAAATAGCAAAAATCTTCATAGGAAGACTTTCCTAGCAGTTCAGAAAGTAACTACTGTCAGAAGCATAGCTGCACAAGGTGGGTGCTTCCCACTCAGCTGATCTGACCTGTGCATTTATTTTCTCCACCATTATTCATACCTGTACTGCAAAAAAGAATATGACCCATATCTGTCTTGCTTTGTGCAGAATCAACAGGATTAATTACAAAATCAAAATTTAAGTGCACATTTAATTGTAATTTAATGGGAATAAGAATCTTTCCTGTCTTTGCACCCACTCACCCACCTCAAAAGACCCAGAATAATCTAGGATTGGCCTTAAAAGCTCAAGAGCTCCCAAGCTCAAGAGTTTCCTTACTCCCACTGCAGCCTTATGGTAGACAACCCATAATGCTGTCTGCTGAGGACTCAAACAGGTTCTGCAACAGCAGACAGAAAGGACGGAGAGGAACAAAATAGTAAGAAAAGAAATGAGAAAGACCAGTGACAGTTCTGAAACAGCAACCAGTTTGTATGGCTCCTGATCCGCAGGACAATCCAAGATGCAACAAGGCTTCATTGTTCACCCCAGAGGATGCAAAGGGTGTTTACAAACATGTTATGGTCCTGCCCTGTCATCATCCAATGATTTTGCACCCAATTGGACAATATGTTATATAAAAATAAGCACATGTGAAAGCTGTGGAGGTGTTACTCTGGAATATTTACCTAATGAATGTGCCATTACCTATCACTCTTCCACTCTGCAGTCAGCTGTAAGTTATACAACAGCCCATCAATCCTCAAACTCAGTTTCTATACCTCTGGCAGACTAAGCTTATGTGGCTTTTTGTGGGGGAAAAACCCAAAATAAGTAATTACGTATCACTGAACTAAAATGCCAGAGATCACCACCAGTTCCCTCTTTCGGGCCTGTCTTGGAAAAAAACCACAACAAGACCTTAACAAACTTGACAATACCTTCCCCTCCCCTTTTGGGGCCTGCTAATGCTTTCCACTTCTACTTGCTTTATTTCTCTTTTCTCGTCCTTCAATCAACATTATTCTACCATTGTCAAAAGTTTCAAGGAACATGAATGTTTTTTTCTGCCATTTCTTTGCGATGCCAAGGTTCGCCTTGCACTGCCAGTCTTGGTATCCTCCCCCTCCCCAGTCGCCCTTCTGAAACTATACTCCATTCTTTCAGGAGCAGCATTTTCTGTTGATAGTGCCAGAGGCCAGGAAGGCTCCTAACAGTTCAGTTCCAACAAAGAGTCTGAAACTGAACAATCTCTTTTTTTTGTAACAGGACATAAGGAAGTCCAAGATATGGGGTTTAAAATGAGAACAATAAAAAAAAATGTGCTGCTGGCACTGGCAGTTTTTAAATAAAAACACACAAAATTTCTCTTCCAAAAGGACAGGTAACATACAATGGCTTTCAGTAGCAATGAGCACCTGCTCCTCCTACGTACACAAAAATGGTCTGCAGAAAAGGAAAACACACTACACTGTGGATCCGCATACCCACAGATATAAATAACATTCTAGTATTTCTACTCTGTGTCTGCAGAAGCAAATGGTGAGGCCAAACACCACAAACTTCTGCTGGTTCTTTGCAATACAGTCTTGCTCCTCTTCTGATAATTGCACATGGCAAGCCATCGACAACTGCTGAAAACACTACTTTTTGTCAGAGATACTTTAAAAGATTTACTGCAGAAAGACACATTTTATGCAAATGTTTCAGCAACCCAATCTCTGTCTACAAGGGTAACAATGGGGAAACAGCTGCTCTTAAGACATAGCTGCTCTATTAACACTGAGAGGAGCTCCTTCTCTTCCTAAATACACTTATTCTGCTCTAGGAGCATAACCAGTGGGAAAGAAGCAGACAACTTCTTCCCTTATGGTATCCAGATTGTTCTGCAAATAACAAAAGCCTTTGCAATTATCACATATATCACCCTCAGCTTTCACCGATTTCCTGAATTCCTCAACAGGACCAGAAGTAACCAAAAGCCAGCGTTAGACCCCAGAAAGGAAGAAAGTAACTTTACATATTTTAAGTCTGCGTCAATTTATTAGACAACTCAAGGAAGGCATCTTTCTTTCTTTGACCTCATTTTTTTTCATTCAAGACTTTACATCCTGGACTGTGAACACATGGACTAATTCTCTGCACAGAAGTTACACACTGGTCACAACTGAAGAGTCAACGTTTACAGCACTATGTAACTGAGATAATTCTCCTTCTTCAAAAGGCCAAACTCTTAGAGGTTTAACACCACTAGTCTGAATGGTGTTATGTTAGCAGGAGGAACTGAGTTATGATAGCTGTTCAGAATTATTTGGTTAACATTCTTATTGGAAATATTATGGCAAGTTATTACTAGATTGCTTTGTATGAGACAAAGATAACCACCTGCACAGCTTTCTCCATTAAGCCAGCAAAAAGTTACAGATTAAGTTCTTCTTTTGAAACAAACAAAATGAACAAAATAAACCAAACACACACATAAAAGCCCCCAAACTATAAGTGGTTTTCTTCACTTCTAAATGTAGATATGCCAATGTGAAGTCAGTATGAGTACCGAACAGAAAATTATGGATAATGTCAAGGATTAGTACTTTTCAACTAAATCATATTGTTACTTCATGATCTTTAATCTATGGACAACCTTTAGTAACATGAAGCAACTGCTGCTCACGATGCAGAACTGCTGCCTACAGAATTATTAAAACTGAATTCCTAAATACTACAACAGAATTCCTAATTCAGTGAGGAAAGACAGAGGCGGTCCTTCCCCCATAAAATCTAGATGTTTCCAAAGAGTCCCTATGTGCACTCCTTTAAGAGCTTGTGTCAGTTGTTCAGTAGTATTTTAAAAACATCTTTGTTCGTATCAATTGACAAAGTGACTTCTAAAAAATCTCCTTTTCTTTCGCTTTGTGTTTGAGGCTTTGTACTACCATCAGATTAAAAAATGAAAACAATAGCAGATATCTCAAACTGAATGCAATCATTAAACACTTTCTTTGCCTTTAGTATACACTAAAAGAGGTTGAGAATTTTTACCTACAGCTGATACAGAGATGTATTCAATACAAATACTGGACAGTCAGACCTAAAAGAACCTGCCCTGAGCTTTCCCCAATGTTTGGTGGGAATTCCTCTACCATTATTCGGTAGATGGAGCAGTTCAGTTCTGCTTTTACGTGAAAAAAATTGATTGCAGATCTTTTCTGCCCAGTTTGGCTGAATTACCTCACCAAGGCACTACAGCTACAGCAGGAACTTCATGTTACAATCTGAAAAACAGTAGGAGAGGACAAGAGCTCCCACTGCTAATACATACCATCCATGCTGTCCCTAGAGAAGGTAATTCCACATCTTTAATTCAGAAAATAGCTTGCAAATATATCCCTTTATGTCTGCATTCTGCCTACTGTCTACCTTTAGATTTTTAAATTAACATTAAGAAGATCTTCGAAACAACCTCCAAGCTTTCTAACTGCTTCAGGTTTTATCAATACAGAACACAACCACACCTTGCTCTCACTTTTAACTTCTCCATAAGATGGGTAAATATCAAATGTCCACACTGACCATATCAGACTTACCTTTCCCTTTCTGTAAACACTGTGAATTAACAGATCTTGCTGCAGCTCTCACAAGGTAACACTATTACCACTGATTAAGTCTTTTTTCAGTGGTACTAATTTAGACAAAACAATACAACCCAGAGGTTGGACTAGGCAGTCTTCAAAGATCCCTTTCAACTCAAGCCATTTAGTGATCCAGATTAAATTTTTAAGATACTTTTCTCCCAAGGCTTCTCTTTTACCGCCCCTTGTCTCATGTAGTGTGCATATGAAATGACAACACACATGGACTACCATACTGAAACCCCACAACTCTCTTTCCCCTTGGCTAATACTGATAATGCAGTTAATTACATGCATAGCTGTAATTATACATCCATAAGTAATGCTTGCATATCTCACCACAGTTACGGCTGCTGGAAACAAACTGAGAAGAAGAAGGTAGAAGAGAAAACCTTCTGTGAGCCCTGCCAACTGGGGTTATGCAATTCTTACCAGAATCTGCACTATGCGGCACACCTGAATTCTCCTCTCCTTCCCACAGGAACAGTGCTAGTGTTGAAACACTGAAGAGTAGCTGTCCTGAGGATGTACTCACTTAGGACACCAGTCTTTGCCCAATGCAAAGACTACAACTGCATTGCTACAGTGTCAAACCAGTGACTTACAGTGTCTCTTCCATAACGTCAAAGCTACATAGTTGCACAATGTTATTCCACTGAAATCACGTATCTCGGAACCGACCTGTAGCAGAACACACTGGACCTCCCCAGGTAGGTCTGAATTCAAAAGCAAGACATCAGCAGTATGAAAACTACACGGACTCAGGCTTACCATTTCCAAATGAATTTAAAACTACTGGTTTTCTTAAATGACTCCAAATTGCTAGCCTGAGAGGCTACATCTCTCCCCAGTCCACATCCATAGCCGGGGCTTCTTTGTTAAGGAGACAGCTACCAACAGGACATTCTCTAAAGGGGGCCCTCAACTCTGAATTTCAATAGATCAAGAGAGAAAAGCCTCAAAACAGGAGGAGCTTATCCCCTCACTCTCTTATGAAGACCAGTGAACACAGCAAGAACAATTAGTTGGAAACAAAAGATCTGTGGGTTGACTTAGGTTTGATTTTCTTGTCTAGTTTGGTGTTCTTTATTTACTGATTTAGGGGAGGGAAGTCTGACTGCTTTTATCCTTATGCCATCATTCTTTTAATTAGAAAAAGTAGCCTATGGGCCAGCACAGTTGTTTTTTCAACTTCCACATAGTAATTATACAGAACCAATTCAAAGCTAAAAGCCTCTCCATCTCTAGAGTGAGATTAATAATTTTACAAAATTTAAGCAATTTGGAACATTGCAAAAAAAAAAGAAGAAATCTTAAAACCTACTGTTTTAATTTGAAGCCACACACCACCGCCACTGAATTGTGGATGTTTCGATCCCTCTGGCATATGAACCAGGAAATCAATTTAAAGTTCCAGTATAAATAGCCCAAGACCATTTTATTTATGTGTTTGTTTTAAAAATAGAACTCGAATTCCAACTTGGATTTAAAATTATGCAGATTATTTTCTTCACTTCTCCCTCTGCAGACATCTCTCCTTTATCATAATATGTCTTCTGAGTCATTTGCAGCTGCAAGGGATGAAGCCTATGAAACCTCTACCTTCCAGAAAACCATCCCAACACAGCACGACACCACCAACTCTTGTTACCCAAACACACAGACACTCTTCAAACAAGTTAAATTCCTAAGGTAGCTGAAGGAAAAAAATGGGGTGGTTTTAGCAGGTCAAGAAATAAAAGCCCAGGACACTGCATATTAGAAAAGTTTATGAAAGGTGCTCTACATGGTTACACCCTAGAGCTAATCTAAGAAATACAGACTGAAATCACCAGCATTTTATACAGCGGGTGGAACAGATGCTCAAGTCTCAATAGTTTGTCCAAATATGTCAGAGAAGAAAGCCAGGACAGAGAAAAGCTCAGAGCAACACAGGGCAGCAGAGATGATTTTTCTCCTTCAAAATTGCTTTCCACATTTGCACTTTTACAAAAGTTTCACTTCTGGCTCCAAAATATGAAGATCAGTCTTTTCAAAAAAGACCACATAAACTGACCTATTTCTAACATTAGTTACATTAAAAAAAAATCTGTTCAAGGTCTGACTGATTTTTTTTTTTCTGTATGCTCTTTTCTTCCTTTTCTGGAACTGGCACTAGCTATCAAAACTTATTTGCCATAGATATGGTTGAAATTGCATTAAGTGGTCCAAAGAGAAAAAGACCTTACATTTTCATTCGCCTTTGTAGGCTTTTTGGTTGACTGGCTCTTTTTTCCCCCCTTTCTCCCTTCTTCTGAGTAGCTAACAACCACCACAGCAAATGTTCTGTCTTTTGGTCTCCAATGCAAGTTGTCATTTGTTCAAATTTTCTGCCTTTTTTTTTTTTCAGAAAAAGAAGATTAAGCACAAGAAAAGTTATGCATATCTATAGGAGGAGAAACTATGGACCTACAGAAAGTATAGCTCAGAACTAGACCCCCCATCTAGACCTGAATTTTGAGAGTTCGGTGAGCAGAAATTATTTCAGTGCATGTGAAGAGGGACGGTGGGAGGTGAGGTGAAAAGGTTGATAGGAGGAATGTACTTGAACCACAGGGGGTAGAATTTCAACAGATGAGTACACTGGTGCTTGAAGGGAGAGGGGAAAAAAAAGAAAACTTGGGAGAATAAAAAAAAAAAAAACCAAATCAAACAAAACAAAAAGAAACCCCAACAGACAAACACCAATAATACTCCAGCGTTTTAAAAGCATAGCGACAAAAGGGTATACCAGATATCTTTTCCAGAATGCAAGGACCAGTACTTACGTTTAGGAAATTTTTTTTTCAGTTTGTTTGGCTCAGTGTTACTGAAAACGTTTGTCCAAAAGTCCATGTGCCGAGCCAACACTTAATCAGGTTTCAATTTCCAGCTGAAGCCACAACTGTTGCTATGAAGACTAATGTGCAACTGTATTCCAGAAAGCAAAGCAATGGAAAAGACTATGCTGATATGTAACAAATACGTTCATTGGTACCAAGAGTAAAAATTGTATTATACCAACCTGCGTCACAGATATTTTTCACCTCTTATTATTAGAGAAGAAATATGCAAGTCAAATTCATTGTTTGGCCAGAGGGTATTACCTAAATAGTTCTAAATTCCTCAATACCCTACCTCAATAGATTACCATCTCTCTTAAAATATGAAGCAGCAATTTAAAGACTCACCCCTGCTATGGTCACTCCAGCAAGATTCAACAAAGTATACCTCAGATTACCAGTCTAGCCAGACAAAAAACCACGTGGGTTATCTTTGCCAAGACCCATATATCCCTCACGCTTCCACAGGACTATATGATAAATATACATTGGCCAAAGAGAAGAAAAAATAGTACAGTAATATTTTCACTTCAGCTACAAATTCAAGCACTGGAATTCATGCATGTACCGAGAATATGTGAACAGTTAGCTAAAACAGTTCTATAGCTAAGGAAGAAAGTGTTAAAACAACTGCATTTTGCAGGAATTTATTGAAATGTTGGTTTTGCTAAACTCTTTCTATCACTCCAAAACATATAAAAAATTGTTTGAGCCACATTTAAAAAATAAAAATCATTGTCCTATTTTCACAGAATCATAGAATCATTTAGGTTGGAAAAGACGTCTAAGATCATCAAGTCCAACCTTTGGCTGATAACCACCTTGTCAATTAGACCAGAGGACTGAGTGCCATATCCAGTTTTTCCTTGAATACCTCCAGGGATGGTGACTCCACCACCTCTACTTCCAATACTTAACAACCCTTTCCATGAAGAAACTTCTCCTGCTGTCCAACCTGAACCTCTGCCAGCACAGCCTGAGGCTGTTTCCTTTTGTCCCATCCCTTGTTCCCTGGGAGTAAAGCCCAACCTCCACCTGGCTCCAACCTCCTGTCAGGTAGTTGTAGAGAGCAAGGAGGTCCCTGAACCTCCTTTTCTCCAGGCTGAGTCCTGTCCGAGAATCGTTAAGGTTGGAAAAAACCTTTAGGATCAAGTTCAACTATCAACCAAGAGTGAATAAAACCAGTGAGCTTTCACTTCTACCCAAAAGAGATGTCCACTGTCAAAAGCCATGCACAACACAATTTGGCATGGGAGGTTCAAGATGTTGGGACACAGTTTTGAGTAATTTCTCCCTTCTCTGTGAGTCACAAATCCAGCAGTGGCAATTCACCGGCACAGCAGGAGATTTCTGGCTAATGGTTTTTGTGTGCTCTGATGCTTCCATTCCAGCTTCCTTCTCCTTTAGGAGAGCAGCAGTTTGCAGTTGTAAGCACCACATACACACCAGCACAAAAATGAGCGTGGAGATGCTGGGTTCCAAGTGCTGGCCAGAAAACCATCCCATCTCCTTTGCGGCAGAGGTAGGAAAGATGGCTGAATTGGTATCTTGGAGTGCAAAACCAGCTCAAACATCCAAGTTACATAATTTCCAGCTAAAAATAAGCCCATTACTGTTCACAACAGGAACAAAACTTTTAAAGACATGATTCTTTAGATATATGTCTGGGCTTCATTTGAAGACAACTGGCATTGTTTCAGTTTTTTAAAACTGTACAACCACCTTAGATTCTATGCTTACAAGGAAAAAGTTGAAGAATCCACAATTCAAGTGCTGCAAGTGTTGGCACATTCAAAACCAGAAGAAAATACAGAACAAGGGACAGAAATAAGAATAAGGTTTTTCACAAGGGGCAGCAGAGGGCCAGGCACTGATCTCTGACAAACAGTGAAAAGATCTGAGGGAACAGCGGGAACTGTGTCAGGGGAGGTCCACACTGGACATCAGGAAAAGGTTCCTGCCCCAGAGGGAGATCAGGGACTGGAACAGGCTCCCCAGGGAAGTGGTCAAGAGTTAAAGGAGCATTTGGACAATGCACTCAGGTACATGGTGGGATTCTTGGGTTGTTCTGTGCAAGGGTCAGAGTTGGACTCAATGATCCATGTGTGTCCCTTCTAACTTGGGCTATCTGTGATTACATCTCCACAGAGACTAAAGCAACATAGACAGGGCAGTGTTTTCCCTACTTCGGCAAGGAAACAATGTTCATTTTCCCAACATTTATGCATCTCTTATTACTACATAAAAGATAAGTCAGAAGTCTCATCAGAAGAAAGAGAGATGGGTTTCAAGTCAGCAAGCACATAACAAAGTATACTCTTTACTTACAGCATGTGCACGGTCACAGGAAAGGACAACTACATGGTGAATTTTATGGAAGTTTCCAACAGACTACATTAGGAGCCCCGAATTCCCATTCTTACTATGAGGCTAGAAGAAAACCATGTCTGAATATCACCAACCATCTAGTCTCAGAAAACTTACATAAAAATCTCAACTGAAGGAGGAAGGTTGACGTGCTGACAGCATTACTTGAATCTGTTGTCAAACCCTGCATATCTCTCCTCTTGTGTAACTTCAAAATGTTAGATGTATTTGACATGGGTTGTCAGCTTCATACATTTTCATTAAGGAAAATAAGGTCCACATGGAGCATTTTGTCCATCTTCATGCACACACTCTGATTTGCAAAAAGCTCTGGGAAATTAGATCATCTTCAAGCAAGCATCCCCTGCTATATTAAAGAATGGGAACTTAAAGCCATCACATCTCCAGAATCTGAAGTTCTCTTAGAAGCAGTGACCCATCCTCCCTTTCAGTTGAAGCAAGCTCAACTAGAAAAAAAATCTAGGTTACCATTTATGTATTCATGTCGCTGATAAAAAATTACACAGGCCCCGACGACACAATATTTCAGAGACTGTTTTATACTTCATATGCCACCTATAAATTAGGACTATACACTAAGCCCTTTGACCTAGAGATTTTAAGAACATAGGAGGTGATACACACTTCAGTCCACAGTTTTTCTTGGAAATCTTAAATAAAACTATTTGAGCAATAATCTAAGGGATGCCTGGGAAAGAATTTAAGGACTGGGCAAAGTCCTTGAAACCACAAGAGCTGGACCAGACAAATACGTCAAAAGAATAAGGTATCAATGTAGAAGCGTCAAGCATGGAAGAAGTTACGAGAAGAGTTTAACTTTGAGAAATAAAAATCAAAAGGAAAGCAGAAGCAAAAGAGAAAACGCGCACAGCTAAGACACAGTTATTATTTCACAATAGATCTGTTTGGGAATAATTTTTTTCCTTATTTCTCACCCTCACTCAACCCCTCGACCCCTCAGTTTTTTTACTGAAGATGATGTTTCACAAACACTTTAAATCAACTTAATTCAATCTGAGAGTGGAAATCTTTTCCCTCAGCATTGACTGGTAGTTCCCATTCATTCCCTTGTCCTAGTGCTAACTCCCGTGGAGTTTTGCAGTGCTATTTGACTGCAAATGGAACACAGCAGAAAGAGCAGTAAGGAGACTTATGTCCTCAAAAGCAGTAAGAATAGGTTACTTATCACATTTGCATAACATTTCTAGGTAGTATATTCAGCTTTCTAAAGAACTCTGAAGGCCGCTCACTAGAAATGTACCAAAATGAGTTCATTTGTACATAACCCAAAACACTTTTCTAAGGGAATCCCTACCAGCAGTGCCTTCAAGACTTCTTCATAATGTGATTTACTGCCAAAATGCCTTGTCCATCACTTCCACTAGCTTCTCACAATTAACTTCCCTCTCCTAGCAGCCACTGAAAACAAGCCTACTAAAGATAAATCAAAAGCTCACAATGGAAACCTGCCATTAGGAAAAATAGATCAATGCACTTTCAAGGGTTTGCAAACAAGCATAATGTGAATCAGTGTTCACCTTTTTCTAAAGCGCAAGCATGTGCTCAGCAGCTTGAGAAATGAGTACCTTACTGATGGGTACCACACACGTGGCAACACCCACTTAGTGTCTGCCCATAACAGAGAAGTTCACCTCTGTCAGATTTGAAATGGAGAGAAGAGGAAACCTGCTAGCTATTCCCTGGGGCATAGATTTCTCATTAATATTCCTCTTAAATGTTAACAGTAATCAGAAAACAGAGAAAGCTGGCAGAAAGGTTGTGACATCCTCCAATCTCTCTTTCATGTCTCCCAACACTTGCAATAATGAAAGATCACACCACAAAACCAAATTCTTGCAAATAGCTTGATGCAAAAATGCTGACCGAAAGACAGTTCCACAGTTTTGTGATTATTCTTCCATTTATCTCTCTAACACCATATGCATGCAGTTTGTTTTATGTTAAGTGTCACATATACATTATCACCTCATACTGACTTCTGCCAACTGCTTTTAGTTTCTCTTTCTCTCCTTTCAGTGTTATATTTGGAGAGAGAGGAAAAAATACATAAAAAAAAAGTGACTGAGTCAAGTGGAAGGAAAATTATCCGAAATCCTTTAAACAGTTCCTCTGTTAAACTGACACAAGTTTAACAACGTGTACTTGGCTCATTCCTCCTGCCACGAATACAAGAAACTTTTTTTAAAAAGTCTCCCTCAAAGCAGGGAAACCTTTTAAAGATACAGCACATACCTGACTGAATGGTATCTTGATGCTTTACAAAGCCATTTGTAATGACAAGTGTTCAAACCACAAAGACTTCATAACCATAAAACCTTTTTTTTTTTTTAAAGTGTCCTTTTTAATAAAATAATGACTGAACACGGAGACAAACCCAGTCAACTCATTCTTCTTCAAGTTCTACTTTCTGGACAGTGCAGTGACACAGCAGAGGAGAAAGTCTCCTAGACTCAGGTATACAAGACCAGAAGAGACAACACTACTTTTTCTTGATTCAAAAGTGCATGATGTCTTCTAGCCTCCAGCGTTCTCAAATTCCCATTACCTTCTAAGTGACTTTTTTTTTTTTCTTTTTAATACAAGGACATGCTGCACATTCACATCACAGCATGACAAAGAGAGCTCCTAAACTTTAAAGAGATCATTCATTATGAGGAAACTGACTACCAAGTGACAGCAAAGTCTCAGGTCAAGAGGAAAATTGTACTTGATGGCCTCATCTAAGTCCCAAGCAAATCCTTATCTGAGAATCACAGAACTAGAAATGCTGTGGTTGGCAATATACAAAGTCACACCCCCATACTTGTCAATGGAACAGGAGGACACTGCATTTCAGTGTGCAGGTGCACTGGCAGAGATCTGTGGAAAACTTTTCTTAGTTACAGTTAAATCTATAGATATAAACCCCTATCCATACTGAAGCTGTCTAGAGTATCAGAAGAAGAAAGCCACATGTCTTACGTGTGCACGTGAGTGCTCTGCTCCCTGTGTATCAACATGGAAATCATGAGATCATATTCCAACACCACTCTGTAGGCTGGACACTGAGAATGCATGTCTGTGAGCACAAACCTTAAAATCAAAGAGACTTCTACTAGGTAGAAAAAACAAAGAGCGGAAGGAAGGGTGGAACACCACGTTACTCTTGATCTGCCATTTGCTGCTCAGCAGCATTGCTGTCAGGAAGTACAATGCACACAGCAGTGTTTCAGCAACAGTTACACCTTTATGTAGCATAATGAGCTTTGTTTGATGAACACCAGGGCAAGGGGGCATTAAAAAAATAACTTCGTAGGACAATGTACACAATATGTTGTACCTGAACGGCAAGGATACAGAAGCACTGTTAAGAGCAGCATGGTCAGGTTATATGATGAGTGAGCAAATGCAGATACTTTCTGTGATCAAGACTTCTACAGAGTAAGAGTTTTTCCTATTCCTTCATCAAAATCACTCTGAACTGTGCACCTATTAATTTTTTCCTGGCACAGATAGAATATAAGGAAAAAAATATCAAAATGGTATAGAAACCAGTTCTCTTCCCTCCCCACCCCCCAACCCATCGTTCATTAAAAAAAAAATCCTCAGACAATGATACTCATAGCAAAGTTGCAAGTTACAGAGAAGGCAGGTATTGTACTGCACAGTGAGTTTCAAAGAGATTACAGAGAGAGAGAAAAGAAAACCAGCCACCCCTATGCAACCTTTCCATTATGAATAAACTGTGAACCAGGTTCGCCTCTAGATTGGTCCATTCACACGCTCAGATCCACAGACTGCACTGACAGTATCTTTCACCAATACTCCTTCACATCATGTTCCTCTTTTAGCCATATTAATCTTAATTTTCTCTGACTGGCAAGTTTTTAAAAGCTGCTGTGGTACTTATGACGTGCATTAATGGATATTTTGCTAACAGTACACAAGAGGGACGCTTACCAGCAAGCTGTCACCACTGCTGTTCCTCCTCCTATCTAGTTACTGGTCATCAGATTAAATCCCTACCACCTACTTATACTGGGGGGCAGGAGGAGAGAGGGGGGAAAAAGAAAAAAACAAAAACAAAACCATCACAAAACCAAAACAAAACACCAAAACAAACAAACAAAAAATCAAACAAACAAACAAAAACCAAAACAAAACAAAAACACACACACAAAACAAAAACAAACACAAACAAAAAACCAAACAAAACAAACAAAGAAACAAACAAAAAAAAAACAACCACAAGCCGCCACAAATAAAAGCTCCAAAAACCAGGGTGGGAATCAGGGAGAAAAAAACCTTCAAAGAAAGCAAACTTGCAGCTCAAACGGAAAGAACTTTATGTAAATTTAAATGTATTTTTCTTTACTGTGTAATATTCTGCTTAAGCCACTCAATCAAGCAAGAATGACAGGGAAAGAATGGGACTAATGTGAACAATGAATGATCCATAAATGTCTATGAGATTATATAACTGAGGGTGAGATGGCATGCGTGTGTGCATGCATTCGGGGCAAAGGAGGAGAAATAGACAAGGGGAAAGAGGAGGAAACAACATCCCCTCTCACAGATAGGGGACGCAGCACAGTTCTTACTCAACTTCCCTCTCTTCCCAAAAGATAAATATTTTAACCAAGGACTATCAGGCAGCTGAATGACAAAAGCAAAAGAAAATCCATTTGCTTATGAACAGACTTCAAAACATCCCTTGCTGAAATTGCACTGTAACTGCTGTATCATGAAACACCGCTCATAGGCAACCATGTTTATACTAAAGCAATTAACACACGGTACATTTCCTGCACTGTTATTATCATTGGCGCTCTTGATGTGTTTGTTACACATCTTGAGCCTTGGCAGGTTAAGAGATACTCTTATAAAGTTAACAACAAAACCTTACTGATTTGAAATGTACTCACTGTTATTTTTCAGGAACTCCTATATTTACTTTATACCGTTCTCGGGGGAGAGCTGGACAGTTGTATTAGTTCTGCAAGGAAAAGATATTCAAAATAAACTTTGAAAAGGCTTTGAGCCAAAAAAACTTTACGAGCATAACTTTTTGGACCCACTACCCACTTGCTTTACAAGGCTGTGCACCGTGGCTCTGCATAATCACCACCCACATTTCAGAAGAATCATTTCATCTGAAATTCATCAGCGGTTTAATCACTCGTATGAACATAAACTTCGGAAAAGGAACATACGCACATATACACACACCCCAACCCCACCAGAAGCTCTCGAAGGCCGGGTCGCGGGGGAGGCATGCCCTCGGAGGCGGCGGCTGGGTACCAACACCGAGTCCGGAGCCCGGCTGCCTGCGGGGATGCACTTGCTTCAAAGTTGACGCTTTTCCTCCCGAGCGGCGCCCGCGGCGGTGCGGACACTTGCTGCGGACGCAGTCTCCGCCCGGGCCTGACCCCGCGTATTAACCCACGCGGGACCGGCCGCGGCGGGTGCCCCGCACGCCCTCCCGGCCCCCCTTGACACCGCGGAGCGACGAGACCGTCCCGCCAGCACTCACCCCCCCGGAGCCCGAAGGTGCGCGACCCCCACCCGCCGCCCCTCACCAGCAGCCTCCGGCCACCAAGCACAGCCGGGGGCGGGCAGGGCTGCCCGGGGCACGGGAGGGGGCTGAGGCGGGGACGGAGCGCGAGGAGGCGGTGGCGGAGGAGGAGGTGCCGA